>VUYV01000301.1:600912-646467 GCA_008711295.1 Anarhynchus alexandrinus | reverse complement strand
TTTTTTTTTTTTTTTTTTTTATGCTGAGGGTGGTGAGACACTGGCCCAGGTTGCCCAGAAAGGCGGGAGATGCCCCATCCCTGGAAACATTCCAGGCCAGGTTGGACAGGGCTCTGAGCAACCTGATCTAGTTGAAGATGTCCCTGCTCATGGCAGGGGGTTGGACTAGATGGCCATTAAAAGTCCCTTCCAACCCAAAGTATTCTGATTCTTGCAGGAAGAATGGGAGACGGCAGAGCAGATTACAGCTCTGAACTAAACGTCGGCGGGAAGCAGCTTCCCAGGAACAAAGGGAATTTGGAAAGCAGAGACCTGGAACAGGCACCAAGAGAAAGATACCCCGCACAGTGCCTCACTCTGCTTTAAAAAAAGGCTGCAATATCAAAGAGTAACTTGACAGTTAAGGAGTAACTGCAGGAACAGCCTGGCCTGACCAAACATCCAGCTCAAAGGGTTTATGCTTACAGAGGCGATGACCATGGTGACCAATGTGCCCTGGTGGCCAAGAAGGCCAATAGCCTCCTGGGGTGCATCAAAAACAGTGTGGCCAGCAGGTCAAGGGAAGTGATTCTGCCCCTCTGCTCTGCTCTGGGGAGACCCCACCTGGAGTATTGTGTCCAGGTCTGGAGCCCTCAACATAAGAAGGACATGGACCTGTTGGAGCAGGGCCAGAGGAGGCCACAAAAATGTTCCGAGGGCTGGAGCACCTCTCCTATGAGGACAGGCTGAGACAGTTGGGGGCATTCAGCCTGGAGAAGAGAAGGCTCCGGGGAGACCTTCACGGAATCATGAAATTTTCAGAGTTGGAAGTAGAGCAGCTTTCCCGTATCTGCAGGGCACCTACAAGAAGGCTGGGGAGGGACTTTTTACAAGGGCATGTAGCAATAGGATGAGGGCTTCAAACTGGAAGAGGGGAGATTTAGATGAGATATCAGGAAGAAATTCTTTACTCTGAGGGTGGTGAGCCCCTGGCCCAGGTTGCCCAGAGAAGCTGTGGCTGCCCCATCCCTGGAGGTGTTCAAGGCCAGGTTGGATGGGGCTTGGAGCAATGTGGTCTGGTGGGAGGTGTCCCTGCCCATGGCAGGGGGATTGGAACTAGATGACCTTTCAAGGTTCCTTCCAACCTAAACCATTCTATGATTCTATAAGTTCCCGGGTACTCATTATCCTTTCACTTACATACAGTGAAACAGAAAACCACCACCACCGCAATCCATCCAAGATCACCAGTTACCTCCACTTGCCATCCCAGCTTGAGCTGCCTCAAGGTACCACCAAGTACTACTTCATTAATTTTTTTTTCATTGTTTAAAGTCTTAAGATACCAATGGAACCGTCTAGTTTCATCGCCACTATACGACATATGAGGTCTCTGGATTTCAACCTGCAGCCCCTGTGCTAGTTGGAGAGAAAAGACTCCAAATGACAGAAAACACAACACTCCCTGGTAACCCTAATTAATTGTCTGCAATCCCAGTATTGGGGTTTTTTCTGAGTTTCCATTTCTATGCCTCTGTACAGATTAAAGAGCCACCAATGACAATTTCTTCTTGCATAGGAAACCCCAAATACATCCTGAGGCACTTCTTTCCTAACTTCCTCTTTAATAAACGAAGTTAAGCTCGACATTTATCAGAAGCTCTGTGTTGTGTTTAGACTGGAAGAATCCATATTCACAGTTTTTTCAGGGCAGACTTTGGGTAGGGGAAAGCCTGGAAGCCCCACAGCACAGAAGGAACCTTGGCACAGGCCAGGAGCGATCGTTCTTCGTGGTTTCCATCAAACATAGGGAAAGGAGCAAGAACCGAGCCCAGCACAAACACATAGGCACTACACATACTGTTTTCAAAACCCCCAAACAGTACAATTTTTCTAGTTCGTTATCTTAAATTATGCTCAGAGTCTTTTCTGGATGGAACGTTGTTGAGGTGAAACCATCCACCTTCACAGTGCACCTAGGGGGATGCACAATCACCTTCATCTGTGAAACCCTTACACTTCAGAACTATTTACACCCTAGGGAGAAAAAAGCATATAGTTTTAAGTTTCCCTGACTTTTGATTTTTTTTTTAAAGGTCTAGTCATTTTTTATTAAAGGTCTTGTCATTTCTTTTTTAAATCCCATCTATTTAGTCATGCATTCTGTTCGAAGGATCCCCCACATGTAAGAAGACACAACTGCAAGCAGCTTCTGTTTTTCCTGTTTCGCCCTGAAATTTCAAAAGCTCAATTTTCTCAGTGGAAGAAAGCCCGAGACTGAAAATACTTTTACCGTGACTGTTAAATCTTTCCAGAAAGCGTCTAGTCCTCCCTGACTGTACGCATCTTTAAAGTGCGCACAACTCCTCCTTTGTTTCAGTTCTTCCTCTTTTTTTTTTTTTAAACTCATGTCCTATTGCAGTGCCAGAGCACATTTGTTAAAATGCCAAATTCAAAACAACTTGTGCATCAAGGAAAGTGTGGCCAGCAGGTGGAGGGAGCTCATACTCCCCCTCTACTCTGCCCTGGTGAGGCCACATCTGGAGTATTGTGTCCAGTTCTGGGCTCCCCGGGTCAAGAAGGACAGGGAACTGCTGGAGAGGGTCCAGCAAAGGGCTACAAAGATGATGAGGGGACTGGAGCATCCTCTCTTAGGAGGAAAGGCTGAGGGACTTGGGGCTTTTTAGTCTGGAGAAGAGAAGACTGAGGGGGGATCTTATCAATGCTTATAAATCCTTCAAGGGAGGGTGCCAGGGGGATGGGAACAGTCTTTGTACAGTGGTGCCCAGTAACAGGACAAGAGGGAACGGGCACAAACTTGACCATAGGAAGTTCCATCTTAACATGAGGAGGAACTTCTTTCCTGTGAGGGTGGCAGAGCACTGGCACAGGCTGCGCAGAGAAGTGGAGGAGTCTCCTTCTCTGGAGACATTCCCAACCCGCCTGGACACCGTCCTGTGCAACTGCTGTAGGTGCCCCTGCTCTGGCAGGGGGTTGGACTGGATGATCTCCAGAAGTCCCTTCCAACCCTGACCAGTCTGTGACTCTCTGACTTTCACGATGCTTCACCTGCTCTCCAATTCACCCACAGCTTCCCTACTACCAAAGATCATCATGGCTCACTTTTGTTTTGTCCCAAGGAGGGACATCAAATTAATTTCAGGAAGATGCAGCTTATTAGGAAGGAGGGATATGCAAATGTTATCATATGCACCGATGTTTTATTTTTAGTAGCTCAGTGATATTTCTGCGGCTGCGAGGAGCAGATCTGTGGCCGCAGTAGGACGAAACGAGTATCTCAGGGGCAGGTATGAAAAATCTGCACATCTGCAGGGCAGGAGAAGGAACAGGCAGTGGTTCATGAAAAGGGGGAGAAGGACAAACACTCCAAGCGTGTCTTCTTACAGTTGTTCCCCCCAAAAAAAAACCTAACCCAAATAACTAGGAAAAAAATTAACATCTTGACCCTAAATTTTAGCTCAACTTGCATATTCCTTATTATTAAAGGTGTTTATATGGTGAAGGGCTAGAACAGACAAATTAGAGAATCTGAAAAACATTCAGCTCAGTTTGGGAAAGCATCAAGAGAGGAGTTTCAAGAATGAATCCATGGATTACAAAAGTCCTTTTTCTAAATTTCTTGCACGACCCCTAGATGCCCCCACTACGGACTTCAATTTGCCAGGCTGAAAACAATTACCTCTCGTAGCCACAGGAAAAGCTTTGCAGAGAGATTTGCTGTTTTCAAGGAACTGTTGAATAGTTTGTTGTAGCTGTTCATACCTTTGCTGTAAAGTCACCACTAAAGATGCAAACAAAAGTCTTACATAAAACATTGGAATAAGTTAGACCAGAACTTAACAATTTACTTACTGCACAGAGTGTGGAATTCACCTTACACCATTTCTTAGTATCTATTTGTGGCCGGAGAGAGCACATACATTCACCTAAACCTTAAACTACAATTTAAGGCAAAGTTCTTGGGCAAAAGCGCTTAAGAGAAATCTTGCTTTACTTTATATTCTCACAGCCTTTCAGTCCCAGATCTGCCAGAGACACTCAAAACACTGCAGGACCCCAGGTGACAATGAGAACGTGACACATGCCAGCAGAACTCTGTGTCACCCGCTTTGGGCTTTTCATAACCGTGTACGGAAAACTACAGACTACGCCTCAGGCTGGCATCTGCAAACCACAACAGACTGTCCAATCCCACCGGCAGTAAAATCTCTATTAAATAGCTTTTTTTTGTCATTCTGGAGAAACGTGGAACTTTCAGGACTTAGATCGTATCTTGGTCGCTCTTGTTGGTCACCGTTATTTCATTAAAACAAGAGTAAAAGCTCTCAAACAACTATCAAAACCTGAACCACCCAGAATGGCATACTTACAGGGTTATTTTTTTTTTCACTAGAGAAAGAAATAGGGTACCTTTCATTTCAAATATATTATTCTCTTCCACCCTGAGCGCTAAGTACAGCAGAAACCAAACCAACATATCTATTCCAACATAAAGGTAATGCAAAAATACTTAGTTTCCTACCCCACTATTCTGGCATTTGCACGTTGAATATATTGGGACACTTCACCATGATAAACTACATTATCTTGGAACTAATGCTGATGGAAAAGAAAACAGAAGCGAAAAAAGAAGTGTATGAAATTCATAGGGACTTAATTTATAAAATAACTGTGATGAAAAACCAAGAGCACCATCTAGGGGTTACTGAGCGTTCTTACATCGGTGGATACTCAGGACAAGTAAGATAAAACGGTTTTTTAGGTTTTGTATTTTTAGTTTTGAGTTCCTCTAGTTGGAATTTAATCTTAACTACAATATCAACAGTGAAATCACAGCTTAAAAAAAAAAAAAGGCTGACGCAAAAAGCTGTATTAGACTTTGGATGAAATCTACTTACAGTAGTACTTCAGCACCAAAAAGTGGGCAGAGTTAGGCTGATAGATGTATATACAATTAAACGATATGTCCAAGTCTTAAAATGCTTAGTTATTTATAATGAAATCTATACAAAACAGTTAAAAACGTGTTTTTATATACATTTGGAAAAAAAAAAAAAGTATTGTCTTCATTAGCAGAACGTATTAAAACTGGTTCTCTTACCCCACCTGAACCCAAACCTCTCTCGGTGGCTTGTAACGATCACAAAACCCCGATGTATTGCTTCAACAAGCCGAGTCGTAAGGCTAATTTCTGCAACCTACCGCTGTATACCGATTTAAGCTTTTAAACTTCCCAAATGGTCACTTTACAAACAGCATGTAAGAGTAAAATACAGATTATTTTTTTTTTAAAGCCTTAGCTCACTTCTAAATTCCGAGGTTCAACCGAGAAAGATGCTGAACCANTCTCCCAATTTTTGAAAAATTGATTTATAGCAAAATACATTTCCCCCCCCCTCCCCCGCCCCGGCCCCATTTGTATTAGAATTAACACACCTGCCTGTTTCACAGGAACGTTTTAAACAACTTGGCCTCACTTTACATTTGATATTTAAATAAATAATCAAAGATTAACTAGAGTAGATGAGCATTTCATGTGCTTATGGCACAAAGAAACGCCTCGTACACCATTACCCTACGTCTCGTAAAGCATGAAAACAAAAATCCACTAGCAAATCCACTTTGCTACCAGTTAGTGATTTTGCTTATTTCCAAACATTCACCAACAAGAATTTTAAAAAAATAAACTATATTTTTCGGCTTATGAAAAAATCTTAACTCTAAGTGAGCACAAGTGCAAGAAAGCTAACCAATTCCAAAATTCCTGGGGCTTTTCCAGCACTGTCAGAGACACTTTTTCTCTCACATGCTATTTAAAAATACAAATATTTATTANTTTTTTTTTTTTGGATGGTGTTTTGCTCAACAGCTAACGAAAAGACACAGCAAAATAACGATCCCTTTTCACTGAAAGCTGTTTCAGTATGTGGGCAAGGGCTTCAAATCGCACGGGCTGTAGAATTTGCTGCAGATTTGTTTTTTTTTAACAGGAGTACATTCCACTGTCACCAGTTTACTCAATCTCAGTAACTACATCTCTTTTTTTTTTTTTTTTTGGAGAACATTTTCAAGATGCAGCTTTTGCAAGACCATCTTGTTAAAACACACTGATGCTTCAAGGGTCCGATGAACAACTCTAATAGGCAAAGTGCTCTAAGACATCACGATACGAGGGCATCTTGGATACTCAAAATCCCCAAGATATTTTAAAGTGCACTCCAGTGTCCCAATTCCTTAAGATTGTTCAGCAGAACTTCGAGAGGGGCTGGGCTCAGTGCCGTCCTCAGTGCTACTGTCCACGTCTTGCTCCATCGTCGTCTCCTCATCGTCGAGGCGCTGACTGGTGAAGTTGTTGAGCTCCAGGAGCCCACTGGGTTCCACTACCACATTGGAGCTGGAGTGACAAGGGATGGAATAGTGAGGGATGGTCTGAAAGAAAGAAAAGAATGAAGTTTAAACACGCACAGTTTTCGCACGGAAAGGCATTTGCACAAGCCTGGGTACTCATGGAAAAGGGATATTGGGATGCCAAGAGGAATTTTCCCTAGCGAAGGGATGTTATATGAGGTTAGCTAAAGGTCCAAAGCCCCCTTTCACCAGATTAGGCGGTGAAAGATAAAATTTGAATAATCTTGCTGTTAAGGCACTGATCTTGGCCTTGGATCTTCACTACAGGTCTGTGACAGCACAACCCACAGCTCAACCCCCAATGCCCACCATCTATCATTCCCCAAATGCAAAGCAGAGACTATGCTTTCTTCAGCCTTATCTCCTTCTTATCTTTTTTCAGACAAGACATTCAGATACGAGCGTCTGGACTAGCTGTGTTTTTTTGTGTACGATACAATAGGAGCTCCGGCCCTGCTCAGAGCTGCAGCAGCACAGAGGCTGCGGAAACACAACAGATCTGAGCTCTTTATTTCTGCTTATACTTTCATAGGTTCTACAAACTAAATCTACATCTTTACACAACTGAAATCCTGGGTGGTTATTTGACTATTGAAACAGCTCATAGCACGCCACAATGATAAACAAAGCAGATTCTCAAAATATACAAATTGGAAGTAGAATTGAAATCTACCTTTGTCTATTTAGGGAAATGAGGACTAAAAATGAGTATGGAAATGCTGATTTCTACAAAAGCGAAGTTAGCGGCAATGAGGGTTTTACATAGTAACATGAAAAATTTGAAATTTCTGTACACAGATTATTTTCCCCACATCAGAAGTATTTTCACTGCAACACAAAAATGATACACAATAAAACCATTTCAAACCACACTATTCGTATTATACCACTGTGAGTCCTCGGATGACTTAAATAGTTCCTCGGTTGACATTCTGACCATGTATTACATCATAAAACATCATATTTAAGACAGCAGAATCAATGGAAATATCAGTTAGGCAACAACTCAAAGCATTTAGGCTGAAGATCAATAGTCACTTTATCTCAGAAGCGGTAAGACTGGTTATAAGTGAAGTTAACAATCTTTCTTCTGAATCCAGACCTTATTTCCTGAACTTTCCCTATAAGCAGAACCCCACTATTTCTTTTATTTTAGCGCTAATTTTATATTCAGTGGTAACATTAATTGATACTACAAAAAATTCTAGATCGTAGTTCCATAATAAGTGGTGAAGATTGCATTTTTAAGCATTTCAAATGAAAGCCTGGTTGGTTTTAACAAAAAAAGAAAGGAAGACACCGAGGACACAGCGAATGATACAGCGCTAGAGAAACTTGAACTCAGTTTAAGAACTGCACACTTGGAAGTAGTAATCCATTACAAGCCTAAGAGTCGAAAAAGAACCAAAAACTGGGGAACGAAAACAAAAATACTCGAACACCGTTCAGTTGCTATCATCACACTAGACACGAGTTTGCTCTGCTCAACCTTTGCCTTACTTGCTCCGGTCTTCTCTTACCTGGATAACAATTTCTGATGAACTCTCTTCAGCTTTCTTTTGTGATATACTCTGAATGTGTATAAACTGGTTTGTTGGAGGCATTCCTTGTGCATCGAGTTTCCTCTCTGTTAAAGTAGGACCGACAGCAGGAGGACTTGAACTGGATTCTGTACATGTCTGTTGCTGGGGGATGGAAGTTGCCGTCATCCCTACTGCAGTCACCCTCGGCACCTGGGTACAAGGTGACGACTCTGCTTCGCTAGCGAGTTTACTAGTGGACACGGCCTTGTTTGGGGGATCCACTATCGTACGTTCTAGGTTTGTATCAATCTGAGCTTCCACCATAGACACTCTCAAAAGATCTGCTACTGCTGTCTTCGCGGATGCCTGCGTGGGAAATAGGCTGGTAACCGGCAATGCCAGTTTGGGCACAGAACTGCCACCTGCTACCTTTGAAACAGAAGGAGGCTGACGCCCCTCAAAAGTTATCTTTGTAACAGTGGATCCTTGCGTTATAATTGGATGCTGCACCTGAAAATCAAATTTTTGTTGTGCATGTTACAGCTAGATTATTTTTTCTTTTTTTTTTAAGTTGCAAATCTAATCAATTATTTCCAAGGACAGTATGGTACAAAAAACATACTTGCTATTAGGAAGACAGTTGAAACTCAGTGTTTTAACAAAGGAATTAGCAACGATACGGTAACAGTTAATCGAAGCCTGGGGAAAAGCAGCTTTTTAGGCTGCTAGATAAGGATTGTAGCAGTACAATACCACAGCAGCTTTGTTTTCCTTTGGGATTTACATCCCCATGTGAAGTTTGTTAACCCTCTTGTTTTCACATTTCTTCCTGAAAGGGCCAAAAAAAAAAAAAAAAAAAATTTGTACTTTTCTGGAGTTAAAATACTTTTCTTTTCCCCCCCCATGTTCCCTGTCTTTACATTTTCCCCTCCCAAGGAAAATCAAATTACTCCTGTACACGAAAGCCATATAATTTCAGGAAGATGTAAACTACAAAGGAAGACGTACAATGGAGAGCCTCGGGAGACTGCAGTGTATTCATCTTTATTTCCACAGAAATAAAAAGTGCTACGGGAACGGAAATTAATAACGTGTCATATCTAAAACTTAAAAGAAAATAATTAGGGACAAATTCCATGCACCAGTGGTGGCAGAAATTCATAAAAAACTGTCCAACAAAACACGTTTGTGAGCTCTATGGATTTCCCCCCCCCTATAACATGTGCTTCTCTTTCCTAGTGTCAACCTTCTGACGGGGCAATTAATACCAGCGGAATGAGGAGTTCTTTCTTGCCAGGACAAAACACTGCTACAGCGACAGGGTCGTTGTTTTGAATATTATTTTTTTTTTTTTATGTCTCCTCGAACAGCGACTTGTATTTTGCATGCTATCAATATTCCGTTACCTGGCTTGCTGGCTGTTTCTCTGAAGAGGCAGGTAGCTGCATTTGACTCTGGGGGGGTTGGGGTTGCACGTAGATTTTTTGTGCCGTTGGTGCCTGTTGCAGTTTGGGCAGCTGCTGCGTGGTTTTTACTGCCAGCACCTGTACTACAGTTTGCTGTGGCTGCGCCACTAAGGTAGGGAGTTGCCTTTCTTTGGCCATCATGTGGTGGGGGGGGTGCTGTGCATCTGGTTTGGTCTGTGCTTGCTCTTGCTGCAGGGGGGTTAGTTTTTGATGTCTTATAGAAAGCTGGGGCATTTGTGGGAGTTTGTGCTGGATTTGATCGGCCTGCAGGTGGATTGTCTGCTTCTGCTTAGTCTGGAAGCACTGCAGAGTTTTCACTTGCAGTTGAGTCTGTTCCAGCTGCGGCTGACTCAGTTTTTGCTGTTTTTGCGCCTGCGATTGTGTCAGGGCGGATCTGTAAAACAGGCCGGTCTGAGGATCTAAGGTGTCCATCTCTTCCACTTCTCCTTCCTCAGTTCCAAGTTGTTCACTGTGTTTGGTAAATGCGGTGTGACTGCTTAAGGCCTTAATAAGAAGAAGTTAGAGCAAGTTAGTAAAGAGAAATATAAATTGTAACAATACACAATCTAAAAAGAATTTTTAATGTTTCAACTGGACTACTTTAACTTATTTTACTATTACAGACTCCCATTTCACATATAAAAAGATACCTTTGCATGGGAATTTCACAATATGTAAGCAACCAATAGCTATTTTTATCATGTTAAAACGTGGTATGTCTCTCTGTGACAATATTAACTACATAACTAATCCTCAGTGGAGATTCTGTAGCCCTCATGTGTGTCAGACTAAGGTTCAAAGCCTCTAAAGTTGCATGGCAGCTGGATATGAAGCATCAGGCAGTTGAACCAGTAGCTCCTCATTAAAACCAGAGTCTCTCTGCACAATAAATTCTTATTCTGCCACTGGAGAGCCCAGGCATCTTCCCCATGATTTCTTCCGCAGCTCCCCATATACCTACAGTCTACCCTGTTTCAGCAGAGAACCTCTCTTCTTCCTTCCTCAAAATTTTATTGCCATTTTTCTTGGGCATTGCACAAACATTGTTTGATTTTTTGAGGGATTTGAGGGAACAAGAGATCTACATTACTCTGCTTTGTATACCATGGTATAAACATATTAATAAATGGCCTTAGCAAGACGAAGCAGCCTACTCAAACACCTGCAAAAACACACTCTCTGAAGTGGGTTTATAACCGTAACACGGTACTGTCCTGGTCCACAGCTGAGGTTCCTAAAAGTTAAAGCACTGGAGAGTTGAGCGGGTCTTGAACAACGGCATCGGAGTGGCTCCAGTACGATTTCACCACAAGCTACACTGTCTGTTTCAAGCGCTTGGGATCCTCACCGTACTGGTCTAAATACAATCTTACTTTTTCATTCAGAGAAGTTTGCTTATTCACAAACTAAATCCCTCGAGTGAAAAAGACACTGTGTGCTCTGTGTACTGACCAGATTCTGCTTCATCCCTCCTCCCCCTACACTAACACCAACATAATGTAAAGAGCCTAGGCTCCTGCAATACAACATATAGAAAAAAGCAGCTTGTTGCTGTTGAAGACATGACATGCAGGCAGCAAGAACTCGTCCAGGAAGCACCATCTTTCCCACAGTGGCTGTTAATACTGCTTACTTAACAGTCTCAAGTAATCTCATTACCTGCTTCCCTTTCATCCCACCACCCTCCCCAACAAAACAGGCAATATTAAAATTATTAATTTGCCCTTACACTTCGCATTTTCAGCAGCAGCAACATGACATATTCATTCAGAACAAGCCCTGGTCCTGTATAATTCATATAACCTACTGCTGCTTATAGACTGTTGGGAAAAGAAAGGGTACAACCTGCTGCATGATATGGGTAATTGCGCCTGTGGAGGATGCGGGGATAGATTTCACCACAACAGAAGTCTGCGTTGCTGTTTGTGACTGGGCCACATGCTGCAGCAGAGTCCTCTGGGGCTGAGATGACTGCTGGTGGGGCTGGGAACGATGACTGACTGAAAGTAAAGAGGTCAGTGGCACTTCTCCAGAACTAACTGCAGTAACTTCAACTATTTGCTTTGCGTTTAAGCTTCAACTGAAAGCATATATGAGGGAAATAAAGATCCGAGTATGAAAACCATCTGTTACTGTATGCTAGCTTCAACCTTAAAGCGTACATCTATTCCGAGATGCCTCTTCAAGAAGCAACTCAGGGGTTTTGTCTCTGTCTCCTGAGTAATCACGCTTGGCCAAACCTCCTCCGGCCTCCCTCTCCCATCACACCAACTCTGCAAGCAGAATTTATACTTGATTTTCAGCTGGGTTCTTTATACAGCACCAGCATGACACCGTAGAGCGCAAGTCATTCTGTGGTTTTCACACTGTTAAAAGCACCTGCACAATTGACTGCAATTAAGAACAGCAAGCCTTGCTCACTAAATTGCTGCCACTGATAAACTGCAAGAAATACTCTCCGGAGCATAGGCTAAATTTGAAAGATTAGCAATTAGAAAACGTTTGGGTACTGTGAAAGCAAGTGAGGTTGATCAGAAATCACAGACCAAAAAATGGAGACCTTATTGTGGGTCTATGTCACTTTTTAGAACCGATCCAGCATGAGTTATGGAGCTACAGTGATGGCTCTGTAATTAAATAGAGGATTGACAAACGATCTTCTGCTGAGAAAAAAAAAAAAACAACCACAAACCATTCTATATTGCAGTCACTGATAAGACATGAATCCAAATTACTTTATGCCTGTCCATACTAATATGTAAGTATCTGCTTTAATTAACTTTTGAGTTACAAAATAATTAATAACTGAAGGAGAACAAGCAAAGTTTAAATCCAGTTGTAACGTAACTTAAAGATAAAAAGTTTCTAGTGACCTTTCTGAAAATCAAAAGAAAGGTCGTATTTTGGATTAGTATGATAATTTTACTTTCCCACTCCAAGAAAGGAGTTGGATTATATCAATACCGGCCTGCATGCTGTGCCAGATCCGTCGTGGATATCCCCCAACAGTTCCTGCACAATTGAAAACTTCATTTAAAAATAAAGTTTCTAACCTATATGGTTGTGTAGATATTCTTCCGAATGTGAACCAATACAGTGTTGTCTTCCTGAGTCTGCAGACAGACAAAAAATGGTGACACTAAGATGTGCGAGCCGCTCCCTTCATCTCTCGAGGAAGCACATGCTGAATCCCAGCTCCCGCATAGATTAAAGTGTGCCTAATCCTTTGGTCTAGGTGCATGCAGGAGATCTCTCAACAAATTATTCACTGTTTACTATCTTACTACCGAATTTTTAGCAGAAATGGATTACTGATGAATCCTGGGAAGCAGAAATTAAAACAAAAAGAAAAACTCAATTACCTGCATTCCCTGGCTGTCATCACAGAAACTGGGGGAAGGGACAAAAATCTAAGAGCAAAATAACCCGTTCTGTGCTGTAGCAGAAACTGCCGCTACTCAACTCCCAGCAGCCTGCATTTCTCTGTATATCAACTCAAGGTTTATAAAAATCCCAGTATTTCAAATAGTAATCACAGCTCAAGGGAACTTTCAACTTTCGTACTTTATATGGCTTCTAAGCTGCAGAGAAGGACTTAAGTCTACAAAGATATCAACTGTAATTTCCCCTCCTCCCTGCAAAGGGCCCTATTTTACATCAACTCTTACAGCCAGACCCAGCAAAAACTGGAACCTTGAACAGAAGCTCAATGCACAGTATCTGTGTCAGTGAAGATAATGGACTGTTAATTGGAGATCGCTTTAACACTATTTATCGCACTTTTGAGTTTGTTTTAAAAGAGAGGGAGCACGACTCAAACATTCAAAATTGAAGCCAGATACAGTAAGTGTTATTTAAAAGAATAACAATAACATCCCCCCCCAGCTCCAATTTCACACAATTTTAATTTAGACCATACAAGGGATGGAAGCGAGGGGAGGAGATACAGAGCAGGAAAATGAAAACTGAAAATATCGGATTAGACATTTAACACTAAAAACACTGGAGTTACAGATATGTACTTATGCAATTTAATATAACCAAGTTTTATTCCTCTTTTCCAATGCAGATTTTCAACACACTTTTGCTTCTATTTTCCAAATAAAGAAGGGAAACCAATAATGTGGGGTTAAGAAATTAAAATGGAAAACAGATAATTTGATCCTCTCATGTACGTATGGGAAATGGCTCATACCTCACGTTCTGGGGTTGTAGGGAGCATCAGAGAGACAAGGGAGTCAAGGACTTGAACAAAATGGACAACCAGATAGGAGGAGTCAAGAGTTTAAAAAGTTGAGAGCTGAATCTCAACCATAACTTCAATTTGAATAATTTATTTGTTTAAAACGTGCAAATTTATCAGTTCAAAGCTTTCTAGCAAATGGAAGAAACTGGAGACTGCATTACCATGCTAAATGCACACCTGGCTTAAAAACCCACTTAGTCCTGGTAAGCAAGTTCTAAGTCTGACTCCTCTTGATATGTACAAATACTATACGGTTCCTATAACTTCATTTTCTACTTTTTCCTTAATAGATGTTTTCCTTAAAGACAAGTGGGGCAGCCTGTCCTCTCCATCAGATCAGGGACCAGAAAATCTATTCCACTAGGATGCCTTGAAGCAATCGCCCTTTGTTTCAGTTAGAAACATTCTCCACTATGCCCCAGAAAAGCAGAGGCAATCTCTGTCCCCTGCACAGGGTCTCAAGAGTGGAAGAAAAGACTCATTTCCTCTACAGCAAATTAAAGTGAAAAGACAGAAATCAAACCCATGGTAAGAAAATTCCAAAATTAAGTCCTCTGACTTCAACTGTAAACCCACCATCACATTACCTTAGTCACTTACCAGTTGTGATATATTCAGCAACTAATTCCGACTCTACTACAGCAATTGAAGGACTTTCTGGAGAATGTCTCTTTTCTTGGGTCATCTGGATTGGGACAGCCATTTGGCTCAAGTCAATGGTAGGCTGCCGTGGCTTCGATTCTATCTTTTCCTTCACTGCTTTAGAAGAAAAGAAATTATAAAATAAACTTCCAATATATAAACCTCCATAATAAAATAAACCTCCAATATAAGTGCAAATGTTTAATTAAATACAGTGAACATTATATAACAGATTCAAACAAACTGTTGCAGGATAAGAAGAAAGGAATCAAGCTGAGTCACGATAGGTGCTTTTCAATTACAAAACTTATTACAAACTGCTGCTTAAGCAAGTAATAAGCTTTGAAGTGATCCTAAACAACTGCACGTGTTTCCACACCTGTTGTCTGCTGAAGTTCCAGCAAAGCTTTTATCGTGGAAGTAGCTGACTGAGATTCACTGGATACATCCTGGTAAATTATTGTAGGGCTTGTGTCCACAGCAATTTCATGTTCTGACCAATCTTGACTTCTTGAAGCAATCACATGGACTACAGGCTGAGAATCTGTTTGCAAAAGAACAAAGGCACTTCAAGTCATCACAGAACCATTTTGGGTTGGAGGACTCTTGTCCAACTTCGTGCTTTAAAGCAGGGCTAGAGTTCTAAATTAGACCAGGTTACATGTTATTCATTAACGCTTTGAACACCGCCAGGGATGCATACTCTCATTCTGCAACACTTTAGTTTCTATTACAATTGACTCTTGAAGTAAAACACACATCACGTTATGAACAGTTTCCACCAAAAAAAAACAAAAAAAAAAGAGATCCTGTATCTTAGTTGTTTGTAAAAGCTTTGGTTTGAACAATCAAAGTTCAGCAGGTTTCTTTGTATGTTGGATTTGTCTTGGATTGAACTCTTCTTCAGAAAGTTTTAGTCATTCAGGTGATCAACAAGTATTCAGCATTGTGAATTAACAGCTCCTAATTTTTTTATAAGTTTGTTGAATCTTCCACTTTTTAAAATTTACTTAACATGGCAGTATAGATCAACAGCTACAAAATTATACAGAAAGGTTGACCAAAAGGCATGTAAGTACCCACGTTTCACGGAGAGACATTTGCTTTGATGCAGTGATACACTCTACTGACCAATGGCTATTTATGTTTTTATGTATTTATGTTATTTATGCCTTATTATTTATTCTCCTCTACCACACAAAAAGCTGCACCCGTACCATAGCTTGAAGCCACAGAGTGCAGCATCCCCACCAGGACTGCGTGTCTGATTTATAGGCACCTATATCTGCATCAGGACATACAAGGACAAAAATGTATGTTGGTCAAATGACAGCTTTCAGTCATGCAGTGAAGAGATGCTTCAATACACTTAGGAAAGAGGGTGGCAGAGCATGGGCTACCAAAAAACAACCCCAAAACTGCTACACTGCCTACTTCTGGCAGACTCCACAAAAAGAGGGAACAGGCTGCAGGCCACAAGCATTGTAACAGCGACTCAGAGCCCAGCAAGAAATCATTATCTCCCCTTTTCACACAGGAAATGAAGGCATAGAATAAATAGCTCATAAAAGATAAATAAAGCCATAAGGGAAGTGAACAATGACAGTTACTGCTAACAGACTGGGTGAAAACGTGCATTAAAAGGTGACACAGTGAGTTATATACTAGCTAGCGTGCTCGGGAGACAGTCCGTTCATATTTTGTGTGACACCAATACACACCTTGGGAGCTCTGGGAGGACTCTGTCGAAGAAGAGCTGCTGTCAGTGTAGGTTTGTGGTTCTTCTTTCACTTCTGGGAGAGAGGAGTTTCCTGTCTCTGCTACCCTTGATGCCTGCTGTAACGTTTCGGTCACCAACTGCCTGGTTTGTTCACTCACAACGGTTGCTTGAAATGTCACTGGCTTTGGTTTTATGAGAACCTAATTAGAAAGACAAATTTTGTTCATAGTAAGACCACTCAAAAAAACAGGTTGGAGTAATCAGAGTGCAGGGTGCCACTCAAATAGATCAATGTGCAAGACCTACATAATATTCACAATTTACTGAAAAAGTCTACCTGTAAATTTGGCAGCTCTGATTATTAAACCACAAGTAAAGCCCAAGTAAATGGCAATGCACAAGAATGTACTTCTCACTCAGTAATTTGGAGTATTCAACACAATAAACCACTAAACAGTCATTTTTCAGGGCTGGATACAAGTATGGTGTGACAAGAGAAAGCTACGCAAGTGAGCTGGAACATGCACTGCACTGGTAAGGACAAGCACCTCTTTTCTGCAGCCCACAATAAATACAGTCTTGAACAATCAAGACATGCAAAATAACATACCTGATAAAAGTTTAGTTCTTTTAAATACTAAGTGCAACCAGAGAAAAAAAATGAAACTGAAAGCATCCAGAAATAAGCCAGATTCTCTGTATGCAGCCCCACCAACTCTACAAGGTTGCAGGGACAAACTGGACATACATTAACCAGAAAATAACTTCAATAAAACCTCAGATTGGATGGATGACCTTTGTCCAGACTCCGCGTCTTTATTTCTCACAATCTAGCCATTAAACTTAAACAGGCATCTAGAGCCATGACCAGACAGTTTCAGCTATGTAAAAGGCTTAGTTAAATACTTCTGGCTTGCTCTAGGCCTCCAGAAACAGCTAACACTGTGCTCAAGAAATCAGAATCAAGGCCACCTCATTACACCCCTAAGTCTCATTCCCCATAGACATATATTAATCCTGCAACAAATGCGGCAACACAGTGAAAAATTATTTACTTCCCATTAAAATTTAGGGGTACATTTCAAGACAGAAATGGGTCCTCACTGTACCTGCGTTTTCCCTTGCTGACCATAAACAATTTTAGTTGGGATGATTTTGGTGGCTGGCTGGACCGTGGACCCTATTCCTTTTGGCTGTGTAACAATCATTTTTGTGATGGGTCTTGTGGCAGTGATGATAGCAGGTTTTGCTCCTGCTGGCACTGCCTGAATAGTTTTCTCCCCCTGTAGAGAAGTCAAAGTTTACAGGTTAACTTCGTGAAATTCTTCAGAGAGACCCACTTCTCTAAAAAAATACACAGTTATAGGTAAGCGTGTGTACCATGAAATCAACTTGCTGCTGCGACTAGACGTAGTTGATACAAAAAACATTCAAAGACCAAGAACAAAAAAACTCTATGGCTTTGAATGGAAAAGCTACCAAAATCCCCTTTTCCATTGCTTTACCTTTTGAGCTGCTCTGAAGGGGTGAACAAAAAAAGAATAACTAGAAGACACTGACAAGTTTTTTTTCAAGTTGCTTCAAAGAACTCACGTAAGTTGGAACTTCCCTCAAATCCTTCGCAAATGCTTTTTAAAACTTCTTATTTCTCTTAACACTAAATTCGGCAAGACATCTGCAAAACTTGAACTGAGATTCTAAAAAGAAATTATTTAAATATCGATCTTTGTATTATCCTCATGATCAAGACATTAGTTATGTATGGACTTCTTTTGTTAAGCTAAAAGTTCACTTATTAAAAAAATGCAGATTCACAGCTATTTCACAGGAAACATTTGACTTTGGAACAGTGCTGACATATGACTAGACTCCTGATAGCTTAAGAGCAAAAACATTGAGCGTGCTTATTTTTCTTCAGCTCTGCACAGTAACAAACCAGATGAGAAAAAACATATTAGTTACCACTTCTCCCAGTATTCCTACCAATTCCCATCAAGTAGCTGGAAATCCCAAGAACCATACTTGCTTCAGGAATATCATCACATTCTGGTGGTTCCTACTGTGCAATGTCACAAGATTTCCACTTATGTGAAAAATACAGCTTTAAGTTTTGTAAACTAGGAAAGTTCAAAATCTTAAAAAAAAAATCCTGAAAAATTTTGTAAGAAAAAAGCCCAAAACAAAAAAAAACCCCAAACCTCCCTAGTCAGCCCTGCTACTCAAGTAGCAGGTGATGACGTGATTAATTCACTAAATCTCACATTTCTATCTAGGAACACAAAGTATTTTCATCGTTTTTATTTACTAGCACTTGTAGGTAAACCCACCTGAAGCTGGAAACTTGATTTGGCTCTTAGTACACATTAGGTTATCCTAAAAATAACTGAACACTATTCAATACTCAGGTACAGGGTATTAGTGTTACACACCACATAAATTGAAAGGTGGTACCCTTACTGCAAAGGGACAGTTTACTTCTGCCTTTTACATCCAGAAGATAACTGTTTGGAGATGCAAGTCTATAACACAGGACCATGGTTCCCACTAGAGCACAAACAGGGTACTATTCCATAATTTTCTTCTACTTAATCCCTTCAGGATTACAAAATTATTAACCGTGGAAAAAAGGCAAGCTCAAAAGCTTTTATTTTCCTTTAACTTTGAGAATGTTCCCAGCCTATTTTAAGCATCTTTCATATCCTGTAAAACCTATTTGCTTTTCAAACATCCCTGACATTAAGGCATGCTGTATCTGTTAAGGAGCTCATGCACAGTTTGCTTTTAATAGGGACTTTAGCAGAATGAATGCAGCAGCCACCACACAGCCTGTCACTTGGCTATTGATTTGAGACTTGAAACTCTTACTTACCCCAGCATTCAACAGCGTTGTGACAACATTTTTGCCTGGAAGCCCTTGAATTGTAGTTCCTTTTCCAGTAGTCTTTTGCACAACAATCACATTGGGTTTGGATGTCATTGGAATTGTAGTGATTTTGGTTGTAGTTCCTAAATTTTTGTGGGAAAAGAAATAACGTACAGTTTATCACATATACATTTCCTTCCACTGTAGAAGTCAGCGAGCTATACAGGAATCATTGTGTTTAAAATGGACAACACAACAAAAAAAGAAAGGGCAGCATCTGGCATAGGAATTTATGTCACCCAACTCAACATATAAACATTAGATACCCACTCTACAAATCTTTCACCTACAATAAAACCAGGCACGCCCAGGACAGAGTAATTTATTCTAGATTAGGATAGTCAGCCCCTTCTCATAAATTACAGAGCAGACTTATACAGCTTTCTCAAGCTAATGTGTAATTTTTCAAAGGCTAGAATTAGGGAGGGATAAGGACACCACTACTACTCAACTGAAGGTCCTATTTGCACAGACAAATACTGTTCTACAGATAACCGCTCTAGAAGAATCTACGTACCAAGAACGTATCTCCGGTCAAGAGAAATACCAGCTCTTTCTGGCATTGAACTGTTGTAATACAAGTGACGAGTAGTGGGTTGAAAGAAGGAAAAAAGAAAAATGTGCTATTGTTTTACAATCAGTTCTTAAAAGTTGAGTTTAGAAGTGTGTGGGAGAGTTTCTTTTGTTTTTGAAGAGCTGCGCTGGCCATTTCTGTTTCTCTCCCAGTATTTAATTAGTTTCATTCCCTGCATCAGGTTTTTATTTACCTGCAGTGACAGGTAATTCTGGTCAGCCCTTTACAGTCTACAAGAGTACATACACTGATACGTAAGTCATCAGTGTTATCAGACTGCTATTTCAATATCCACTCAGACAGCTTTATATCAACACCTTCCACTTTCTCCTTGAAGAAAGTACCACTCCGTCACAGCAGAGCTGCAAACCCAAGGATTCCCCTGACTACCTTCTACCCATTAGTCATGACTATAGATACTTCACTAGATATTTCAGATTAATAATTCTACTGATTCTGGGAAAGGGAAGACATGCTGAGACAAGATCATGATTTACTTAAATCTAGTGACTTAAAGGCATCTAAAGACTGCTCCCTTAGCAAAAAAACCAACCCCAAAATAACAAAATAACCCCCCGAAATCAAACAAAGAAAACCCCCAAACTCCCCAAAAGCCCAAGCCAAAAAAACTCCACCATGAAAGGACAACAAAAAAAAGCAGGCATCCTTTCCAAACTTGTGTTGTTTCAGGACAATTGTTATTATCCTTATCAAGACCAGCCAAGGGTTTCCCCACAGTAGCTGGTGCTCAGCAGAATAATACTTGCATTTATGTACAAACTCACTCGTAGATCTAGAAATCTTCTTAACAACTCATCATACCCACAACAAGCTAAAAAAGTTAACTTGTTCCCAAAGCAGCTACTGTATCAGCCCTAAATATCATTTTGTAGAACTCAGGATCGGAAAAAATGAGGTACCTCAACCAAACTACACCCCAGAGTGGGTTTACTGGATAGCTTATGCATCACCTTCCAGTGACAGGAGCTGGCTGGTGCCACATCAGGTCTTTCCTAAGCACCAACAGCAAGTAAATTAAAGACCACCAAGTAAATTAAAGATATTACTAGACAGGATGAAGAGACCCAGCAGATCTCGCTGTACATGTGCGCCTAGCTAGGAAATGCAGCAACATTCTCTGCATTAGCACTGTTAAAATTCCAAAACAGCTACTACGAAATTGCAACTGGTGTGAGCGTGCTTGGTTCTGCTCTTCAAGAGACCCTATATTTAGAGGCTACACTGGCAGAGAGCATCAAGGCTGGTCTGCACGAGGCTGGGAAGGAAAACTTAAGTTAGAACATGGGGTAAGGGAAAGACAGGCTGTCACTGATAAAAGAACAAGCTAAGGTGGGGACTGCACAGCTGAATTTAACATACACAGTTCATTTTTATTGTCTTTGGATGTGCAGTGGAATAGAAAAGGGCAGTATCCAGATTATAAAATAATTTAAATTGGGGATGACACAGTTTTCTGATCTTTCTGCCCCCTAACAGAGGGCAATATAGTAGTTCTCCTCCCCCACATTTCTCTTTTCTTCCCAGGCTTCCCTCACATTAGACGTTTCATCCTTAAACACAAGAACTACTGCAATCCTGAAGAACACTTTACCTCCATAGCTTCTACCCATTATTTTCTTCTTCATCCTCAGCTATTTTTCTTCTGGATTAACAACTCCTCCAATAAAGGTCCTAATAATTTTTTGAGCATGTAACCCACAGAAAAGCCTTGAACAATTAGAGCAAGTCTAAAGTTACTTTTGAAATAAGACTTAATATCAAAGTACTCATATGCCTACCAGAAACAATATTACTGCTGATAATCTTCCCTCCCAGCGTAGCCAGCGATTTTGGTACTACAGTAATGATGCTACCACTTGTAGTTTTCACGTAAGTAGCAGCCCCTGGAGTTCCAGCCATCCGAGCCCCTATAGAGGGGCTAACTGTTGGCCGCGTATATGTTGCTTGAGTTCCTGTTGTAGAGAAAGAACAATAAAATTCACTGTTAGAACATGATACTTTACTAGTATTTGTGGAAAAATAAGTTAGTTTAGAAAAAAAGCATTAGATTTTATTCAAAGAGACCCCACACTGCAATTTATTACCACCCTTTACAATTCTCCTAGTACTTTTTAAACCCGTGGAACAATATTCAAGTATGTGCCAACTTCAAATAAATGTAAGAGTCTTCTGAAGTATTTTACCAAATGCTCCATGACTGCCATATTTTAATTCACATCTTTGTGCCTAAGATTTTTATTTTCAACAGCTGTTTAGATTCTGCCTGTATGTTTGCCACTTGCTCCCTTAGATGCCCAAGAGGCATCTGATGGCACTACCAGACGTGATCCCTTCCTCTCTTGAAAGACACCCATACTGTCACTTCTCCTATATGACAAATTGTTTATGTAGAACACTACCAATGACTGGTCTACATATCACTCTAAGAGGAAAACATAATTCACAACAGTAGTGCAATTTTATGAATTTAGCATTCAGCAGTACAAAAGAAACCTCCTGACATGGTATAAATGGTTGGGTATTTTTCAGACCTACTCCTTTCTGAGAATGAAAAGAGAACTGGGTCCACAGAAGAAACTTGCTCAAAATAATACGAGTCAACAGCTACGTGAACACTGTAATTCCATTCTGCTTGCACTACAGACCTTAATTGCTAAAGATCACAGAGCAAAACTGTTATAAGCAGAAAGCCATGTGTTCAAATCCAAGAGAGCACAATACAGGTTTTACTAATTAGATCAACAGCAAAACTGCTGGACTTTTTTTATGTACTTAGGAATGGTTTTGTGAAGTACTTCAAAGGTTAAAAAAAGAATATTAACCATTAGTTTATGCTAATCTTCCCAACCCATGCTAATAATTCAGGAAGTAAGTTAATTAGAGTTTTCTAAAAACTAGCATAAAGCTGCCTTTCAAGTTTTCCTCATTTAAGTTTACAATCTGAACAGTCTGCATTATTTTTGATCTTTAACCACTAAGAAAACACAAACACAATTAGATCTCCAGAAAAACAATGGGACTTTAAAATTCAATTTACTGGCCCTTTTATAAATTCATTACAGGACTATGAGCAAGTCACCTGTCTTTTTAAAGTCCATATATGTAAAACAGGAATGATGCTGACCTGTCTGCTTGAGGTACCTAAAAAGTTAAATTAATGTAAATTGTCTAATATAAGGTGCTACAGAAGTGCAAAGTATCAGTGTAAGTTGCAAGAAAACTTCCTTTAAAATAAACCCAGTGGGGAATGAACAATCACATTTTTGTGTGCCAATTCAAAAAGATCATAACAGGAATAAAAGAGTACTCAGTGCAAAAATCCTCATCTAGAATAAATAACAACAGGGTTGTGAATGTGCTGTTGTGCTCACTGTTCATGAGAGAGAAGTGCTTTTTTTTTTTTTTACCCTAATAAACCATATTTGATCACCTGTATGTCTGGGTTTACCCTCCCTTCCCTTCTCCATAACTTACCAGTGGGAGTAGTGACCAGTTTAGTTGTCATGATAGTCCCATTACTGCTAACCACCATAATAGGTGAATTGCTACTGCTGGGCAAGGTCGCTGTAACTGGTTTGGGAAGGATTTTACTGGGCTGCACCTGTTGAGTGATTATTTTAACACCTAGGAAAGGAGAAAGGTCACTGTTAAAATACAGGCACGAAAAGGTACTTTCTGAAATGCTTTCTCAGACCAAGCCCTAGTGGGCAAGTAGCCTCACAAGGCTTCTATTCTGAGCCCGTGTATTCTTGATCCTGAAAATAACTTTTTTTTGTTTGGGTTGTTTTTTTTTTTCCTTAAGTTTTTTTTTTTTGTTTTGCAAATAACAAGACAGTCATCATCTCTGCCTTTCATGTGCCTGTTTCAATTCGTAGCTACTCCCACTGAGGCATGGGATTCCTTTACATTGATTTGATTGTAGTGATTTTTAATCTTTTCTGGTCCATGACTCAAAAAAGTAGAACATTTCCCAGGAATCAACAGGTTACAACCAATACTGAATTGGTTCATATACAATGAACCATCTAAAAGTGACATAGTTCTTCATCAACTTAGTCTGCAAGTTCTAATATGTCTTAATTAGCCGAGTTGAATTTCATCCCTCTGAATAAATTAAAAGAAGTTTTCTTCACAAAAAGTATTCGTGGGCATAAGTAAGCGACTGTGACACTGGCTAAGGAAGGCTGCTTTAAGTAAACTGCTCTCTCTCCTCTTGAATTATTGGTTATCTTGAAGCCACAAAGGAATTGGGCTGCAACAAGCTGAGTAGAATCAGCAAGAACAAAGGAGGAGGAAACACCTTAATACAGCAAGGATTCTGCTCCCTTTCTCTCCATTTGTGTAGCGGAACGGGACCTCTGCGAGATTCACTTCTCAGTTGCAAACCAGGAGATGTCATCTGTTCAAAAGTATATCCAGGACACTCGCATCTTACATTCCTTGACGAGGTCAATGTATTGCAGTGTGCTGATCAAATGCCACGAAACACCCAAACTGAATTAATCCCATCTAAATGTAGGCACTTATATTTGTCCACAAATATTTCTAGGTGAACAATTTTGTCCACTCGGGATGTGAAACATCCTCCAGAGAGGTTTTCTTCTTTCTACGTTGATTATAAAAGCAGCATGGAGCAAACAAGCTCCAAACTTAAATAATGAACTACCTGAAGTCAGGAAAGATAAACTGGAGCCTTTGCATCATCCAGACACAAAACCGCACCAAAAGCAAAGTCTCTTTGAAAATTGATTCACATCTTCCAGAAAGATTAAGTAGCAGATGGTATTTCCAAAGAAACTTTAACTAAAAAGAGCATTGAGCCTAAATCCGTGGAAGAAGGCAAGGAGTGAAGCTCTTATTGATCATATATTGCTCACTGACCAGAGAATGGAGGCCTCTTATCTGTATTCATTAGGGGATATTTTGCTTAGGCAATGGTCCCATAATCCAGAAGAAGTTTATCAAAGGACAGGAGTAGGGCTGTTTATTTTTTGATTCTATAGTCTATTTTAATTCTTTGATCTATATAGTATGAATGTAAAATACTAATTTTCCTGACATGATTAATATAAAATGAGGATGTAAAAATACTTTGCACTTTTATAGCACTTCTTCCTTTAGAATTAGATAACTTTGCAAGCATTACTTCTTACTAAATCTTACAGAGATAAGAACTGTATTCTACAGCAGAGTAAAGCCAACATAAAAAAAATTACACGACTTGCCCAAAGTCAACTGAACGAATCAACGTTACAAAAATAATCCAGTCCAACTTCCAGTCTCAGATCTAATTGTATTTGTTTTGACAAGTACCTCAAAAGTAGGGTTTGATTTCTAGACCCAAGAAAAGAATTTAAAACATGAAATAACTCCCTTTTCCAGTTGATACAGCTGAACAGCTCTTGGATCTTCAGAAAACTGGCGTCTTCCAGGCTGCCAATCTTTTGAAGAGACTTACATACCCTTCAATCTCTAAAGATAAAACATTTATTCCTAAAGCACGGTCTGTATACCTGAACCAAACAAGAAGAGTGGCAGAACCAAATCCTTCAATTCTTGTTAGCTGAAAGCATTAAGACATCCTTCATAGCTACTTATATCCACGTTTAACGCCAAATCCTGTACTCAAGTAATTATGCCTTAATGACAGCTCCCCATGCACATTTTTGAACAGAATTCTGCCCTACTTTCTTGAGTTGTTGGTTAGACCTCACCAATCAGCAATATGACCCAAGATTAACTCCAACTACCTGATTCCTGTTTGATCTGAATGGTGGGCTTGATGCCAGGTGGCAACTGAGATTGCTGTGGCTGCTGTTGAGCGACAGAAGACTGCACCACAAGTTGTTGCTGCTGCTGCTGTTGTTGTTGCTGTTGTTGCTGCTGCTGCTGCTGTTGCTGTTGCTGGGCCTGTTGTATTTGGTGCAGCTGCTGTTTGGGGGATTGCTGATGCTGTTTGGGAAACTGTGCTAAGATCTGAGTTGGATTCCCAACCAAACCTTTTGGGGAAGGTAGTCTGGTAGAGGCAACTTTAATTGCTGATGTAGACACACCTGTGAAAGAGTAAATGGTTTAAGATCGAACAGTGCAACACAAAAGAAAAGTATTACACTTTCTTAAGTACTTTTGCATTTAAGCTGTCTTTACTACTGAAAGATTAATAGATATAAGAAAAAGCTCCCACACAGCAGAAGCACTCTGTTCAGAGGCCAGGGAGCTTCATACGGGTTTTCACCGTAGCAGCAGAACAGCAGCTAATGGAAAGACCACAATCCCAGTCTACTTCCTGCACCTTTTGTAGCACAAAGAATTCACAAATATTTTCGAAGCCTGATCTTTAAGCTTCAAGAAAATAAAATCTTTATAGTGAAAATCATGACTACAAAAAGTTAGGATATGAGGATGACAAACATCAAACTTACCAACATTAGAAGGGAGTATCTGCTACTGAGTGCAATGCTATTCTAAAAGAATGAATCAAGTAATGGTACGTAATTTAGAAAACTGTGGAACACAGGTTTTGTGCTGATAGTTAAAGTAATCTTACAAGTAACAAAGTGATTAAACCAAATTTACAGTAAGATGGAAAGACAAAGTTCCCAAATAAATCTTAATATTTATTCCTGTCATTCCCTTACAAAGTTGTCACAACATTTCCAGCAAAATTTGGCTTAATCTATAATTCTAAACTGCACATCCAGAAGTACCAAAAAGACAAAGTCCATGTCTTATGAAGGCAGTTTTTAACCAAGTCCCAGCTGTAGTGGAAAATGGCAAGAAAACGTTCTCTCTTATTTCTCCTCTGCATATAAAGATGGCAGTGATAATGACAGAAATCATAACAAGCTACAATTCTGGCAACCTAAATAAGCAACCCTTTTCTCATGGCATCATTTAAGACAGTTTCTCCATTTTCTTGGTCATCTGTTTTCATTCGTGAATTTAACTTTCCCACATTTGGAGTGATTAACAGTTTATGTCACATAACATTTCACCAGCATGTTCTGCAATGACACTGAGAGTCTTGAGAAAAGACTGTTGAAGAGATATTCCACCTAACTTATTTTAGAATTATAGCCTCTTCCATGATCAAAACCAACTAAAAATCCACAGTTCAAACAATACAAAATTCTGCTGTAAGTCCTTGTGCTCTGTAGATAAATATCTTCAGGACCTGATTAACAGAAGGAAGATGGAAGGCAAAATACTTCCTCAGCCTTGATTTGGTGGCTCAACTTTTTGTGGAATGGAATAAGAATGGACAATACGGACCAGGAAAAATTGCCATGTCACTTGCCATTGTCAGGCACAGTATTTTTCAAGTGTTGGTCACGGAGGCCCTTTCACTCACCCACAGCTTCCCTTCCAAACGTTAGCTAGCAGCTGGGAAGATGAATCAGTCAAGCTAGCACACAGAGTGGGAACCAGAAATTGGAATTTAATCCAGGTCCACTCAGGTTTTAATTTTTAAGGACTTGAAAACTGACATGCTGATAAAATACACAGATAAAAAGGTGTAAACACTTCTCTACTTTTCAGAATCATCACTGAGATCAGTTACCACAAGAAATATACTAAAGACTGGGCATGTCTAGCATAAGTTGTATTTATCTGATGTTAACTTTGCATGTTTTGGTAAACCAGGCTTTCAGAGAAGCAATCATCTTCAAAGATCGGAAACATCCATTTTCCACGCATCAGACAGAGCTCTTAAAGCCAGTCATTTTGAGGCCACAGAGGTTTAATGCTGCAAGTAAAATCTTTTCAAAATAAAAAGCTATGCCACACCATCTCACTACGTTCTCTTTAAAAAGGGGATCTGCACATTAATTGTTGAAGTAAAGAGGAAAAGAGTTCAACAAGAACTTTTGTGTGGTATCTTGAATTAGTTTCATCAATAGACTTCTTTCATGCCTCCAGTGCTTTACTCACCATATGTAAACATAGTGCATCTCCCCTATGCTATTCTCAAAACAAAGCCTAACGCATCAGCAAAAGAGCTTTTATAAATATAATGTTATTGCCATACCTTGTGCTACTGTTGACATAACCACTGACGGTGTTGATGATACCACAGCAGTCACAGCAATAGTATTTGCAGTACAGGAGGGAGTGGAACAGCTACTGCTGGTGCTGCTGCTGACCAAAGAGGACTGAGAAGCAGTTATAACCACTGGTTGCTTTTGAGTAGTTGAGGCAATGACTGACGTTGGGACGAGTTTCGTAACTGCTGCATAGTTGTGGGACTTTGAAAGGATGTTGGGTACAAAAGTTGAGCTTGGAGAGGTGGTTACTATTATCACCTGAAAGAAGAAAAAGAACAAGAAATTTATTTGTTCTTTGCATTTCTTTAAAAGCATAAAATTTCAGTAATATATCTGCTAATGTGCATTTAGTTTTAGGTACACATGTTTAGTAGGACCATTTAAGAGCATCATATTCACAGTTGCTGGCAACAAAAAATTCCAATTAGTTTGAAGAAGTGGTGATAATTGTTGCTGCAAAATTAGAAGGGTTTGGGTTTTTTTTGTTTTGGTTTTTTTTTTTTGTTTTGTTTTTTTTTAAGAAAAACAATTCCTATCTAATTAAAGTAGAATTATTTCATGTCTGAAGGCAATCAGACAGGAATGAACTGCTTGGCTTAATTAAACTGGGCCAGGAAGCCTGAAGACCATTTTAAATGGAACTGAAGGGATTTCAAGCCAGCTTTAAACACCAGTCTCCCAAACCTTGCACATATATCAAGAAATGGCAGTGAGAGAATAGATGATTTTTTTTTTCTCTTTAACAATTAACAAGCAGTTGCTGAGTCAGTAATGGGAAATAGTTTTGATCCACAAGGCTGTAAACAATCAATATTTCATCAGTGAAAAATCTGGTTTAGCTTTAAAACCATTTCTGCTTTAATTAGTGCTCTCAATAATAGGAAATTCTTTCTTATCTGTCTGAAAACCATTTGTCTAAAGACAATAAACATTACCCCTAGTGCGAGTTACAATTACAACACCATGAATCTGATTTGACATAGAAAACCATAGAATTCATTATAATATTGGAAGAGGTCTGTTCTTATGCAATTGACCTAGAAAACTAAGCATTTCTTCAAGTATTGAATATGGGGACTGTTTACATAGAGATTCCTTTTATTCTGCTTATATGTACCTCCTTGTACTTACACACAGTTAAAATAGAAACACACAGCACAGAAATACAACATATTTTCAGTTTTTCATGCAAAAATATTGAGAAATTGTTTTAATAATGCAATTGCCCCAACAAAAATTTCATTGATTAAAACCTTAGAAAATTAATGATTTGATGCAACAAAAGTAGATAGAAAAAAAAAAGGTACAGAAGGAGTAAAGAAAACCTGGGTCAGCTCAACCCAAAAGTCTTACACTACTACCAAAGGACTACTGAAACGTTGCCTGACAGAGAAAAGAAATATGATAATGGCACCAGAAATAGACTTAAGTGACAGATCAAGCAGTAAGAGTTTAAGCATTTATAATTTATTTATAAAAAAAAAAAAGTAGATAACCATATGGATGGAATAAAAGCAGCAAATTTCATCCCCATGGCTGCCTCTGCCTCTCTTGTCCCTCCAGCACTTAGTTTTTATGGTCCCCACTACTTAGCTAAGCCTTTAATATCTTGATCTGAGGAAAATCAAAGCCTTACTACCTCCATGAGCTACAGCAGGTTGACCACAAATGACCAATGCCTGAAGGACAACGTTTCCACATGTGCTGGCTCTACCACTTTATTGCGGGAGAATGTTTTCTCTGTATTACTCTTATTTTTGCCTTCTGTCTAACCTGGATTTAATCAAAACACCTTTCTGAAATTGCTCTTAGGCTATGACCACGCAGCCGACACAGCCTGATTCTGGTACAAGGCTTGTAGGTGGAAAGATCCTATGATGTGCCTCTGGAGTTTCACCCTGTTTCTTCACTTTTTGGTTAACACCAAAAATACTTCCTAAGTGTTTGGATTTTAGGGCCAGCTCCATTCCACCCAGGATAACTAATTTAGGAATACAGTAAAAGGACAACTTGCGGTTAAAAAAAGGCAGATTGTTCACATTAAGCTTCCTACATAATCCATAGGGCAACAGGGCAAGTTCAGCATCTCAACTAAGTATAGATATGTAGGATGAATTTGGGCATAATCACAACTCCTGAAGACCGCTGTTCTTCATTCAAAGACAGTGATAAAACCATCAGCCCAAGATTATCACTCAATAATTCTTTATTTAACCATGCAAGGAAAAAAAAGCTTGTAAAGCATTACAGTTCAACGATTGCTGTCCTGTGACGAAGCAGGTTTGGGTCTCTTTATTCTATTTCTTCTTTCAAAATTAATGCAGAACAAAGTTTAGTGGTCTTCATGTATGAATTATACCCAGAAGACAGAATTTTCAGGTAAAAATGAGAAAGCATTTAAGATCAAATCACAACAACTATATTTTTGAGATACTACTTGCCCATGTATGTTGAAATGATCAAGGTAACCTCATCATGGGTACCAAAACTGCATCACATTTTTTACGGCAGAAAGACTGCCTGATTAAAAGAAAAAAAAGTTGCTTTTTTGTTGTTGTTGATTTTAGCTGTTAAGGCAAAAACAAATTCCTAACATACACTGACATTAGTCCTGTCAGCTCTATTTTGAGAGACACCAAAACCTAGTCTCCGAATAAATAAAGGCATTAAATGCCAGAGGCTTCACTAGCTAGATTCCTTCCGTGTCCTAGACAGAGGACTTTATTATAAGAGAATCCAGGAATTAGAGCTGTGACATTATTAGTTGTTACGACAAATCTTCCTCCAACCTACTAAAATGTCAAAACAATTCAGAAAGCTGGCATGCAGAAACGAAGAATTTCATTCATATCCACCAACTTCACTCATATCCAACTGCACTTGTTTAAAATAGTACATTTCCAATTTAAGTCTAACAAGTCTGACATTTAATTTAAAACTACTAAAAGGAATTTCTCCCACCAAAACGATCCAGTTACGTATTTTGGCATACCTCAATCCAACAAACGAGGGCAGTGTGACAAGCTCACATGCAAATGCTACTATAGCTCCCTAATGAAATAAGTTATGATTTTCCTATCATTGCAGGTTAATGAGAGAGTCAAATAATACTACGCAAAGCAAACCCTAAAATTTCCATGTCAGGACAAGCAGAGGCACAAATGCAGAAAGGACTCTATCCACAGTCCATTTGCTTCCTTTTGGAGATTTAATACACTCCATCTTTAACTATAACACTCAAGACAACACTAACAGACATTTAAGGCAAAAAAGATTCTTTCTGCACAAAAGACGAGCCTAATAAAAGCAACAGGATGGGTAGGTTAAGCTCTATCCTAGCTGTGAATTCACTGCATTGAATGCAGGACATTTTATTTGATGGTTTATGCTCACTCACGAATTTCTATACACGTATTCAGAGATGAAACTTGATTAAGCATACTGTTAAAGAACAGCGAATCAAATAAAAGCATCAAAGAGCTCTGAAGTGGGAAAAGGCCAGAAAGTGAGTTCTTTATTGCACGTTATTTCAGTTAATCTTCCTTGGTTTTAAAGTTTCCAAAAATTGAGACATGGGAACTCAGCTAATCCAAACAGAGTCATAAAACAATTAAGACGACTAATAGCACAAATACCGTGTGAAGGTTTGAGCTCAATAGTCAAACTCTCACAGTTGGAAAAAAAAGGCTTGTTAGTGGCCAGCCTACCATCAGTCTGTTGGTACCAAGGCCAAATTAATTCCACAGACATCCCCCCCCCAAAGTCTGCCTTAATTAATAACCGTACCAAGAATGAACTTGGTCTGAGCCATTAATCTTTTTTTTAAATCTTAAGAACAAAAAAGTACACGCATCTGAAATGCTTCCTAAAGCATGGGAGAACAGTCACGCCATAGATCAGGCACATAAAATTTGAGTCCAAAAGAAAATTTCAACATGGAAAAACCTTTTCCACACACTGCGTTGTGGTGAAAGCTGGGCACACTCAGCTGAAATAATGCAACTGATTTTGACCACTGTAACACTGTTAATGTAGAATGAGAAATGGCACACTAGTACTGAAAGGAAAATAAAAGCACCCCCCCAGTCTTTGATCAGCTCCAAAAATAAGCTTTATAGACCCCATAAAACTAGTCTCTAGACAAAAGGCTTGGCAAGGGAAAGCCCATGCCACCTCTCCTGGAATTCTACTACTGCAAAGTATAATTATAAATAAGGAAAATAGAAATAAGAAAGATTACCTTTGACCAATAGTTGTTACCATCTGAAGGCTGTTCAGTGGCCTATGTGATCCAGTTCTCAGTGGACTAGTGTCCATATCACAAAACCCAACACCACAAATGGTACTAACTGGCAACCTTGTTGGCAGTCTCACCAGAGAGGCCAAGAATTGAATGAGCATGGAGACTGAATCCCCTCTCATCCCTAGAAGTGGTCCCTTCAGGTCAGGGTTGAGGCACATTGGTGGGGCAGTCTGGGGGAAGCTTGCACTCCCGCTGCCTGTGCTGTACCTGTTCTGTGGATAAAAAGAGGGCTTCAGTCTCCACGGCTGTCAATCCAGGTCCTTTCACACACAGGTGAACTAAATTCATACAAGAGTTTGGTTTTCTCTTTGTTCGTTTTAAAGAGGGATTACCTTATCCCAAGCGCAATCCTTAAAAAACAGCTAGACAGTTCATAGAAAGGAAGAGTCAAACATCACATCTTATCCATTGATAAAACCAGAACAAAGTAACATTTGGCAGCTTCCCCCACATACCTTCTGTGTTGTCGTGTTTGTTGTCTGTGTTGAGGGCTTAGTGAAGGTTATTTTCACAGGCGACATGTGTGGTGGTAAGGAGTTGGCAATGCTCTGCATGATATTACTCATCTTGGGGCTGCCACTTACAGGCACTGTGATAGTTTTAGTGACAGGAGTCACTGCCTTCGGGACTTCTTTCAGGAGAACAGGGGAAGAACTAGAAGAATTCGTTCGCCGTCTTTTGCGGGGCTTTTCATCATCATCTGAGCAGCTGACACCTGGAAAAGAAGTACTTTTTCTAAATTATATTTTCCCCATTTGCGGCTCTCAACGCTTTCTAAAACACTTCAAACTTGCTGTCTTATACCCTCTTTCAAATAAGAGAAAAAGAAATAGAGGATAAATTATTTCTTATAGTCACAACTAACCTGTGTCACACCACAGATGGTCTTAGTCCTTGATATAGACCACACTTATAGTGTCATAAGGCAAAGAAACAAAACCCCCCAAAACCCATGTACTCAGTTACTGGGTTACTTCATTCAGTTCAAGAGATTAAAAGAACGTAAGAGCCAGTACACGGATTTCATTCCGTCTCCAGAAGTCCGACTAATGAGACTATGCACACAAGGGGGTTGGGAAAACATCGTGCACATTTCACTTTAAAACTTTACACTACACTGTTGTTATTATTGTTGCTGGTTTTGTTTACAGCAACTGAACTACTGAAGTTTATCCTCCTGTAGTCTTCTCCAATTTCAACCTCCTTACCTACTTTCATGCCATGATTGGCATATGATTACAGTACCCTTCTCCCTTTCACCTCAGCACAGCATCTTGAGATGCTTTTTTAACGACATACTTTAACTATGAAGGTCAAACCTCACTTTATCAGCTTCTGCCTTATTTGGTGCATCTTGTGCAACAGATATAAACCAGCACCTAACACACAACAGCACCTAAACCCAACAGAAGTCTGACCTCAAAGGAGTTCATCCTTCCTCACAATCATTCGCTGCATATGTAGAAAAAAAGTCTGCTGCAATATTCAGCTGAGCAACGGATAGCTCTTTCTGCAGAGTGATCAATGGATCTTAAATCCATACGAAACTCATCCTAAGCAGGCAAACGGTTCCTAGATTGGTATACATTACAGAAAGACAGTTTAATTACTGTGAAAATCTCTTACAGCTATGGGGTAGCATTTACGTTTACCAAGTTAGCCAGTGTTAAACAATTAAAAAGCAGAGATATGCAGAAAATACACAATCCCCTTATACAGAACAAGACTGAAGATGTTGTTCTGTATGCCTGGGGCTTACAGACAAAAAAATGCTGTCACAGTAAAAAGCAGTCTTGCTGGTAACCCAAGCAAACTTGGTTGGCAGTCAACCTCTAATTAGGGTCAAGATCTAATTACTGACAATTTCTAATTAAAATAACTAAATACTCTGGCATTCAAAAAAGTGAAGGCGCAGGAATTAACATGGACAATAAAGTGCCCAGTAGCACAGCAAGTGATTTCTGCAAAATGGGATTCTCTCCTAGTACGAGTACCAGCTCACTCGCAGGTACACTTCAGAAGGCTGACGGTTGTATCTGCACAAAGACAGAAAACTGAACGAGAGAAGGGAAGCAAAGGCTCTATTTTCAGTTTGCTTTGACCTCCAAAATATAGTTTTAGCTGGTCATAGCAGTACAGATAAAGCGTGGATCTACAAGTCCGGATTTCAAAGCTCTAATCAACAATTTGCTTTATGGCCCTGAACAAGCCAAGTGGTGATCTCCATCTGTAAAGCAGAGATTTGATTACATGACTTTAAGGTCTATTATGAATAGGCTTTTAAGTATTACTGCAAGTGCACTACACAAACTTATAACTGTGAGGTCACTAATCACATTGAAAATGTACAGGAATTTCAGAATCTCAGAATTCATTCAAATCAAAATCCACATGCAGCTAGGATGTTAGGACACAGCTGTTATTCTGGTGGGTCACCAAGAAATACTGGAGAGAAAGCTATTTGTTTGTGGTCCTCATCCACAAAAAAAAAAACCAACAAAAACCAAACCCACAATGCAGAAGTAAGAAAGTAAGATTAAACTAGCAGAACATTATTTTATGTTAAGTACAGCTCATTTCATCTGCTGTTTCCACTGCTGGGGCGCTGTAAGAACGTTATTCCTCTGATTTCATGTTAGAAACTGGATTTGCACAAGTTGGATTTCCACAAGCATTTAGCTAAAAGGTAATACACCTCGACTGTAACTCACACTTGACAAGCACGGAAGCAGAGGCACAGAGAGGTTAATGGCTCAATCAGACTGTGACTTGGATGCGGTCACACAACAGATCAGTGGTGAAATCACGACTATAACTCAGGCCTCCTGAGCTTGCTCTTAAGCACATTGTTAAAACTAATGTGACTGATATAATACATTCTGAAAGACACGCGATTCCTTAAAAAACAAAGCCGAACAAAAAAGAACAAAAAACAAAAAACACCCAAATAAAATTAAAAAAAAACCCACCCGTGAAGTGGGGAAAAAATGAAATCTAGGGATGGAAGGAATAAAAATGAGAACCTTTCATCCCTCTGTCATGTGTCTAGACTGGTTTTATCCTCATTACCATGTAATAATTCAATAGAGGTCTCAATTAAATTTTTAAGAGGTTAAGAACATTTTCCCTCGAATCTTTATACTAAAGTTGAGTGATTAGTGCATTAAACCAGAAAAATGAAAAATCCTAATGTAATGGGTCCTGTGGGTTGATATAGCCATTAAAGATAGTGGTTTGCAAGTAACATTGTGTTTATGTACAATGTGACATTTCTGACTAGATAGAAGTTTATACAAACATGCACATACAGCATAAAGACTACAATAATGTTTAAAATATTAAAGGTATCCACAATAAGCATAAAAATAGCACTTATCAGCTTCACTATTAATCTATCTTTGTTGCCTGCACTTTATGATGGACACCAAATAAGGATAGAAGGAAACACTTTTTATTATTAGTTAAATAAAACTACCTTCGATGAGCTGGGCATATGTATAAGGATGCATTCTGCTTTTAGAACTAACCGATTTAGTAGCCAAAGAAGCAGGGGTGGCAGGGGGGGAGACAAGAAGAAAGACTCTTTCTAGATATAATGTCCTGGATTTCCAAATTTAAATACATGAAGACAGGAATCTGGTGGGACTTCGTATGGAGTTTTCACAGTTGCCCAGGAATGCAAGCCTCAGTAAGATTCGCTTCCAAAGAAATCACAAGATGGACAGAGGTAGTTAATGTAAGCTTGCCAAGCTACTGTATTCTAAAAAAGTCTAGGTCAACCGTGAAAGTGGAAAGGAGGGACCTTTTCTAACTCAAATGAGTAACTGCTATGCATTATTGAAGCAGAAGGAAGTCCTCTGCAGAAGCGATCAGCAGAGCAACCTTAGAGACAACTTCTGAACAAGCTGGATTGGAAATCCCCTGATATACAGCAATTCCTATATTTTATTTTCAAAATACTTTTCACCCTTGTTTGTCCTTGCCATGACTGCTCCTTGCAGCATTTTACAACTAGTGGATTTATCCCGAATGCAATTTCTCTGAAAAAGGGAAGCAATAAATTCATTCTTTAGACTCAACCAAGGCATAAAGGCATTACATGACTTGCCCAAGGTCAGAGTGTTTAACTCGCTCCATGCTTCAGCCACAAGACTGTCCCTTTCTTTCCCTTTTGTTAATCAGTTGCTAGTATCACTTACTTTTGACGTAAACAGTACTTCCACTTGGCAAGACGACTACATTGGAGGCTGGACTGGCGGGTCTGGGGGACTTCACTGTTGCTACACTGCCACTTGGAACAGGGGTGGATGTTGGGGTTGAAGTGGTACTTGTGTAGGAATAGCAAACCACCACTGAAGAGGAGAAAAGACACCTTCCATATAACTGAAGTGCAGAATCCCATTATTCTATCACTATTTTAACAATTGAAACGGAAGCTGAAGACTTATTGGGTCATTATCCACATCTTTGCCTCTGCAATCCTATTACTGTTGGATACTCCCCAGTTTGACCTAAGCATAGCCGCGGAATTAACGGCCTTCACAGATAGAAATCTAACCTCCCCTCCTCCCATCCCCAGAAATCTGTGCTACCGATTCTAGATTTTTCATTTGTACTGGTCTAGACTTTACAATTCGTTATTCTTCATTTTAGCATTAATTCAATAATTCAATCTTTTTGCTTTTCTGTAAATGACAATATCTAGAGTGGTAACTGATAGGAAATAGCTAGTGCTTCTCCTCAACAGTACATCACTTGAAGAAACCAAATTATTCCTTCAGTAACAAGCAACTGATTTTGCTAATCAGCTTTTTTAAACTGTTGCTTATAAGTAACAGTACAGTAATCCAGTATTTCTCACAAAACCAGAATAAAACAGCCTATTTCAAGAAGTGTTACACATTTTCTAGTTGCATGAAGCACAATTCAAGCTTATTCAGCCAAGTTAGATGGAATGTGTACTAGCGTTATTTAAAAGGCATAGGGAAAGCAGAAAGCAATCTTTAACATGTTAACTTGGTATGTTTAACCTGAAGGGGGGGAAAAAGAAACAAAACAAACAATAAAAAGAAAACCAACAAAATATTCTTGACTTTCACCAAAACCTACTTACATTCTTAAAGTGTTCTGAAACATCTTTCACTGCTTACAGAAATTTACAAAACCTTAAGCCATTGATCTAAGTCTTTATAGTTTACAGAGTTTACAAGTTAAACAGTGAATTCCCCCCCTCTCTTTTTGGCGTTTTTTTTTTAATCCCACTTGCTAATGTACTCACTAACACAAAGCTGTCAGATTTATGCTGCAGATGCTGCAAAGGCATCTTTCTAAAAAGGACAAGTTTTTTCATATTTCTGTGAATGCTGTGCAATAAGAATAATCCAGATTTTTTTTTTAAATATCTAACACTCAAAATCTAAGATAAGAACTTATACTGTGACATTATTTTTATATTCCCAGAGATTGCAGTGGAATCCCGGCTTTCTCTCACCTTCTTTGTTTCCAGTTTCTGCAGGAACTGGCAGAGATGCGTTGTGCTGAACAGCTGCATTGGCAACAGCATTGGCAGTAACAGTAAAAGCTGTTTGTGGAACAAGCCGTGGCATCAGCGGCACCAGTCGACGACCTTCTATAGACCATTCGGAAGAGCTATTTGGTCCAGACATACTAAACAGAAATGCACATTCTGTAAGTATTCTGCCGAGTTTCAAAAATACTCAATACACTTAAATAAGTGCTTTTTTTCAACAGTTAAAGTCTAAAAGGCAGTTTCTAGAGACATACTAGAGCAATAATCTTCAACTTTCTTCATTTCATGAAAGCACTCACGTTTTTCCCACCTGATATAGAAATCCTCCCACGGAAAATTTAAGAGTTGCTCTTTATGCTACTGTTTTGTTTCAGAGAGCCCTTAAAGGGCCAGAGGTCTGTGGATGTCACGTTCAAAACCCCATAATTAGATTAGCTACTATTCAGGTAGAGTTGGTACACTCTCTACTTCTAGATGACAAAAATACCTACACATCCAATAGACTTCATAAAAGACTACTGAAACTGATTATGTTACAGGGAAAACCCCTCGGCTTCTAACGCAAATCTTGTTTTACCTGAACAGAAAAGTTTCTTAGACTTATTAAAGTAGCCCCAAACAGGGTAACAGAACGTGAAAAATTATTAAAATACATCCTCTGCATCTTCCTCAACTGCAACCAGCCTGCTGCTCTCATTTTCTCCTAACCTTAGTACTTACACACAAACCAGATTGGTTCCAGAGAATGCTGTTCTTCCTTAGATGGAGAAGTGTTTATGTTTATGACTGTTACACATGAGTCATTTGTCAAATCAGCAAAACCAAAATGGCAAATCATTTTTCAATGCTGTTATGTTCTTGAGCAAATCAACCCATTTAATGTATTAATATATTCTGAAAAACAACTTCTCACGTGAACTACTGCAAGCAAGTTGCAGCAAAAGCTACCACAAATTAGTTCGTAAAATGCAGAGGATCTGCTCTGTTGTTAAAGCCTGAAACGCTTCAGCGTTCTTCATACATATTCATATAGTATAAGCAGATCCACATCAGCTGAGGTAAAAATACATTTTTAAAATCAAAAATAAGACTACAAATGTTGCATACAGCAAAGCTAGCAAAATCGGCTTTCCTAATGAGTTAGAGAATTATTTAAGTATTACCAACCATCACTTACAAAGAATTACCACAGGAAAAATAAAGAGATGCAGCACTTCACAATTGCACCTTGTCTGGAATATAATATCTCATCCATTTGAAGTTCAACACCTCAGGACAAACTTTATGCTTCTTCTGTAAAATGCTAAAAACAGAACTACTACTTAAAAAAGAAACTCGATTCAAGAAAAGAATCCCGATTTGACAATTAAATGCTTATTTTTCATTATTTCCCCCCCCTTTCTATAAAGGAGTGTAAGGAAGTTGGTGGCTTTTGTTTGCTAAACAGCGTATTTCTAACTCTTTAAACTTGAACACTAAAAGACTAAAATATTAGATGTCCTTCTGCAGCATTAGAACACTATGCTGATTTTGGCAAATCTTGGATCAGACAATTGGAAACTCCAAGCAGCCTGCTATTCGTATGATTTCCCTTTTTTGTCCCCATAACACCTAAGCTACAATACTCAAACTTAAAAATCAATAGTTGTAATACAGAAAAAAAATAATACAGACACTAACAACCCACCTCTGTTTAAAGACAGTTCTTAGGAACTTAGACTGTTAAGGAACTATCAAAGATACATAAGCACTTGCCCTCTTGCTCCTCTCCACCTCCCAAAAATCACGTGGAGCTTGCAAAAGCAAATGCAAGGAGGAACCAGCCCGGTTGATGTCAGCACAGCAGCTGCATCAAGCAGAGAACAGTGGACACTGATGTCATCAGTCAGCTTGCTGCAGTTTTTTTTTTTTTTACTCTGACCATTTTTTCCCCTCTGTGCTGATACACTGTTTTCCACTAATCTCTGCCACCTCTTTCCCTCCCTTTGTCTTTCTACATAGTGACGTCCCTCTTAATAGAACCTTTCCAGACAGATTTAAATAAAATTAAAGGTAAAACAAAAAATAATAAACCAAACGTTCATCCTTCTTACGGATTTCTCTGTGTTCTCCACTCAGTTTCTTCTGGTCTATCTTACAGAAAGCTCTTCATGACAAAACAGTTTCTTATATCATACTTGTACAGTGAATGGGGTGCCTTCAGATCCAAAATGCAACAGCACTAAATAACTGTTTCTAGTTCCCTGATGTAAATCTGATACAGTAATTCCTTCATCCATACACTGTTTTAACTACTGTTCTTTAAACCACTATCAATCTTCAAGTTCTATTGTTCAGTTAAGGCATAATGGATTTTCCAAAGGGTACCGTTGGAAATCACGTAGAAAATGACCTGTAACTTACTTGTGTGCAATAGTCGTTAGTCGTTCATCATTTACTGCTCTCCGAACTTCAGCACGATGTCGCTCCGTGGAAATACTATTAAAAAAAATCAGCAATATATTTTAGTCAGAGGGAGACATGAACATTTATCTAAAACTCCTACCTAAAATTAAACTTGTGAATAATCTACTCAAGAGACAAAAGGGAACAGGCATTTACATTTAAGAGATTGTCACTTAACTTTTGCTATCACAGGCAGAAAAAATGAATGTATTACTGTTCATCAATACCACTGAAGAATAAAAAGAGCATTAATGTTCATAGGGTACCCCTGCAAAACAGCCAGAATCCAACCTCCTAATGAGAGCAATAAATTTAAAGCGTATGGTAGAAAAATTTGCACAGAACATCCAGCATTCTTTCTTGATTTAACTTGGGCCCAAAGACCATCAGGTCCTACCTTGACAAAACTCCAAGCTAGCGCACAGTCATGAGCTAGCTGCAACCCTTTTAACACTCAGTATCTCACAAAACACCAACAAAACAGTAAAGCTTCAACCACAGAAGCTCAGTTGTTTTCCTTACTAAAAACTGAAATCAGAATAGGAATTAAACCTCCAGAAGATAGAGAATTACTTCTCTAAATTAAGATTTGCTTTGTGACACTAGTGATAGAAAAACCACGCAATACCTTAAAAGAAAACAGGTCATCGGTTGTTATTTTAAAAAGGTCAGAGTTACCTAAGCACTTTAGAGAGTTCTCCAAGAAGATCCTTCTTCTCTTTCGTAAGGTCTCCCTGTGCACGTAAGGCACTGATGACACCTGCATATGCCTCCAGTTCTGAAGAATTAGAGCAAATATTTCTATTTAACACTCACAGCAAAGGAAAAAAAAATGTTATTTTCAGTATTACTGACAGTATTCTATTAATTTTCAAAAGCACTAAGAGGAACATGTCTTTCAATTATTTAGTGCTTTTCAAAGGAGATTGATGATTTAGAACTCTCTCAGTCAATTACTCTGCAGCGTACAGCTTTTCTATTAAACAATCGTATCATCACAGAGGATTATCTAGTTTATAAACCCAACCGAATATTTCAAGCTCTCTCTGAGCTGACAGTTCAGCCAGAAAGCTTGAAGAAACAGTCCCCAAATTTGGAGAGTAGCTCAGAATTCTCTAGAATCAGAAGAAAAAAAAAAATCTTTAATGCGTATCATTATTAAAAATTCCATGGAAAAGCTTGGCTTAAAAAAGAAATACACTATTAGAAGAGCAACTGATTTTTCTGTAATGCTGTTGCTTAATTAGCATGAAGAATATCAGTTCTAGTTTGTTAAATAAGATCATCATAATCTTTTATGCCCGTTTACTTGATACGTACAACTACTTAAATCTGAAAACAATGCAACACACTGAATTAAACCTGCTCAACACAAAAGAAACAATCCAGCTATTCTTAAATGTGAGCCATTACGAAGATTAACTAACAAAAATACAATTCTGATTTAATGTAGATTTATAATTCCAGGTGACCTATGTAAATGTCACGCTATCGGTGTTTTGAAAAATAGAATAGTTAAAGGCTACTGAAACTTGTGAATTTTGTCATACTAAGCAGGGTGAAAATACACCTAACACAAATAATGGAGTCTGCTAATTTGCCAGAGAATGACTTGCTGTTCTAAGCTTAGCACAGTTTAAGGAAACATTACTGAAACTCCTGCTTTAAACCAGAAATACAAATTCTTTCGATACTTACATAGGTGCCTTTCATTCGGCCTCCCCATTTCAGCAGCCAACCCAAACCAACCCCACAACAGATCCCAGTCAACCAAAAGCGAGAATAAAAGGGGCAGGCCAAAACCTAACACCTCTGAAGTTTGCTGCAAAAGAAAGACTGATGCTGTTCTGAAAAGCTTTCAGTTTAGGATTCCAAAGAGCTAATTTACAAATCAAATCAAGGAATTGTGCTGAAAAGAAGTCCTGCTCTCCTGTCCTGATTAAGCAGACAAAACACAAAGCAGAGTCGCTTTGGTTAACTATGCAGCCTGCACAGGGATGATGAGTGACCTACAGAAGCATTTACAGCTTCAGTTATAAAACATTTGCTAATTAATGCAATGGTTATTACTAATATCAACATTTATTTGGACAACCATGTTACAATATTTAAGATACTAATTATTTTCCTCTGTTAACAACATAAAGTAATTCTCAGATACAACCGTATAATTATTTAGCAAGGATAGATTTTCTTTTTTTCTCTCTCTGCATTTTTAATAGAGATCTTCTACACCGGGGCTTTAAAAATGCACAATCTGGCCTTTTGGAAGCTCGTAAAGATTACAGAACAGCTATAACCAGCTTCCTCACCCTTATGTCTATGTAGCAATCACTAACCGGTGCACTCTCTTTCTAACAGAAAACACATGAAACAGCCAAAACAGGTTTCACAAACAAATATCATTATTTCACGTGTAAGGCGCTACCATCATCCCCTCAGTCAGTTATAAGCCACAAACGCCGCAGGACAACACTAGGTGCTGCACACCTCAGGATGCATTTCAGCCTCACCTATACCACTGCACTTCACTCATGACAGATTTCCCCACTACCGCCGAACGGTCAACCGAATAAGATGTTGGGCTGAGAGCAGTAAAGTGGGACTCTATCAAGCAGATGAATATTGCTGGATGTGACCGTTAGACAGCTATTCGCTCCCCCTGCCCGTGCTCCTTCAGCCTCCAATCTTGCGGTGCGTCTGTTTAAACTGAGAGTTTCTCTGCCCTGGGAGAGAGACGGCTGCTACGGNAAAAAAAAAAAAAAAAAAAAAAAAAAAAAGATTTATTTTTTTTAATTTTTTTTTTCCTGTCAGCCTAGGTTATGTCATTGAAGGAGGTGTAGCTGCAGTTCTGTTTGGCTCAGCTGCACCAGCAAGGTTCTGCCAGCACACCACCGGCAGCTGGGGTGGAAGTGTTTTTTTTCCACGCTCCTAGCCAGCAGAGCTACGTTAACAAAATTTAGTAGCACAGATCCGGTCTAGATCTTTTGGCATCCTGCACTTTCTCCTAGTTTTTGTACTTCTTGAGCCTCGCTTAAAACCTAGGGCTGTCACCTTAATGGATGTACAGTTTAGTGGCAATGTCGTGTGCAACATCTGCGTCACCGTCTGCTTCAACAGAACGCAAATCCCAGATTCCCAAGAAATGAAATAAAAAGGGCAAAGCAAGGGAAAATATATTCTCAACTCTCAGAAAATCAAGTGGATGGCTTCATAACGTATGAAAACCTTGGCACAGTTAAGAGGTGCAGCACATCATCTTTCAACATTCAAGTAAAATGAGAACAAGAAAAGCTGTGACTTGACTGTCACAGGAAGTTAGAGGCAGCCTCAACTTTCCTCCTGACATCATCTCCTAGATTATGCTCCTCAGAAGAAAGTCTGAAAAGAAATTTAAGTTTTTTTCCCCCTTCTAATGCTGCACATCATTTAACTGGCAAAAAATCCTTAACTAAATAAAAAGCGATTCAGCTCTAAGAACTCAAAAACGACTGTGATCAGATCAACCGTCTAACAAAGGATTCTCTCCTGTGGTAGCCAAAAGTGGATGCGAGGAAAGAGCAAATACGTTTTTTAACTTCCAACATACATAAGCATGTCTCCTTGTACACATGTACCTACAAGAACAGAGCACAAAAAAAAAATATCTCCCAATATATATCTATTGGGCAGGGCTCTCAGATATTGAACCACATTTGAAACAATGCAAAAAGCTCCTGTTGTTATAAGCGAGAACATTGTTTTCACGCTTCCCTATCAGTCTGTGTAAATGCAAATCACAAACTACCTTTTCTCTTCTGTTTCAGGTCTTTACAATAATACCTTTACTACCTGAACACAGTCCCACAGTGCCAGTTAAACCAGGGTTCCATGATTTTTTTGGTAGAAAAAGGTGTCTAATACACAACTGAAAAACAAAGACCCTCCTCTCACAGAGTATTCCGCTGCATGTTAATAGTCGTAAAAAGAACAGCAATGCAACACTGCAACATCGAGGCAGAGATGGACCAGGACTTCCATGAGAAATTCTACCAAACCAAAACAATTCTGCTCTATTCATTTTGCTCAGGCAGAGAGCATCTGCCAAACATCATTTTAAGCCAGGGCTGTCAAACCAATGACACATGCAAAATGCAGGAAATGACTTGTAAGTTGCCTGTAGACATATTAAAGTATTTCATGGAAGCAGCAGCCAGGCAAATCTTAAAAGGGCAAACATACAGACCCACAAATTGTATCTTACTGTACCCAGTTTGCGAAGGATCCTCTTGCATTCATCTCTGCTGAGATCCAGAAGAGTTGGCCACACCACAGGCATCTTTCCCTTGTCTCTGCGCTCCCACAGAGCTCAGCCTCGCTGAAAAAGGGATATAAACGCAGTAAGGGCGAGTCCATCATTTATTGATTTCCAAAGCCGATTAATGCAAACTCTCCTCAGCCTGCTCCCAACTCCACTGACACATTGGCTCCCATCCCTGCTCCAACCTTTGTCATGGCATGCTTTGCCATGCAGGAATTCAGCAGTTTCACAAGGGCACGGACTTCCTACACTCTCTTGCTCAGATGCATCCCCCAAGCTTTTTTACCGAGTTTCCTATCTCCTTCTCAAGCCTTTTTTTTTTTCCCCATGCTGTAACGCTCTCCGAATTGATGTTCGAGTCTCCTCCCTCTCTTTATGCACAGAGCACCTATTATAAGAACTCTTCCAGCTAACCGCACGCCCCCCCCACCTCTTCCCCCCGGGGAATGCATTTAGCACCAGCCTATTATATGACAGAACGACAAAAACACCGTGAAAATTTGCTTTCCACGTACCAACACCAGCCGCCCCCCCCCAAAAAAAAACCACCCAACAAACAAAAAAACCCAAACAAACAGGGGAACACCCCCTCGCCCGATCGCATCTCGGCGAGATTCCGGGGGTGGCGGGGAAGGAGGAGGGCGCATCTCCCCGTTGCAACGAGGATAATCAAAGGGAAAAAAAAATAATAAATAAAGAAAAATAAAAACAAACAAAAAAGAGGAGCCGGAGGCGAGCGGGGAGAGCCGGCTTGTGCCAGCCCGCGGCCGCGCCGCGTTCCCCGGGCAAGGCACGACACAGCGGGGAGGGGGGGAGGAGAGAGGGGGAGGCACCGGGAACAAAAGCCCCGGCGCCGTCGCACCTTCCAGCGCCGGGCTGGAGGGAGAGAGGGAGAGAGGATCTGTTGTAAGGGCGGCCGGAGGCAGCCGCCACCCGGGAACTCCCCGGCCCTCGGTCCCCGCCGGGCTCGGGGGGCGGCCGCCCCCGGGGCCCCCGTTGGTAGGAGGGAGGGAAGGAGAGAAAGCGGGCGGCGGTCGCTGCTTCACAACGGGAGCGGCCTGCAGGGAGGGGGGGGGACGGGGCGCTGCCCGCCGGCCCCGGGCCCGTGAGGGGGCGGCGGGTCCCCGCCGTCCAGGGGAAGAAGGGGACGCTGCCCCTCTCCCTGAGGGGAGGGAAGCATCCCGGGCAAGACGGAGAGGCCCGGCGGGGCTACCGGGAAGCGGGACCCACCTGCCCGGCCGTGCCTGGCACATCGAAAGGCTCCTTCGGCGGCAAGGCCCCTCCTCCCCCCCCGGTGCCGCTCTCGGGTTTGTTTAGTGGCGGCGGCGGCGGCGCTTCCCCGGGCCAAGATGGCGGCGGGACGCACTGCTCATGCGCGGGCCGCCGCGGTGCACGCCGGGAGTCGTAGT
>VUYV01000301.1:588000-598260 GCA_008711295.1 Anarhynchus alexandrinus | reverse complement strand
GGGGGGGAGGAGAGAGGGGGAGGCACCGGGAACAAAAGCCCCGGCGCCGTCGCACCTTCCAGCGCCGGGCTGGAGGGAGAGAGGGAGAGAGGATCTGTTGTAAGGGCGGCCGGAGGCAGCCGCCACCCGGGAACTCCCCGGCCCTCGGTCCCCGCCGGGCTCGGGGGGCGGCCGCCCCCGGGGCCCCCGTTGGTAGGAGGGAGGGAAGGAGAGAAAGCGGGCGGCGGTCGCTGCTTCACAACGGGAGCGGCCTGCAGGGAGGGGGGGGGGACGGGGCGCTGCCCGCCGGCCCCGGGCCCGTGAGGGGGCGGCGGGTCCCCGCCGTCCAGGGGAAGAAGGGGACGCTGCCCCTCTCCCTGAGGGGAGGGAAGCACCCCGGGCAAGACGGAGAGGCCCGGCGGGGCTACCGGGAAGCGGGACCCACCTGCCCGGCCGTGCCTGGCACATCGAAAGGCTCCTTCGGCGGCAAGGCCCCTCCTCCCCCCCCGGTGCCGCTCTCGGGTTTGTTTAGTGGCGGCGGCGGCGGCGCTTCCCCGGGCCAAGATGGCGGCGGGACGCACTGCTCATGCGCGGGCCGCCGCGGTGCACGCCGGGAGTCGTAGTCCCCCACCTTCCGCCGCCCTCCTGCGCGGGTGAGGAGATGGCAGGAGCGGGTGCCAAGATGGCGCGCGGCGCATGCGCGGCGGCGCGGGGCGCTCCTGGGAGTTGTAGTCCACCAGAGAGGCGGGAGGGGGTTGAGGGGAGCGGCGCCGGCCCGTCCCGCCATAGGGACGGGCAGCGAAAGGGGACAAAACACCCCCGCAGCGCGTTGTCCGCCTGGGCCCGCCGGTGGAAACGCATATATTCCTAAATATAAGGCATTAAGGCAACGCAGTCTGGCGGGGCTGACATCGGCCCTGACGTCATTGGGCTTTCTGACTTAAAAGCGGTGACGCGGTGTCGGGTTGGGCCAACGATGAGGTCATTAAAAAAACCCCACGACGCTGAAGGGGGCGGTTTTCTCTCCGCTGTCAAGAAATATTAGTTGTTTAGCATAAAAACGTAAGTTTTAATTAGGATAAATTACCCAGGGTTATTAGACGGTGGGATTTAGGCTGTTTGCTCAGCTGTACCCAGCAGAGGTAGCGAGATTTGCTGAAGCCTTTAGGCCGCAACACAGTTGATTTTCGTAGTAATTTTTCTAGCTGCAAGTGCTGCATTTAGTCTTTTAAAAATGTAAATTTACATGGCTGTTTTGGTAGTGTTCTTCCCAATTTCGGGAATTGTTTTCGCTCTCTACAGCTCCCTGAAAGGAGGGTGTAGCGAGGGGGGGTCGGTCTCTTCTCCCAAGGAACAGGCGATGGGACAAGAGGAAATGGGCACAGGTTGTGCCAGGGGAGGTTTAGGATGGATATTAGTTAAAATTTTTTCACCGAAAGGGTTGTCCAGCACTGGAACAGGCTGCCCAGGGACGTGGTGGAGTTGCCACCCCTGGAGGGATTTAAAAGACGTGTAGACGTGGTGCTGAGGGACATGGTTTAGTGGTGGTTTTGGCAGTGTTAGGTTGATGGTTGGACTCAATGATCTTAAGGGTCCCTTCCAACCTAGACGGTTCTATGACCCGTGGGTTCTCCACGTTTTGCCAGTGAGCGCAGGTGCACAAGGAGTGTAAACCAGAAGATACAGAGGCTCCAACCCTCGGCTGAAACTGCAAAACAACAAGACAAGAGCCTGCCTGCCTGGACACAGAGGAAGAATCCAATTAGATGTTAGAAGACCCTGGACCCAAAATCACCATGGGACTAAATGACACATGGACAGTGCATGAAGGGCACGTCAGGAGTGGGTATGTGGGTCACAAAGGTGTAATTGCCCAGGGATTTCTTTGTTTGGGGTCCCTCTCTTTGGAGGCACCCCTGCAGATTTACAGAAAAAGAATCTGATCTGGTTCTGATCATCTGCCACGGAGATGCCGCGAGGGCTGAAGCCCCTCTGCTGGGAGGACAGGCTGGGAGAGTTGGGGGTGTTCAGCCTGGAGAAGAGAAGGCTCCAGGGAGACCTTAGAGCCCCTTCCAGTGCCTAAAGGGGCTCCAGGAGAGCTGGGGAGGGACTCTTGATCAGGGAAGGGAGCCATAGGACGAGGGGGAACGGTTTTAAACTGAAAGCAGGGAGATTTTGATTAGATATCAGGAAGAAATTCTTGACTGTGATGNCTGTGAGGGTGGTGAGCCCCTGGCGCAGGTTGCCCAGAGAAGCTGTGGCTGCCCCATCCCTGGAGGTGTTCAAGGCCAGGTTGGACGGGGCTTTGAGCAACCTGGTCTGGTGGGAGGTGTCCCTGCCCATGGCAGGGGGGGTGGATCTAGATGATCTTCAAGGTCCCTTCCAACCCGAACCATTCGGCGATTCTATGATTTCCCTGAAAAGCAGTAATTATATCTCTTTAAAAGTCCTTAGATGAGATTAGAAATAGAAAAGAAAGTATCGCTGCGGTGCAGCTGAAGCTTGAAAACAATGCATCTGCCTGTTTGTTGGTGCGTGTTGCGGCGAGAAGGCAAAAAAAAAATCTGATCCATAAAATTGTCTGCAAGGCGATTGCTGGAAAATCATACCAAAGCCCTTTCAGGATGAGCTTTTGCTATTGGGTCTCCATCTCCCAGGGCTTCGTTTTTGCTGCAGGCACTTGTTTTCCACGCTTCATCTGGCACGCTTTCTGATTTTGCAAAGCAAACGGGCGCCCGGGGGATGGACAGCTTGATGAAGAGGAGCGCAGGGCTCCTCCTTATGCTGCTCTCTCCCAGAAAATCTTATTTTAGAGTTTGCTTTCGCAATGCCAGGAACAGCTGGACGTTTGCTGAGGTGAAAACAAGGCGGGTGGATTGGTGTGCGTTGAATCGCAACACCTATTTCCAGACTCGCAAGTGCTGTTCTTTCCACCCAACTATAGATAAAAATGTTTCTTCCCTGTGTTCATTGATGAACATTTTCTCACTTGCAATTTCCTATTGTTCTTTGTAGCGGTATAAATCTCAAGTACTTGAAAACAATTATGCTGAACAGTACAGGAGAGCTAGAACAATTTTCCTTCTTTTTTTAATGCCTTCTTAAACAAGAACCAGCTGAAGTCGCGCAGCAGCATCGCTGCATAATATTACCTAATAAAAACAAACGTCCTCAGCACAAAACTGAGGGAGATGCAGACCAGGTTAGTACCAGAAGCTGAAGTTTTCCTTCGCAGGTCAGAGACACCGCTGCAAACTCATCTGGAAATGTGTTTTTTAATGCGATTACTCTGGTCAGTGGGAACAGGCAGGACAGCCTCACCACAAACCCAAATAAAATAACCTTTTTGAGGTTTATTTGTCAGTTGTAACTGTGATGCTCTAGCAGAGTGTTGTTTTTATTGCATCTGAGGTGTTTAACAGCTGGCCCTTATATTTGTAGAATAAATCATTCTGTGAGCAAGAAATTCCCAAAACCTCTTTTTAAAAGAAAATTTATCTACTAAGTTTTAGATTTTAGCTGAATGTTTTCTTTGAGTTTGTGTGTTTACTAATGCACTCTGTTCTCATACACGCTCCAGTGAAATCTCAGTGAACAACACAGCTCAGAGAGAGCACAAATCCGTTTTTCTCAGCTCTGCTCAGCAGCTGTATTCGTTAAACTGAATTAAATCAAGTTGACGTTTTTTTTAGACCTTTAATTTTTTTTTTCAAACGTGGATGAAACTGGCCAATGGGATGAAAAATTACAGGCAAGGTGGACAGACACACAGTGACACTCATGTACGTACATATGTACGTACTCAAGAAAATGGTATACGCTTCATTTCCTTTGGCACACAGAACAGAGGAGAGATGTGAAAAATGAACCAGTTATGGATGAAGTGTCTGAAGCTGCGATTGCTCCATTTCTACAGATGTCATAAGATGATTTCCAAGAATACCTCTTATTTTTACTCAGGATGAAGACCCACACTTGGAAATATGTGTGAGAGGTCCAGAAAGTCCAAAAGCCAAATTCTGCTTGTAGTTATGGCAGCACCATTGCCGTTTACTTCAGATTAAGCTACAATCAGTTCTCTATTACCCATAAAAATGGGAGGGCTGAGATACCATGGACAAAGCAAAACCACCCCAAAACACATAAATAATGATTCCCAAAAAGCATTAAGTAACCTGAACCAAGGCCAGAGCTCTGCTGTGGTTGATCAACTGGGATGAATCCACCATCGCAAAGTGCGTACCAGCGGATGCACGGACCCCAGCAGGCTTTGGTCAGGAGGTTCTTCTCAAGTCAAGAAGCCCTAACCGGTCCCAGGAGCAGCACGGATCTTTCCAGAAGACTAAATTAAGGTTATCTGGACTCAATGGCTGCACGGAGTCAGCTTGCATCTTCTAGCCTAATCCGGGCAGGTCACCCGAAGGAGACCAAGACTTGACAGCATTTATTTATGCCTGATGAACAAAATGTCAAGAGTGTTCCAGTTATATACTAAAAAACAAAATGAAAATAAAGATAATATGGTTTAGGCTTAGTTCATTAATACAGAAAAATGGCTACGTGTCCCACAGGTGAACTTTTCCCAGTAAATTCATGTAAAATAAACAAATTCATTGTGGATGAAGGAAGAAAATGCAAAATGTGAAAATGCCAGCATTCTTTCTAGCCTTAGTTGCCTTCCAGATGTTAATCGCTTTCTTAGTTCTCATTACCTACATCCTTGGTCTCTGACTGAGTCATCATTTAAGGCGGCACAAAATTACAGAGCACTTTCTGACTGTTCAGAAAGCAAAACAAGAGACAAACTTGTCGATAGCAGCAATGTTTCCCCCATCAGGTTAAATAATACGATTCTCATCACTGGTCTAATTAATTAAACTTTCTGGACACTTACAGAATAACCTATGTCTGACCACACTTCCTTCAATCCCCTGAGACAATGGAAGGGGGAAAACAATGAGCTTGGAAGCATCGGTGGTGAGATGGCCCAAGGGAGGAGTGGTGATTTTCTCCTCGAGAAGGTGATTTGTATGCAGCCCAGGTCACCGGCAACAAAACCGCGCTTCTCAGCTCTTCGGGGGCTCGTAGGGAACAAGCACGGCAGCCTTGCTGGATTATTAACCGCATCTCCGCTCGCATCGCTACAACCTGATTGATACAGACTTGGAAATAATCCTTTTTCTTCAGAGCAACCTTTCCCAGGTAGAAGAGAGGCGCATCAGCTTGGTACTAGATGAGATCACAGCTACTGCAGCTGCTTCTTTTCTGCCATAAACGGTGAATTTTCAGCTTCCAAGAGTCTTACATTGGTAATTTCAAAAGTAAAATTGGAAAATCAAGGGAAAAATAATATTATTTGTATCAGTCTGCCAGCAATTGAGAAAATATGTATGAACGCTTTTATGTGAAGATGAGTGAAACACTGTAGCTAATTTAAATTTTTAGGGAATTTAAAGATGGTTTAACGTATCTTCCCTGTCTGCATATGAGAGAAATAGCCTAGATTCTAACTAAAGTTAAATTACTTCTCAGTCTTTTTAGTTTCCAAGTTAAATGGCCAAACCAATGGAGTTTCCACTTCTCTTAAGAGGTTACTCAGTGACTCCATACGCTTTCCTGACATAAGCATCCCTATTTTAATTTCATTCTACTGCCCTCAGACCACTCCTAAACTCTCTCTTCCTCCTCAAACGCTTTCCCCGTCACATTTTTTCTCCTGGTTAAGATAAGAGCAGAAGCCTCTGCATGGTTTTGGGGCTGGCAGCTTGCCAGGGGAGCCTTTTATATACAGCCCTGTCAGATACAGGGGTTGTCACCCAGGACTATTTGTATTTAAATCCACAAAGATATTTCAACTGCTTTCACTGAAGATAGCTCTGTGTTGCCAGTTCATAGAGATTTCCCCCCCGCCAGCCTATTATAAGTCATGCATATTATATTCAAGATGTATTTATTTTACAAATTGTAAAGTTTCAGCGCTGAAAGTACGTAACTTCAGCAAGGCTTAAATCCATCAAAATGCCAACGTGCATCGAGCTGAGCACCTATTTAAACACTTCACTACACTGAGGCAAAAACTTGATTAGATAATCTCAGATAAAGAAAAAAAAGACCACCTTCATTGTGTCATTCTGCGGCATACCAAAGAGCGAATTAAAGTCAGTACCCTCTGCAATCTAGGGAGGCAGATGCAAACCTCCAGCCCCTCTGTAGCGTGGTGTATTGGTGAAGAACGTGTAAACTTACTGGGAAGAAAGCAAAGGCGCTTCTCAGAATAGAAAGCGTGGGAATAAGGCAAAGTATTAAAGTTATCGCTCCACTGCGCAAATTGTGTCCTTATCTACGGTCACATACGCGTATTACAAACCATTGGCAACTCTAGCGTACTTCTGCAATTCAAAGAACATATCCCAGATTAGCATTTAGCAGCGGTTCAGCACTGCTAGGACCTGATTTGTGTTGTATTTTAGGGGAGATTGCATGTTCTCCCTAGAGTTGCACTTTTAACCCATCAACAGACTGTGTATTGCTTTTAAGTTCAAATCAACTCATCAGTGAATGATTTGCTCCTGATTTTGACTAAGTATTTTTACAAAGCTGGATGTGCTGTAAATGCTGGGGAAGCAAGTGAACACATCAACTGCAGAGGATGTATTCGATCACTCTACGGAGACTGGATAACAAAGGAAGCTCCAGAGACAACAGGATAAACAGTTAACCATCATAATTACCTAATGGCCAACGAAACTAGGCATTTGCTTACCTGGACAATCACCGACCTTGTTTTTCCTACCAACACGATCATTTATAAATGCTTTGTGCCCAACTGTTTTTGTAGGATCCCATTCATTTGCTGTGCCCTGAATTCAAGAAATTATATCAATTTTGGAACACTTTGGAAACGAATGATTACTTGAACACACAGTATGGTTGCAGGGTGAAAACAGCAATGGAGGAGGAAAGCAAGCGGGCGCTGAGTTTGCAAACCACAATCAGCAACATTTTTGTCATTGTGCAACCTTCACTGAAACTTTGGGAAAAGTTCGTGTACTTTTTAAGAGATTGGTCTTAACAGCGGTGGTTAGCAAGACTTGTGCAGAAAAATAAGGACAACCTGTCTGTCACTCCTGGGTTGGGACAATCAGATCGGGAAAATAAAAGACATCCCAGATTCCCTCACTTTAACTCCTTCGTGGTGATAGAAATGTCTTTCCGTGAGCATGGGCTGCCCACAGAGCGGCACGGTAGGCTGTGATCATCTGCTTGGGCTGGCTGAACCCTGCAGAAACTGCAGCAGCTCCGGTGGAAGCAAGAACTGAACTCAGAGCGGTTGGTTGGAATTTAGCAGATTGCTTTCCTATGCAGGGAGGGAATATAGACCGCTGTGAGTAAATCGCTATGCCTGTGCACAAAACCACGTCATTTGGGCAGACTCTGACACAACACCCTCACATAAAAGTACAGTGCTACAACGCCAACTGCCCTCTGGATTTCCTCATATTGAAGACCTGATAAAAAACCCATGAAAATCTGCATTCTTTGAATCAGAATCATAAAAAAAAGAAAGATGGATCCCCATGAAATAGGGAAAATGCAATGGGAATTGGGTCCAATAGCCCTTAAATATCATCATAAACATTGCTAACTTGGATTTGCAAAAAGCTAAGCATGAGGGAGGAGCCAGGATGCTGCATTACTCCAATTTATGGTTGGAGCTAAGTTGCATATTGGTCACTAGTATTGCCAACTTTGGCAAGTGCTCACACGGTCTCAGAGATCCTCTCTCATGCAGTGTGCAACACTTAGGTTATTCCCCACCTTTGCCTCCCAGTTCTCCAGAACTGTAGGCAAGCGCTGGACATCAGCAACTTGTTTTTCATCCTGCCATTGCGGGTCTCAAAGGGAGCAAAGATAGAAAAATACCTCTACGGGATTAACCTGATGTCCATTTAGTTCTTACAGACAGGTTATCCCAACATCAACAGGGCTTGCAAGAGAATATAATAGTAGTAAGACTCATGGAAGTGTTTCACACTTCAAATATTCTCTTGCAAACAAACTTTTAACAGCAGAAAGCCTGCAGGAGTACACAGTCATACTTTAACAGTACAATCAGAAAATAGAGGCATACTGACTTTCACCCTGGGAAAGAGACACGCAGTTCATTTCCAGAAGTACATTAAAGAGGTTATTTTACAACCACTATTATGGGATATAGAATCCTGGATTTAAGATACAGCTGACCTTAAAGGCACAGCGGGGAAATAAAGCAATTAAAAAATCCACACGAACGCAGAGAATTCCACAAAGAATCATTTATCCAGAGAATACAGATTATATGTACAACACTACTAATACAGTCTACAATCCCCATTCAATGTGAACAGACAATAGACAGACACGTGGAAAAATACTGTGAACAATACTTGAATAACCTGGAGGATTACTTAAGACAAAATCACCATCATACAAATTATATGTGTACACTTCAAAGGCTACTCTGCAAGAAAGAAAAAGGAGGTTGGAGATTTCTGTACTCGACAACAAAAGATAATTTTTGGAAATTCCAACTAAGTAGTAATATAAGCTAATTTTCTTTAAAAATAATGGACTTTAGTAATATCGTTGGGTTTTGAAAATAATTAAGTTCATTTTCTTTCCATTATATAGGAATCACTTAAAAAGTAGTCTCCCCATATAAAACATCATCCGGCAGACTTCTGTAAGTTAACTTTATGCAGAAGTCATTGCATCCATTTCATTAGGAAAGCTCATATGCAGATATACACATTAAGACAGTAACAGCCATAACATGTTTGTATAGTGATTCAAATGATACAATACCAACAGAAGCTCCGGTTAGAAGTAGCTGTTTAGAACTATGTGCCATGGTTAATTTAATACTGCTTTTATAATGTTCTGGTTCTGCTTGTTCAGAACCCTAAGGAGTTTCAGCACACACACGCTTTTGTTTGGTGAATCAATTTGGAAGGGAAAAGGCCCTTCAACCTTGGGCAAAAGATAATAATTATTTAAGGGGCAAGAAGTACTTTTTCATACCAAAACGAGTTTTAAAACTGTTTGAAAATTAGGGAGCTTCACATTAGTGTTATACAGTCATGCTTCTAAACTATTACTGCAAATTAAGATGATCCTGCTCTCTCCTGTGCATTCCCTTGCATCAGCATTAACATTTATGCCATCTGCAAAGCAAATCAGATGGCATTAATCTAACCTAAAGGCAAATTAGTATATTTAAAAAATAAAGGTTACTTATCTGATAACTCCCTTACACAGTTCACTGTATACAAACATTGGCGATTGCCCAGTGAAGTGAAAGCAGTCAGGTGCAGCTAAACTTATCTTTAGATTTGGCTTAAATGACTACTCAGAACTTCTTAGAAGGAATGAACTCACCTACATGCCTGAGTTAGAGTTCTGGCAAAGAATTAACACCAAATAAATTGATGTTACTGCAATCGGTCCAATCAAACATGCTTTGAGAGTCACAGTTTGAAGGGCACTTGATGACAAGGTTTCCTCATGTAAAAGACAGCTTTTGTCTTACTCATATTGAAAAAAAAAATGCTTAGAAGTTTTGGAGCCAGCCAAAAGGAATCAAATGAGTAAGTTTTTTTCTTGTTTTTCCTTTATGTACTTTTCAAAAAAGACCCATACTTTGGCTGTTTCCTAAATGTGGATTATGCTTCATGAAGCCCAGCAAATCCCCATGTCAGGGCAATCTTTTAAAGATATAGATAAGATGTATCACAGCAGAATTCTTACCCCACAGCACCTGAAACAATTCTCACTTGCCACCAGCATTTACCCATTTCGCAGCCGCTTTATCTACTCCCTCACACCCCCAGCAGGCCGCATTTGGTGAACAAGTCTTTTTCATTCTTCCAACTATCCGGTTTCCTGTCCCCTGTTTCTTTTTTTTCCTAAGCTTTGCTTCATTTTTACCGGTGACAGACCTGGCAAAGTCTTCACACTAGGCACACTCCCGCTTTGACGGCTTTATCGCTTAAAACATTGTCATTTCTCTCATTATCCATCCGGGCTGCGGACTGACGGCATCTTCCTAAAAAGCAAAACAGAAGAGAACAGACAAAAGATTACGAATTCGCTCTACATCCTCGTTTTTACGGTAAACGCGCCCAATGCACCACACATACGTATGCCGCTCTCCACACGGGGACAGGCCGCCCCTGCGCATGCGCGGCGCCGCCGCCGGCCGCTCCCCGTGCGCAGGCGCGCCGCCCTCCCGCGCTCGCGCCG
>VUYV01000301.1:567887-586986 GCA_008711295.1 Anarhynchus alexandrinus | reverse complement strand
CTGTGAGGGGAGTGTGGGGCTGCCTGGCCATGAGGGACTGTGAGGGGAGTGAGGGGGGTTAAGGGAGTTGGGGGGAGGTTAAGGGAGGGAGGGGAGCGGGGGGGTGTTAAGGGAGTGAGGGGCTGCCTGGTTTGGGGGTGTGTGCTGAGGATGTGACGGGTGTGGGGAGCTCAGGGTGTGAGAGAGTGTCTGGTTGGGGCTGGGGGGGGGATGCTGAGGGTTTGAGGGGCTACCTGGCTGTGAGGGGTGTGGGAGGGTGTGAGAGGGTACCTGGGTGTGAGGGGGTGCACATGTGTTATGGGGTGTGGGGCAGTGAAGGGATGTATGGCTGTTAGGGTTATGGGGCAGCTGGATGGGTGCAGGAGCAATGGGATGAGGCAAGGGAGCCCATGCATCGTGGGGAGCCCGCGTAGGGCCAGCACTGGTTCAGGTGGTGGAAGCCTGTCAGTCCTGCTGTGTGTGCTGAGGTGATGTGGTGCTGGATGATGAGGTGTGTGTGTGACAAATGGGGCACCGGTGTGACAGGCAGCTGTCACAGCATTGCAAGGATCATGGTTGGTGGCAAAGCATTGTGAGGAACAGCAGAAATGGTGGGATATTCAAGTTCCCAGTGGGTGAAAAGCAGGGCTGGTGCACTGGTAGAGTAAGAAATGTGTAAGTGAGAGGCCGTGGAAAATACCATGAAAGATAAATCATGCACTTAAATGTAGAAACCCCCATGTAGAAGCTCTTTGAATCTTGATAACGCTTTTAAAATTGCTTGGCTTAACTTGCTCCTCACGATTTTGGAAGGTGCATAGGTGCTAGAGCAATACCAGTTATTTCTCTCCTAACATTAGGTAATTAAGGCTGAAATTTTTGATAATTTATATATGATACTCGCTTGCTTCCTTCCTTGAAGCTGCTTGACCTGATTTTTGGAAAATTTCAAAACCCGTGGGAATTGTGGGTACATAGAGGGGACTGTTTTCTGAGAAAAAAACCTAAGTGATTTCAAAAGAAGACACATAGTTTGTATAGGCGGTAGCTGCTGCTTAAAGCTGTGTTTTTGGATATGTTGTCAAGCTCTCCTGGGTGAATGCAAGGCCTCGTGTTAGAGCTGGAATAACCAGACCTATTTCTGATGCCCATCCACGCAAGGTTTTGTAGTACAATCCTTATGACATATGTTTACGCTTTTAATGAAAACTGAAATTGAAATAGCTGATTGCCTACTCTTAACCTTTCATTTTTATGATTCGCTCCTGATGTTGTCTCTTTCCACCCTCCATCCTGTGAGAGCCGCAGGTTCTTACACAGTCAAAGAAAGGAATGACTGCAGTCTGTGCGGAATTGAAGAGATTTGGTGCTGGCTGAACTTCAGCCTTAATTTGTAAGGAGTCCATGCTGTAAAATCAGAGTCATGACAAGTTGTGCAAAATTGGTCAACACGTGACAGTTTATTGTATGAAGAAAATACCCCCTTCAGTTGATAATTTTTCTGTTGAAAGACATTTTGAATGAATGTTTTCCATGGTGGCAATACAGAGATAGATCAAAAAATGTGCAGTTAATTAAACAATGCACGATTCATAAATATTATTTTTTAAACTGTATTTCAGAATTAGACTACTACTACTTTTAACCACCATTTGTGGAAGTTTGAAAAAAACAATGCGTGTCAGCTACAATGAGTTGAATAATATTGTTTTATGGATATTTCCTTTGCAAACACTAAAGTGGATCACAGACATGGTTTTAGGAAGCTTACATTTCTACGGTGTGTGAGCAAGCATGCTTTCTGAGTGCATGACTACTTCATAATCCCCTTGAAGTTGTTCAGGCTAATACGATTAATGTCCCTGTAACAAAATAGTAGAAAATAGAGTTAAAATTGACCCTGAAGGATCGTCTAGACCTTTCCACTGTCCAAAGGAAGGATAAGCTATACCTAAACTGTTTCTAGTATCTTTGTTGTGCTCTTAAAAACATGCAGTGACAAAGATGATGCTCTTTAAGTTCTCTGTGTTCCCCCCCCACCCAATACTTACACCTTTCTCATTTAAACCTATATTAAAATGTCCAAAGTTGATCATATATTGTATTTTAACAACAGCACTTAAAGACTGAAAATCCATGCAACCCCCTGCCTTTGTAGACTGGAGTATGTTAGTGGTTTATTCTCTGGTTTGGACTACAGCAGCCGTGTGTAGTTGCAAATGAAAATGTGTTGCTTCTACTGCTTGCTGTCATAGAAACCTTTTAGGTCAATCTGGTCTGGCGAGCAAAGTACTTTAGGCCAAAAATGTGTTGTTTGCACTTGAGAGCTTACAGTGAGAAAGTTGAGTATAACGGCATTAGAATACATCTTTAAATTTTAATTTAAAAAAAATCATGGATGAGAAATACAATCCCAGATAAATGGTCTCTACTACCTTACTGCTTTCAGTTTTTCCACAATAACTGAATAATTGCCTTTACATTTTCCCAGTTCAGTCCTAAGCAGTTCCAGTTAGATGTTCCAAGGCTGATCTTTCAAGAGCTAGGAAGTCTGTGAGAGCTAACCCGGTTAGTTAAGACCATCTTTATTTATTGTCGCTACCTGAGAAAATGAGAAAGGGTGCACAGATTAGGCTTTGAAAAAGAACCAGCTGCATTTAGTGGATGGTATGTAGTCTTTTCATATCAAACATTAATGTAAATAGCCTCCATCACCCCAATAAGGATACGTATTTTATAGTTTTATACACTTGAGGCAGTGATCCCCACGGTAAGATCTGTCTGTTTAACCCTCATCCGTGTTTCTGACTCTGTTCATCATGGTGGTTTGAGTTAAGGTCAGTTGTGAGTATTTAGAATAAAATACTTCTTAAGCAAAGAGATGCTATTCTACTGCAGCTGACCAATACCGAGGTAACATAAAACACTATCTGCACCTAAATAAAAGGCCATTTGAGCTTCCATGAGATGTCAGCATATCTCTGAAAATGTGAAGTTTGTGACTGGAGAAAATCTTCTTAAAAGCTAATGAGCAATACCTAAGCAGTGGTGTAATATATTGCATGGAAATGGCTTTAAATTTGTGTCAGATATTTTGCAACTAAAACACTTTTACAAGAGTATACAGTGTGCGTTAGTTGAATACAAAAAAAATGGAGAATTGTTTATACACAATTTTATTCTAAAATCTTTTTAACTGCTGCTTGGATAATACTATGCAGAGCTATGTTGGGTGACTTCAGGGATCTGACCCCCTTTTTCTTTGTTCTTCCATTCCTCGTTCCTCGGAGAGCATTCCTTTTGGAGCCAAACTCGTAGCAAGACTGAAGGGCCCAATTCAATTTGGATGGGGTTTGCATGTTTGAGTCCAGTTGCACAACCTCCACCATCTCCCTCTAGTCCTGTAGCTACCTGAGACAACATCAGCGCTCCAGCCTTTGCCAGTAGAGTTTCCCAGATGCCTACAGCTCTGGTTTCCCATCTGCTGCTCCAATGGGGTGAGGAGCTCAGCGCCTGTGTCTGATCAGGACCTGCAAACTGAGGCTCTGCGTGCCAAGGGCTTCTTTGGGATCACGTGCTCTGACAGTGTTGACTTCAGCACAAAAGGCTGAAGAGCTCATGGTACCTTTTGCCATGACTCATTAGTCTGATCTGGTCCCTAGCTGTTACTAGTATCTGCTTAACTTGTTCTGTGGTTGGCAGCAACATCGGAGGTGAAGGGATTCAGGCTGATTTTTGTATGTCCGTGACAACTGTGTGCCAGTTCTAGATGCACCATTGCTGCCACCGATTTGTCCCTGTGTGGTTGCCAGGAGGTGATTCAGAGAAGTTACGGTAATGTGAGGAGCTCTGACTTTGCTCCCTGGCAGTCTTCCTCAGCTTCCCTGAGCCACAGAGCAAGGCAGGTAAGACCACTGGGGTCAGGTTCTTGCTCAAGATGCCCCTCTGGACTGAAACCCTCCCCACTGGCTATAGGGAGGCTCATCACCCTTTGTGACAGCCCGATGCAGTCACCTTTAATGAGTTCCCAGGTAACCGGCACCCAATCAGAAAGTATGAGAGCCAGATTCAATATAATCTGCATGCTAAAGGTCTCCTGTGTAAAAAGACTGTTTATGCTGTTTGGTTAAATGAATAACGCTCTCCTGTTCTCTTGTTGGGCTGATTGTACTGTCCAGGCAAGAGTGCAAAATGTGTGGTGTCAAAAGACTGAGCAAGAAATGATATTTTTTATTCTTGTTTTAAGTCATTATTAAGGACACTATGTCTAGTTCTACGAGACCAATATTAGAAATTATTCCTGTTTTGTGGCACTTGCTGCCACTGTTACTTTGATATTTTGCATGAGCAAAAAATGAAGATGCACAAACCGTTCAGCCAGCAGAGATCAGAATCCAAGATTGCCCCCTTTCATCTTCAGTTGCTCTTTATTTCACTTGGTTAAAGTAGAGGTGATGCTGAATCCACTCAGAGCTGGGGATTTCCTCATTTGGGCTGCCCACCAAAACATCTGGCGAGACAGCCTTCATTCCTAAATTGTTGAATAATCGCTAACTGTTTTTCTTGCTCCTTGTTCCTATGAGCAACAATTCCGTGTTAGCAGTCAAAAATAATAATAAAATTGCTTTCTCATAACTTCTAGCTGTTTCTTGGGTCGGAACGTACCTCCTTTTTAATTTAGGAATAAAAAAAGAAGATTTAATGCATTTTGTTTTTAAGTGAACCAAGTAGCTTTTTCACTTTAATGAATTTCAGTTATGATTGGTTTTGTGGGGAGATCTCACCCACTTTTGCTCTGGTAGACTCTTCATGTAACTTCTCTGTGTAGGTTCCTGGAACTTTGTTGACATTGCCAACATCTACCAATTAAAAAAAAAAAACCAAACACCACAACACTTTAAAGTATGAGTCCATGTTGAAAAGTACATAGCAAAGTGATGGACTATAAAGTAAAATAAGTTGCTGAGACTGTAGTGAAATTTCCTTCTTCTTTTTGTTACAGAATTATTGTGAAGTTACTGTAATTCTTTATAATATAGTTTCTTCTGGTGTTCTTGAGTTTGTCTGGAGAAGGATTTACCCTAGGAGGAATGGGAGCTTGTGTAACTGCTCTGTACGCTTGGAATAATCATAGAATCATAGAATCATAGAATGGTTTAGGTTGGAAAGGACCTTGAAGATCATCGAGTTCCAACCCCCCTGCCATAGGCAGGGACACCTCCCACTAGACCAGATTGCCCAAGGCCACGTCCAGCCTGGCCTTGAACACCTCCAGGGATGGGGCCTCAACAACCTCTCTGGGCAACCTGTTCCAGTGCCTCACCACCCTCAAAGTGAAAAACTTCTTCCTAATGTTCAATCTAAACCTGCCCTCTTCCAGTTTGAAGCCATTCCCCCTTGTCCTGTCACTACATGCCCTAGTAAAAAGTCCTTCCCCAGCTCTCCTGTAGGCCCCCTTTAGGTACTGAAAGGCCGCAATAAGATCTCCGTGGAGCCTTCTCTTCTCCAGGCTGAACAGCCCCAACTCCTTCAGCCTCTCCTCATAGGAGAGGTGCTCCAGCCCTCGGATCATCCTCGTGGCCCTCCTCTGGACACGCTCCAACAGGTCCATGATGAACAAATCATCAGTCGTGTTCATGTGAAGGTTTTTAGTCATTTGTATTGAACGTTTTCAACTCTCTGTTTACTTACATGCTGTTGTAAATTGGTGGCTCTGTGATGCCACAAGGTTTAAGCAAGTGCAGTAAAACAATGCTGCTTCAGAGGATTATTTTTGCAGGAAGGAAATTATTTTTTTTTTTTTAATTGAACTTTTAAATACAGAGATGTTGATAGCTGCTGGAGTCCTGTTTATGTATATTTTTTTACTGGACAAATAAAATAGCAGATGAGTTTTACTGGAGTAGCTGTGCATCAGTCTATGCATGTTGTTGCTCAAAAATTCAAAAATCCATAGCAGGAAAGTGATTGTATAGACCCCATTGGGGGAAGTATAAGCTGACTAATGCATTTTCGTCAATGGCTGCAAGTGTTTTACTCGCCAGAGGAAATAGTATCTTGCATATCTAAAAGGAGCCCTATTAGTAGGGGAAATGTTTCTTTAGCTTTGTGTTATATCTTGGAGAACTAACCCAAAGTTAGCAGCAGAAGTAAATGTTGTAAAAAATATGCGTCTAACAAAAACTTCAAATATCTACTCTTACTTTTCAAAAATCTACTCTAAACTCCCCAATGGCCACGATAAATAAGAAAAATGCTGTTTTGAAGGGAGGTGGAAAAGACAACTATTTTAATAGCTGCCTTTAAAAACTTTATGACTGTAGTCTACAAGCACATCTCTTTTTTAAATTTTCTTTTTAAGATTAAAATCTTAGGAATTAAATGGGCAGGTTTCATGAGCAACTGTGCTACAATCTGGTGGGGGGGTGTGTGTGTGTGAGACCAAGACAAGAATATGTAAAAGGAGAGAAAAGATTCCTGAATTTGCTGGGGGGAGTGTTAAGCAAGAATGTATAAATCAAGGGAAAAGATTCATGAATTTGCTGGGGTGGTATTAAGTGGTGAGCAAAAGAAGACCAAATTTATAAAAAGGTTTGGTGGTACGTTAAAACAGACGGTTTACAGAACTTTCTTTAGCCTCGCATAAAGGGCAGGGCTCACTGCACTCCAATTCTGAGTACGGTTTGAAATTGTTTTATATTAAAACCAGCTAATTCTTTTGCTTACATGCAGATGTCAAAGATGGGTAGAGAACTGTCGAAGGGCAGATTTAGAAGATAAAACTCCCGATCAACTCAACAAGCATTACAGATTGTGCGCTAAACATTTTGAGACTTCTATGATATGTAGAAGTGTAAGTAAAACCAAACGTTTGTTTATTGTGTCTTGCAAAGTGTGATTAACATTTTTCAGCAGAATGCTGCTTTTTAATCTTTGATCCCCTGGGTAAGCGGTCCCTGGGAAAATTAATCTCTTAGTCTTAATTGAGATCATTGTCATGGTCCAGGACACCGCACGGGCTCGCAGATGTTGGCACAAAGGTTGAGGTGGAAATGAGCAGTTGGGGAAGAGAAAAGGAGAGCTGCTCCTGATGATTTAATATGTTTTTGGAGCCCCAGTCTTCACTGCAGTCCTTTCCTTATGCAAAGCAATGCTTATTTTGTTTATTGTAGCTAGATGTTACAACATTATATAAATTTATTGGGTGTAAGTATGTAAGTTTTGCATACCTCTAATTATTTAAAATCGTTAATGTGCTGTTACTGAAGTGTGTACATGGTGTGATTCGGTTAAATTACACTCTGTTGTGGCCAAGAGATTTACACATTCTTTGCATCTCTCAAGGTTTTGGTTCCTGTTACGTTTTATCCAGCTAAAATCATGGCACTGTTTCCTGTTAATGGAATAATAGCTTTCAATTCTTCTTGTTAACATGATAATGCTGATTTTACCAGCTTACATAACTGTAGGAAACGGTGGATTTGGGGCTTTGTATCAAGTATTAATTTCCAGGCTGAATTTTATTCTGATAGATAGGCAAAATCGGTCCTTTAGTTGTGGAGGGTAATTAAAATACACAGGTCAGACTTTGAGCTCCTGGTGGTATTAGACAACAGGGGGTCTGATTAGCCAGCATCGCAGAAACAAACGAACAAAGGAATGTTGGAAGTAATTCTGAATCTGACATGAAGCTTTATGAAACTCAGATTCTTTAAAATGTATTTCAATCTAATGACAGGTATAAACATAATCGGTTAAAATTCTGTACGTACTGGAAATCAGCCAGTTTAGATGACATAAGTTTACAGTATATCCAAATATAAAATTTTACTTAAAATATTTTTCTTTAAGTGCTAGAAACATTTACATGGCCACCTAGAATTCTTTTTGTCCTGCTGCTCATTTGACAGATACATTTTCCCTCATGATGATCTTTCACAATAGTGTTTTGTGGAATCCATACGTCTACATAAAGAAGCAGTTGAACATTTTCATTGTGAAAATGGTTATGAGATTGTTTCTAGATTTGTGAAATAGGTGATAAAAACCAAAGCTCGATAGTAGCAAAAGGTTTCTTTTCTGATGCATGGATGTCTTTTTATCCAGAAAAAATAAATAATATTACAGTATTGCATCTGGCGTCTTTAGTATGAAGATAACGGGGAAGAAAAAGTGTTTGCGGTTGGGGTTGGAGTGGCGGGGTTTTTTTAGTATCTCTCTTCTCATTTTCAGTGTTGATACCCCAAAATGTGAATTGCATAGCATAGCTTTCTCTTTGTTTTGAAACATCCGAAAGTGACAATACTTTTTAAAAAAGGAAGAAAAAAGAAAGTGGGGGGTTGCACATGGCATCTGAAATTCTGGGGGCTTTTTGTGCACACAGAGTGAGAACTTCCCAAAGATAGCCCTCATCTAGATGTCTTTCTTCTTACAGAGCCCTTACAGAACGGTTTTACGGGATAATGCTGTGCCAACTATATTTGATCTTACAAGTCACCTGAACAATCCACACAGCAGACATAGGAAAAGGATAAAAGAACTGGTAAGTTTTTCATGTAAAATATTTTTTTTTAACATTAAAACAGTAAAGGCAACTAAGTTCATATGAAACATTTGTATAAAAGTGTCAAATAATAATATTTAGCACCTGAGTGTTTGCATTTTCTGTGCTGCCTATTCTAGTAGCTTTTTGTTGATTATATGATAAATACCCAAATATTAAGCTGATATAAATTTTATCTACTAAGGAAAGTTTAATGAAATAATCCGGAAAATGAAATGTATTGATCCAGAGCTGATTCTGTCTTCCAAAGAAAGCGTATAGCTTCCTTTTGCCTGTTACTACAGTTCTAACTGAATACAGCTTATGCATAGTACCCTGAAATTCTCGCTATGTGTTGATTGTGACCTTCAGTTCACCCATTTAACTTTTGAAGTCTGCACCAATTTGGACGTGTTTGTTTTAGCTTATTGTTCTGAAAAGCTGATCCACGTATAAAACAAAGATCAAGCAGGTTTTTGTGGAATTGTGTCTTGGTTGTGCCTCTTTTGTGTCATTTACAGAAAAAGTTTCTCTAGGTCTCTATGGTTATAAGTATACTGACAATTAAGAGGAATTCAACTCCTACACTCTGCTTATATGTTGGAAAATTTACAGACAATTTTTAAGTATTTCTTCATGAATTTGATTGAGTCTGTTTATTGACTGAAAGTAAAGACAGTTCTGTCTACTGACCATGCATGTTCATATTGAAACAGAATTCTTTAATGGAATCTATTTATTAGTAATTATAAAATACATATTGAATATACTCCTAATATAAGTATGGGAACCTTAGCAGTAGTAACAAACTATTCTCGTGTAGTTAGTAGATATGTGTCAAGGCAGCAATAAACTATCTATCTGAAGAAACCTTCTCTTGGACATTCTAGCACTTTTTGGTAGATATTAGCACTCTTAAAATGGTCTCATCTCCAATATTTGTGTCTGATCTTGGTATGTTTTAATATTTTAAGGTGATGTGATAGACATTATCATCCATATAAATTGTTTTTTTTTTTTTAAGAGTGAAGATGAAATAAGAACACTGAAGCAACAAAAGAGTAAGTGGGCAAAATAATTGAGTTCTTAAAAGCTTTGTTTATTAAGGCTGACAAGGTAATGCAGGACACCTAACTAAGTTTATATACATATCAGGAGGATAATTGAGTTCCTGCTTGATTCAAACAGCTGGTCTAAACTTTCCAAAATACTCATTCTCTTTTAAACTGGGAACATTCTTCCCTGGACTCTAGTAACTTAAAGGTAATGGGGATAGTAAGGGAAAGCAAATTTTATGTTTTATTTGTGTTATCTTGACACTTATGATATTTTATATTTTGTAGTTGATGAAGCTTTTGAACGGGAACAGGCAACTCAAGAATTGAATGAAAGCAATGAACAAAATACTGTCTCAGAGGAAGGAGGGGAAGAACAAGAGGAAGAAGCTGTCCCCTTAACACTGGAAGAACGAGAAAACAAAGATTACCTTAAATCTTTGTTTGAAATTTTGATCCTAATGGGTAAACAAAATATTCCTTTGGATGGCCATAATGTTGATGAGCTTCCAGAAGGTATTTTTACTTCAGATAACTTTCAGGCTCTACTGGAATATAGAATAAATGCTGGAGATGAAGTTCTGAGGAAACGATTTGAGATGACGGCAGTCAATCTTGAGTATTGTTCGAAAACTCAGCAGAAACAAATGCTTGAGATTTGTGAAAGCTGTGTTAGAGAAGAGACACTGAGGGAAGTAAGAGACTCGCACTTCTTTTCTATTGTCACTGATGAAGTAGTAGACATAGCAGGAGAGGAACATTTGCCAGTGTTGGTGAGATTTGTTGATGATTCTCATAATCTAAGAGAAGAATTTATAGGGTTTTTACCGTATGAGGCCGATCCTGAAATTTTAGCTGTTAAGTTCCACACGACTATTACTGAAAAGTGGGGTCTAAACATGGAGTACTGTCGAGGTCAAGCCTACATCGTCTCCAGTGGGTTTGCTTCTAAAATGAAGGTTGTGGCTACAAGACTCTTGGAAAAGTATCCACAAGCTGTGTATACGCTGTGTTCCTCGTGTGCCTTAAACGTTTGGCTGGCAAAATCGGTTCCTGTTGTTGGCGTTTCCATTGCACTGGGAACAATTGAAGAAGTTTGCTGTCTTTTTAATCAGTCTCCACAATTGCTAGTAGAACTGGACAACACGATTTCTGTTCTTTTTCAGAACAATAAGGAGAAGGGTAATGAGCTGAAGGAGATCTGCCGTTCTCAGTGGACAGGCAGGCATGATGCTTTTGAGGTTTTAGTGGACCTCATGCAAGCGTTGGTACTGTGCTTGGATGCGGTAAGCAGTGACTCATCCGTCAGGTGGAACAACTTTATTGCTGGACGGGCATTTGTACTTTCGAGTGCATTAACAGATTTTGACTTCATCGTCACTATTGTAATTCTGAAAAACGTTCTGTCTTTTACAAGAGCATTCGGAAAAAATCTCCAAGGACAAACATCAGATGTGTTCTTTGCCGCTAGCAGTTTAACAGCAGTGTTGCATTCTCTGAACGAAGTGATGGAGAATATTGAAGTTTACCATGAATTTTGGTTTGAGGAAGCAACAAATTTGGCTACGAAACTGGATGTACAAATTAAACTCCCTGGAAAATTTCGCAGGGCACGACAGGGAAACTTGGACTCTGAGGTAACGTCAGAAAATTACTACAAAGAAATCCTTAGTGTCCCCACAGTGGAGCATATTATTCAAGAATTAAAAGATATATTCTCAGAACAACATTTAAAAGCTCTTAAGTGCTTATCGTTGGTGCCCTCAGTCATGGGGCAGCTGAAATTCAATACGTCCGAGGAGCATCATGCTGACATGTACAAAAATGACTTGCCTAATCCAGACACACTTTCTGCAGAGCTTCATTGTTGGAGAATCAAGTGGAAGCACAGAGGAAAAGATATTGAACTTCCAGCTACTATTTATGAAGCACTTCACTTGCCTGACATTAAGTTTTTCCCTAATGTTTACGCATTGCTTAAAGTCTTGTGCATACTTCCAGTGATGAAGGTGGAGAATGAAAAATATGAAATCGGACGAAAGCGCTTGAAGGCATACCTGAAAAACACCTTGACAGAGCAAAGGTCAAGCAACCTAGCTTTGCTGAACATAAACTTTGATATAAAACATGACTTAGATTTAATGGTGGACACCTACATTAAACTCTATCCAGATAAAGTGGAATTTCAAGAAGACTTTATTCCCTCAAACAACTCTGAAGTAACAGAAGATGCTTAGTTTTTTAAGCGCTAACCAATCTGTTGAAACGACTTTTCCTTAAGTTTCAACGCTGAGAAAAAAAACTGTGAAATCTTAAAAATCACTGCAATTGTATTTCCATTTTAGGTCTCGGACTGAAGAAGCTGTGGTCAGTGACCCAAATTATGTTTTGTCAGTCTGCATTAAATGTGTTATGCAAACAAAGCCAAGCCTGAAAATAAGCCCGTGCTCTTGGCAGAGGTGCTTTCTACATCTGATTGACTTGACTAGGTGCTCCTTTATTTTATTGCATCTTGGAAAAAGGACATTGTGATTGTAGATCTGATGGGGCTGTTACATATTTTCTCATGAATTAGGATAAGAAAAAAATAATTCAAGATGTTAAAAAGTACCATTCATTTCAGTTCTGTTACTTAGGATTTTATTCTTTTTAAAAACTTAAAAAAAAAAGTATGTATATTTAATTGGCATTTTGGAGACTGGATTCAGCTATTGCACGATCCTCGTGCTGTGGACTGTTCTTGGTGTAAAGTGAATGTCAGTGGTATAGAGGTACGTTTATGGTTTCATTGGAAGAGTCAACCTCTTTAATCTCTCGATGACTGTTTACATTCCTTTGTGTGAGACACAAAACCTTTTCTTTAGGCTTTTAACAGGCATGGCAGAAATACTGAAATTCCTAAAAGACACTAAAACCTGAAAATTTATTCCACAAACGTATAAATCTGTTCGTTCTATCCTGATTCTGACACAAAATCATGCATCTTGTTGTCTGTTTATTTGTAAACTCACCCAGGAAAGATTAAAATAAGAGTTTGTTGTTTGTCTAGAAGTAAGATTGAAAATATTGCTGTTATTTTTTGGCAAGAATAAAACATTTTTGTACAGTTTATTGCAATTTAAAATAAAATGTGAATTGCTTTTTACATAGTATTGAATTTCTTAGTAAAGCTGTGCCTCTTTGAGAATGTGTATTCTTTTGTAAGGTACCTTTTAGTTTTGGCAATTTTTTTCTCCATTGTTTTTGCAATTCTAGTGAGTGGCATTGTCTTAAGACACAGGAAACTTTGTGTAATAGCGCTTCTCTGTATGTTCTGCTGAAGGTTTTTTAAAGTATTTTGAGATAGCACTAAATACAGTGCTTTTTAATGGTTAAGTTCTGTCTAACTGAAACAGGTGGAAACAGATTGAATTTGAAATGGTTGAAAAGTGAAGTTTTGCAGCTATCCAGATGCATGCCAATTTTATAACTTATTTACAGTTGTCCTTTTTTATACTTTCCAGTTGGAAAGGCCCCCAGCAACAGAAAACTGAATGATTGTACAGACCATGACAACTATAGTATTTAGTGTTTTAATGGAAACAATAAGAATAAATTTGAAAAAAAAACCCACCTCCTTTACTAAGTAAGCTTAGATATTAAAGTGGCTATGTACATCTTATGAAATGCTTCCAGGAGCTTTTATTTACATTGGAGTATTAAAAATTACTCTTAAAAAGTATTACCTTTTTTTCCCCCCACTGCTGTTTGTGTATGCTTTCATGTTAATGCAATTGTTGCCTCTATCAGTAAAAAGTGTTTTAGCTAATAGCTTGCTCTGTTCCTCTGAATATATGTAAAAGAGCCCAAAATCTGTTATTTGCTATTTAAAAAAAATCTGCTATTTAAAAAAAAAAAGGCCTTTTTTAATTAGCAGTCATATGGAAAACTATTTTGTTTTGTTTTGGTTTTTTTTAAAGATGATCTCAATTACAATTTTAATAGAATAAACAAAAAGACCTTTCCTGTCCTGGGAATGTCTGTGAGTTCCCCTGCTAAACACAGCAACGCGAGGTGGTCGTCACCTCTGGGATTGTGAGCTCCATATCAATAAAGTCAGGTTGGATGAGCCCAGGCTTACGGGCACAACCAGAGAAGGAAAATTGATACCCCGTGCCATATAATTGCGCAGAAGAGCTGAAGACTACTTTCTGACTGTGTAAATGAGATCTTTTTGACCGATGTACTGAGACAAATTGGAGAAGGGAAATGCAGTAAAATGCTCCTTTAGCTGCTGAAGTGTCTTCTGGAGCTCAGCTGAGACACACAGTTGTGACTAGCGTTGCTAATTAGCTGGCTCCAAGAGCCTCGATCGCTTGGTGTGCTTGGTCGTTGCACTGCCTTTCACAGAGATGCTTAGATTGTCTGTAATCAATCAAAAACTCCTTATTCAGCCTATTTGAATTGGTGCGTTGGTGCAGAATGCCTCATTTTCAGGCACGTCAGTGCATCACGTAGGAAGGTGCAGCAGGTAGTCTGAATAGCGATGGCTCGGTGGGATGCAGAGGAGCATAGGAATAGCAGATTGTGATCGTTGGTACCCCTATACCCTCAGAGATTTGTGTGGAGGGAAATCATTTACTGAAACTAGTGGCTCCCATCTTACCGCTGAGGGCGCAGAGAAAGGATGTGACTGAAGTGAAATCCAGTAAAATAATTTTAAAGAGAACACTCTTGCTAGAGCAGGTCAGAAACTGACAGGGAAGTGTCTGAAAATGGGACAAATAATCACTAAAGATAAACTTTGGTTCCATTTTTTTTAGTGGATTCTTGAGACAGAGGCAATTGTCATCTTAAATATCCTGCCGGTTCAGAGGTGTGTGTATTTCCAAGGTGTATCTGAGGTATTGACCTTGCTTTGACCTGGCTTTTTTGGCACACTGTATGTAATGAAGTAATACGTATAAATTATTTTAAGTATCACTGCTGAGAAACTAACGTGTCTTAGTGAAAGCGGATTTTCCTTGGCTGCTCAGCCGATCGGGTTTTGTGAAAGCGATGCTTGTCTCAAGAATGTACAAACTCTGTTTCCTTTTCCCACGCGCAGAGTTCCTGTTAGAAATCACTGTTACTTCTTCGAAAAAGTAGCGTGTAGCGTTCTCTCCCGTGGTGTGATTTCTGTCGCTGGCTGCAGCAATCCTGGAACGGCTCGTTTGGCTGCCGCCGTTCTGCCGTAAAGAAGCGGAGGGGCAGAACCACTTAATGATTCCGGGTGCGGCGATCCTGTTCCCCCCTGGGCTCTGTTTGTGTGAAAGGCTGCAAATCGCGGAGTTGCCAGAAACGTCCCAATTAATCTAAGAAGATGAAATTAAATCTCTTTGCTGGTTCTGTTTCAAGAGACAACTGCTAACTTAGAATAACAATAGGTGTTACCCAAAGCAGGCTTAACATTCAGTAATTTCCAGACCTCTAATTCTCCCCACTTTGCTATTCTCTGTAAGAACTGTTCTCTTTAGGGAGTTTTCCCAACATTTTGCCTATGTGTAAGTAATGATGCATCAACAAAAAAAAAACATTAAAAAGTTGGAAATTGTAGACAGATCTACAGTAATTTCAAAATATGTGCATGTTCATTTTAAGTTTACTTTGCCAAGTTAATCAAATAGAATTCAATGTGCATGTTCCATAATGTAGTATCTGTTCATTTTATTACTGCTGTAGTTGACCAATGCTTCTATTAATTTATTTTCATGTAGCAAGCTTGCTTTTTTTTCTTAAAACCGTGCTTGTGTGTCTTCTGTTGTAGCTGGTGATGGTTGTCCCTGGAAGTCTTCTTGAAAGCAAAGTTTGTTCAGTGAGGTTGAGGAGAAGCGGTGCAGTGGTGACGGAACAGATGGCCGCGTAGTGCCCTGTTCCTCTGTTTTGTAGTGTCCCCAAATTAAATGTGGTTGTTGAACTGCGGGACTGCCGGTGTGATCTCAGAGTAGATGATGCCCTGGTGTTGCAGTGGCTAGTGCAGAAGTGTTTTGCCTAAGGTTCCCAACAACCCTGTGTGCGTGTTAATTGATATCAATATTCTTTAGGAATGAATTAGTTTCCTAGTTGTAGGACTGGGGGCACAGACTAAAGGATGGCTTTTAACCACCCCTGCTATCTACAGACCTCCCACAAACCCTTATGCATTCAGGACCACCTGCTCCACCAGCAGCAACAATATAACAAAACGTTTGCGTGGACAATATAGGATCTTTCTTGCTGAGAAGCTGTGCTGTGAGCATGCCATATGGAATCCAGACTCGAGCACCGGCTCCCCTTGCAGCAGTTAGAGGGTCCTGTGACAGCACTACCTCTACCAAAAGAAACTGAGCAGTGATTTGCATTTAAGAATTGAGACCCCCTTGAAAGCCAGGGATGGAGGTGGTTCAGCACATCTGCCAGTAGTTTCATGTGTCTCATGGCATCTTTCACTGAGAGGTGACTGCTGAGCCTCTGGTCATCTGTGGTAGTCAACAGTTAGACCTGGGACTACACAACCAACTGCTAGAGCCTGAAAATTCAGCTTCTGTCACCTCTGCAGCCAGCAAACATCTGAGGATCTGGGGAAAGGACTGTCTTTCCTTGTTCCTGGAAGAACCTCTAGAAGGTCTACTGGGCAGGACAACACCTCTGACATGGCCCACAAGCCTCTGGGATTTTCTAGCAGGTAGATTCTGTCAACCAAGAGACTTCAGCATCTGCCATCAACAGGACGTGGTGTTTGAGGGGAAGAACTTGTCACCAGCACCTTGCTTTTTTGTCATCTCTTGCTCCCAGAGCAGAACTTCAAGCTTCATGGCTGTTTCCTAGTGAAGCAGCAGTACAGTTAGCGCTTGCTAACTTGGTGAAGGAACGATGTTTATGAGCTATTGGTAAAGCGGGGTCATGGGTTTGGGTCATGAAGGAAGCAGAAGAGGTGTGGGGAGATATATGAGAGAGCTGGTCAAAGGCATGGGTTGGTTGGTAGTGTGATGCTCCAAGCCCAGATGAGGTCCTGGTCTTCTCCATCTCTGTCCACCAGTGTGCAGTGGTGTCAGGCTGAGCAGACCCAGGCTGGAGGGCTCTGTGCTGCTGCCAGAAGGTACCTCACACAAAGCGTGGAGGAGAGGTGGCTGCAAGGAAGCCAACAGTGCTGGGGAGGTTGGACCCACGTCTGTCCCTGCGGGTCCACCACCGTGCAGGCAGCCAACTACAGGCGCGTTTGACCTCCTTCCTAAGCTGGAGGACTTTAACAAGTTGAAGGTGAATCATCCGTTTTATTAAATCTGAGGCCACTTCAAGGACGGCAGCCTAATTATGCCACATGTTGTACATATCCTGAAAAGAGTATTCGTGGAGAAATTGGATCCATATGGGCAGATCCTTAACTGGTGAGCACGTCCCGCTGAAGAACAGCCTCGGTTATCTGCCTGCAGAGGTCGGGCTTAGCAGGATTCGGGCCTTAACACTTAATTTATAGTGTTGAACAGCTCTTGAGAAGAGAGAGGGACATGTAGGAGGTACAGTATAAACTGGACAGCGGTGCGATGTGCATTCCCCTCTCTGAAGGAGTGAGGCTTGCCGCTTTCGCCTTGGTGTGAAGTTCTTGTGCTCCGGGAATGAGCAGGAATATCACAGTCTGGCCCAAATTCCTCCCCGGAGGAAAGAGACAGATGATATCATTGTTGGAGTTGTTTGGACGTTGTAAAGGTACTTACTGAAATGAGAAAAATATGGTTTTAATTCCTTTTTCAATAATAAAAAAGTGACGGAAAGCTACGAGTGCCAGGAACCTCGCTGAGAAAAGAGTCTTTGCACCCTGGAGAACTTCTCTTTGCCTAATGAATGAGCACTTCTAAGTCACTTTTTTTGGTTCATTTTTTGCATGTGTATCTATGGATATAAAATATGCAAAGACAGATGAAGTTACTCGTTTGTCTTGCAGATTGCCGTCCAGTGCTTTGATTTAGAAGCAGCACGCCCAGAGCAAAAGGCACGGGGCTTATTCCTGCGGGACGTTGTCCACGCCATACACAGCTCCTCCTGAACCCCGTACTCTACGATCCAAGCACACGACTGGTAGACGAACGAAATCCATCAGCCTAAACATGTGCTAATTATCAGCTAGTTTCCGCTCTGCTCTGAAAACATGAAGTGGAAGTATGCAACTGAGCATGGACTTCAAGACTTTTCAACTTCACCGTGCAAAACGACACCTCCCAAACCGATGTCGTGCGTAAGGCCCCCTGTTCTGTGTCTGCAGAGTGGGCAGAAAGCTTGAAGGAATTACTGCTTGGCAGGTGAGCAGACCTCTCTCCCTTTAGCAGTTCTTATAAACTTTAAGCCCGTAAGTGTATTGCCGTTGCAGAAGATGTGTTTATTGAGAAACTCGTGGCTTCGGTGTGGGTTTTGGCACGCGTAAAGGCACCCTTCTGCGTTATTGTAAAAGCTGGATTTGGAAAGTACTTGTCATGCTTACAGTTTGACATCAGGTATTCCTGTATTTTTCCAGACTATTTCACATTCCTATTCTAACAGCGGGGATAATGGAACAGATTCGCAACTCTAATCCTGACTCTTTGCACCTTTCAGGCAGGACAGTACAGCTGGAGCCTGGATGCAATTTCCCATCCGAGAGTGCGCCATTGCTCCTGGGAAACTCTTCAAGGGGGAAAAAAAAAATGTGGAAAATGCCGATGCAATAATTTTCTCCACTATTTACTTCTCTAAGGTATGCGTAAGGCTACTGCACACCTTGCCACTACGTGGTCCTTCAGGTCTTGCCGCTCTTCTCCCAGCACTGATATGGAAAGAGCTGCAAGGAGGACAGGTCTTTCCAGGGCAGGGTGTTATTTTTCTGCCCTGTGTGCCCTCTAGTTTTGTGCCTAACCTGCTGTCCCCTAAGGTCATGCTTTTCCAAAGTCAGTGTTCCTGCATGCCTGTATTTCATATTTTTCAACTGGAGATGCATTGAAAGGCTGTGATTTTTAGAAAGTGTTTAGCATGACCCCCCTCTGTGGAACGGAGCTTTAAAGCGGTGTCAAACTGGGCATGAACAGTTAAAGGCAGGATAAAGCACAGATTTTGCAAATCTCAGTTTAGGAACAAAATTCAGTATCTGAGTGGAGCACTGGGGCTGTATTGTGTAGCTACTGTGGTTTTTAAATATTAAATATTACACATGCTGTATTTTTTTTGTACTTTACTGCATTTACTTTCCCTTTCCCAAATTCAGGCCAACAGTCCTCCATTATTTTTTTTTGCCTATGAAGTTGCATTCTCTTCTCAGTTCCCCTTCACACGTTAAGTCATTGCTTCTGGTCTTTGAGACTCTTTTCTGTTCTGACCAGGACATATTTGCAAGATGTGTCGGGTTAGGTTTACTGTTTAAACAAACAAATCCATCCATTTTCTCACCTAGCCTTCTGTTTCTCGCCCTATCCTAAAATCATGGAATCATAGAATGGTTTAGGTTGGACGGGACCCTGAAGATCATCAGTTCCCAATGCCCCTGCCATAGGCAGGGACA
>VUYV01000301.1:497128-561896 GCA_008711295.1 Anarhynchus alexandrinus | reverse complement strand
TTTTTTTTTTTTTTTTTTTTTAAAAAAAAAGGAGAAAGATTAGTCAAGTGAATTTCCACAAGTTTTTATTTGGCTCCAACTCCAACTTCATTGTGGTGCTGCTGCTGATCCTTTTATTTTCCTTGTACGGAGCGACTGTGACAGGTTGGAGCACCTAATTTGTGCAAGCAGACAGCCCAGAAAATAAGGGAAACGCAACAGCTGGAGAAATCCAGCTCCGAAGGCTGGAATGGTTTCCTCGTGCAGATTTCTCCAAATCACAGCTAGGAAGGGGCACGGCTCGCTGAGAAAACGTGTGCCCTGTAAAATAAAAGGATTAGGAAACCGCTTTATAGCTTGTGAGATTTATGGTTTCAGAACAAATGGCTGTAGTTCACTCGGCCTCCAGCTCTAAAGGAGGCCAAAACAAACTGCTTCAAAGCTTTGGTTCAAAAGGGAGGATCAGATCCCCTCTCCCCCCTTACGTGGGTCTTTGTAAATGATGGGAATACTGGAAAGAGTCTTGTGTGTCCTGCAGCACCTCTAAGCTACCACTTTACGTTGCCTGAATGCGGTAATATTGAAAGATAAATTTGTTCCAAATGTCCCGCCGCAGTGGAAACGTCAACCTGGAAACCCAGTGATGGAGCAGAGATTTAAAAAAAAAAATATATATATCATGGCAAAGAGTGCAGAGAGATGTGTGATGGGTCCTTCTTTCTGTCTCTCGGAGAAGTACGAGCACAAGGCTTTGGCATCGCCTTGCTCTGTTGAAGAAAAGAATCGAAGGTGTTTTGGGATTAGCAGAGCCAAAGAGGCTTCATTTCATCTGGATTTGTGTCTCGAAGGGGAGGTCGCCTGTGGGGATTCTCTGGTGTCTGATAAAGGGTGAGCCCACATCCATCTATTTCCTATATTGAGGGGAGCTTAAGGGTCTCTGTCTCTTGTGGCTCTGCAGGACCTGTCGCCTTCCCCATATTTGTATGAAATTGGCCAGTTGGTTCAAAGGTACTCGTGGAAGGCTTGATAAGCTCACATAAATAGAATCATAGAATGGTTTAGGTTGGAAAGGACCTTGAAGATCACCCAGTTCCAACCCCCCTGCCATAGGCAGGGACACCTCCCACCAGACCAGGCTGCCCAAGGCCACGTCCAGCCTGGCCTTGAACACCTCCTGGGATGGGGCCTCAACAACCTCTCTGGGCAACCTGTGCCACTGCCTCACCACCCTTAAAGTGAAAAACTTCCCCAGCACAATTACAAGGTTTTTAAAATTCTTTTTCTTTCAGAAACTGGGATAAAAACATCAAGTCAAGAACCAGCATTTGTAAGAGAGTGCAGAACTGTTAATGCCATTTCTGTCTGGCAACAGTATATTCTAGCAGACAAACAGGGTAATTAATTTACTTTTTTCTGTTGCAAAGCCAGGTGTGTTAGGATTCTTTTAGGTTTTAAATGTGATATGTATAATAGGGTTGGATAACTTACCGAAGACTAGATTAGCAAACCTCATTATTCCCAATAAGCAGCTCAAATTGAATTTATTCTGAAGGATTCTGTCCTCCGGCCCAGTCGCATAAGGACTCTCTCTAGCGTGACCAGAGCGCTCCTGGCGTGGGGGTGTTTGTCCCCGTCTGATTGTCTCAGATTCCTTCTTGACACCCAAAAGGACTCCTTGTCTGCTGACAACCTTTATCAAGCCCAGCTGCCGAGGAAGGATGCTGATTGTCGGCAGCCCGTAGTATGTCACGGAGAAAACATTTCCTTCTTCTGTGCTTTCCAAGTCGCTGAGGTCCTTCTGTGCAAACAGAGACAACGCTAAATTCCTGCTTGGCAGCCTCCAGCGTGGCCCTACGGGGTCGTCTGCCTACCACAGAGAGCCACCTGCATTTAAATACGCTCACCTTCTTTGCATTAATCTAAATGTGCTCAGGAGCAGTAGGGATGTGCAAGGCAAGCCAGGAAGGAGAGCATCTGTCACCGGCAAACGCGTCCAAATTTTCTAATGAGACCGGTGACATCATGAGTGCCTCAGGCTTGAGCTGGGTAATTTGCAGCCCCTGCCCGAAAGGCTTTCTGGCAGTATGTTCATGGCTAGTGCCTTTGAAATCGGGTGTCATTCAAATGTCTTCTTTCATATAATTCCAGATTTCTCAAGTACTCCAGCCATTCTGAGAAATTGTGGCACCGAGAGACCATCAAAGGGACTTCAAGATTGTAATAATTGGGTTTACTGGATTAGAAATTAGAATAAAATTCGTGCTTACCCACCTTTCAGTAAGTGATTGTGTGCTTTGGTGCTCGTATCTAAATATTTAGACAGATGGCCTGATTTTGAAGGTTCAGAGATTGTCTCAAATCTCCCACGCAGATAGCCTGTCTTTTTGGACTGACTTTTTGTATTGTTTAAGCAGTGAAAAGAAATAATTGGGGAGCTGAAATTGATGCCAAGGAGCCTCGGAAAACCTGAGTCTCCCGCTCGCTGGCCAAGCGTTTCCCTCCACCTCGTGGGTTGATGCTGCGAGAGCAAGTCCAATAATGACGAGAGAAGAGAAGGAAGAGGTTTCTGGGAACAGCAGCCAAGTCTGTCTTGAGGAGGTATTTAGAGCTTGGTCTGTTATGGATTTGAGCTCTTCAGGCTTGCACTGAAATGAAGTATCAAGTGACAAAAGCCACATTCACTGGTTCCACCATTACAGCAATAGCACAGAGAAAAAGGCATCTTGAGAAGATGAACTGAGAGTTCTGCGAGCTAAGTAGTTACTTCTGGTTTATCTTCCCCATTCCCAAAAGAGAAGACACCAGACAACTCCTCCATTGTTTTTCTTCTGGGAAATGATGGACATCCTTGGTTCGCAGCATCACTGAAATTGCCATTCTGTGTAAAACTGCAGCTCGGTATCTTGCTGCAGACGCTGGCCAGACCCAGCGCCACAGGGAAAACTACAAAAATCTCTTCAGGATGTATTATGAGGTTAGATGCCTGAAGGAAAAGCTCTCTCCTGGCCCCTTCCTTCTCCCCTAGTAGCTTGAGGTTCAGCCACACACTAAGCCATAGGTATTTATAGCCTCCCTTAAGCTTAATATTACTGATTACAGCTCTGGATTGTGTTTTTATCCTTATACAGCTAATCTGTTCTTTGAAGGGTACTGGAACTAACCAGGACCAAGGCATGGACCCATCTACTGTCCTGAAATAGTTCAGGTTGTGTAGTTCCCATTCCCTGGTGTGGTTTTGGCCATGCTCTTCAACAGTTCCCAGGGAGAGCGCAGACCTTGGGTCACTCTCAGCAGGTGGCACAGTTGAGGCCACTGTATTTTGGTGAGTATTTGGGTGTATGGATATGGGCTGTGCAGTGCAAAGGGTCTTCCAGGACGGAAAACAGTCCCTGAATCATCTTATTTACCAGAAGAGAGGTGGCCACTAATATTAACGTGGCTCTGAACTGCGGAGACGCTGATTGTCCTCCTGTTCTTGGGCTACTGCCTGCCTACAGAGGAGGACTGCTGGAGCTGGCAGGCTTGGATGGGGACAAGGACTTGATGGGGAAGGCAGCAATGTTCAGGCTGGAGGAAGGTTGTTTTCAACGGGGTGAGTAATTAGAGCAGGTCAGTAGAAGGCGGGGTGGATTCTTTGTCATTCAGAGTTAGATTAGGCTTCAGAGTTAGATTAGATATTTTTCTGGAAGGTGATGCTCCTGCTGGATGTATTAGTGGAGACATGGGGTCTGTAGCTCCCTCCAGCGACAGCCCTACCTCATGGGGACAGCAGGAGAGTGGGTGCTGTTTGCTGCTCAGTGTGCAGGGACCTTGTGGTCTCTGTTGCACAGGAAGTCAGGAGAGGGGGACAACAGCAGCCCCTTCCAGAGGTGAACATCCTCCCCAGATTCATTTTGGGTGATACCCCCTTGTCTCTATGAGAGGTGGTCCTCTTTTGCCAGCACAGCCAATGCTTGGCAGACTTTTTTTGTGTCTCCTATTCTTCAGTTGAAGAGGGAGGAGTCTTTCGCTACTGAACGTGACAAGTCAAAGGAGAAGGGGAGGAATGACAGTGAGAGGACCAAGGTATTTGACAGATCACCCGTGAGCACAGCTGAAAGGTTGCGAACGGTTTTGAAATGGTCTTCATCACTTGCTTAATGGCTTTGATGTGGACCCTACTGGTAAGAATGGTGCTTTTCTTTGCAACTTAAAAACTATAAGGAGTCTGCCAAAAAAACCATCACTACCAAAAAAAAATTCACTACCAAAGTTGAAAAGGTAATTCAAACAACCCCTCGTATTGCCTTCATTTTCCACTGAATCCTCTAAACCTGTTAATGTTTCGCAGCTGGTATGGAATCACATCAAATATCCGATCCCAACTGCTTTGAAGATCCCTAACTGTCTCTTTGGCCCAACCAGTGAGTGATTAGGTGTCTCAGCATTTCTTTTTGCAACGCCTCATTGACTTCAGAGCCTAAATTTGGTTTTCCAAACTGATTCACTCATGTAAGAGCCTACAGCTTACTGACTTTCAATAGGCTGAAATATTTAACGCTGCAAGTGGGTCAGGGCAGAACCCCCTGCGTAGTTGGGTACCGCAGCCCAGGTGATGAACAGAGATTTGTTAGGTGGGCTGCTAGGTCACTCGCTTTAGCTCTTGATTGCTTACGATCACATCCTCGCACTCCAATGCTCCTGTATGTCCTTTAGGTGTTGCAGTACTGAACGTTGCTAAATACCCATTAAAATCTGGGCCACAGTCTTCTCTTGCCTGAGCGACTGTTTTGCTGTCGCAGCAACGATCTCCCGCCGTTGGCCCAATGTCATAGAATCATAGAATAGAATGGTTTAGGTTGGAAAGGACCTTGAAGATCATCGAGTTCCAACCCATGTCTTTCATGAGATACACATAAACCCTGCAAAGTCATTATAAAAGTTAAACTTTCTACATAGACCAGCAGTTCGGTGTGCGCATCTTTCATCTTTCATTGGCAGCATTATCTTTTAATCCATTGTCTGTGACCGTAGAATAAATCCAAGAGTAAGGACTACAGGCTTTGACGAGGATAAACCAGTTTTTCACTGCAGGTAAATTGGCAGTATTACCTGCTCCACTAAGGAACTGAATTTTGCCATTGCTTTGTTACATTCTTAAAGGTTGTGGGTTTTTTTTTTAAACAGCTGCCAAAGCTGAATAGTGACTGGTTTGTGTCCAGTGAAGAACAGACTTGGACTAAATGGAACAGCTGCACAAAGATGTTCAACATAATAGGTAATGCGAGTCTTTAAACAAAACCCAGTGCCATCAAAGCCAAAATCCGAAAAGCTCTTAACAAAAAACATATTTGTAACGAACAGATGGAAAAAAAATTGTTCTGAGCTGTATAACAAGATCACATCAATCAGCCCAGCAGCAATGGCATACAGAAACCTTCACACATGAGCAAAAAACATAACCAGAACCAGGCACGATACCAATATCTCCAACTCCTCGAAAAACAAGAAAGATTCGGGGTGAACAGCGTCCTGGGAGGCTGAGGACAGGCAGGAAGCACAGTAGTTATAGAGGTGTTTTATCTCCATAAAGCTGGGGTTTGGGAGGTTTAGGAAAGCAGCATTCCAATACATTTTTCAACAGATCAGTTAAAAATACAGCCTTGAGCTCCCAAGCAGTCCTTTTTACGTGTACTAGAAAGCCGGTGATAATCGCGCTGTCCGTAAGATGAAGCAAAACACTCCAGTATATTCCCCCGCGTATTTTTTGTGTTATTTTTGCCACTAGATGTCTCTGCTGACTTCACCGTGCGCTGGATGAGCCGCTTTCCCTGGTGAACAGGAGAGACCAAAGTGGAAATCAAGCGGCGACAAGACTTTAGTTCCTGGGGGTTTGTTTCAGATTAATAATATCTTCTGTTTAACACAAAGATAAGAGTCTGCGAGAGCTTTATCAACTATCTCCCTTTTTTCAAGTATTAGGATGGGAATAAGACACTTGTCATCCATTGTTACTCCTATTTAAGAGGACTTGTTGCCTACTCTGACATTTTGATTCTCATCTCCTTCCCATCTCTCTGATGGTCCTATTGCTTGTTTCCAGGGGGGTTGTTCTCCTTGGACCTCATGTGCACCTGCAAGCATTGTGGACTAAGAGCAGTAATTCCTTGAAGACACCCTGTGGCCGGCACAAAGGGCTGTGGGACGTTGTGTGGAGCTCAGGGTGTCTGAGCGAGGAACCATTTCGATAGGTGCTAATGACAGACATGAGAACGATGGGAGGGAAGAACCTGTAAGATGAGGTGCAGATGTTGACTCCAAGCTCCTGTACTCCAAAATGTGAGGTGGCTTGAGGTTAGAAACCATGCCAGGTGGTGCCTAAACTGTGCAATCCAAGAGCCAGGACTGGATAAAATGATAACAGCAGTGGCTGCGTGTCCTCTGGAAGAGAACTGGTTGTCTTCTGCTGGCTCACAGCAAGGTGGATGGGCTTAGCATAGTGCATCTTTTGGCCATGGGTGCAGGATTGCCACCAGTGACTGACAGCTCGTACTGAGGGTTGGGGAACAGTCGCGAAATGGAGGTGCTGGAGGCTGTAGCGACTTTGATACTATAGGTCTTAAGATGTAAAGGGTACCCAGCTTAGGGGTTGAGCAACATGTGCCTGAGGTAGGAGCCATGGCCCCAGCGCGTTACTCGTATTGCCCGACATGCTGCAGCAATGCTGTGCCTGAGGTTTCTGATAGCCCAAGCGAGAATGAGCTTGGCATTTATGGTGGTGTTTTGCACTTGTGACTTTAGCAGTCTCTGGGCTGCAGTGGAGGCCACTGCCATTAGCCTGAGATTTGAAACCTGGTCATAGAATCATAGAATGGTTTAGGTTGGAAAGGACCTTGAAGATCATCGAGTTCCAACCCCCCTGCCATAGGCAGGGACACCTCCCACTAGACCAGGCTGCCCAAGGCCACGTCCCCTGGCCTTGAACACCTCCAGGGATGGGGCCTCAACAACCTCTCTGGGCAACCTGTTCCAGTGCCTCACCACCCTCAAAGTGAAAAACTTCTTCCTAATGTTCAATCTAAACCTGCCCTCTTCCAGTTTGAAGCCATTCCCCCTTGTCCTATCACTCCATGCCCCAGTAAAAAGTCCCTCCCCAGCTCTCCTGTAGGCCCCCTTTAGGGACTGGAAGGCTGCAATAAGATCTCCCCGGAGCCTTCTCTTCTCCAGGCTGAACAGCCCCAACTCTCTCAGCCTCTCCTCATAGGAGAGGTGCTCCAGCCCTCGGATCATCCTCGTGGCCCTCCTCTGGACACGCTCCAGCAGGTCCGTGTCCTTCTTATGTTGGGGACTCCAGAGCTGGACGCAGTAGTCCAGGTGGGGTCTCATGAGAGTGGAGTAGAGGGGCATGGAGTAGAGGGGCAGTAAAAATAAATAGCTTTTTGCCATTTCTGTCTCTACAGGGACTAGTCCCTGCCCTAGGAGACCTTCTCCCTTCTTGGATAGACGTGAGCATGCCCTGGATAGGCTTTGTGGGGGAACGTGATGTCTCAGGGTTATAATCTCTTCACCATTACAATGAATAGATAAACTCAGCAAGACTTCAAAAAAACCTTCATCGCTTTTCCTTTTTGCAGCTCACCACTCTCTGTTTCCATTCATTCCTGACAAAACCGAGAAGCTTTCAACACCAAACGACACCTTCCCAACTTCACCATGTTCCCACGACAGTTCAGGGCAGTGTCTGAGTGCAAGGAAATTCCAGGGATGCTCAGAGGCGTATCTCAGGGGAGGGGCTTGGAAGAAAATATCAGAGCGTTCATGTTTTAACAGGCTGCCCTCAAGATAATGGTGAGAATTAGAATTAGAGAGTTTTCTCCCTTTTCCATTATTTAGCTCTATATCTCAGTAGCAATTATCGGAAAGGAAGTGCTGTGTGGGATAGGTGGGGCTTTGACAAACAACTGTACGATGTAAATTCTGGGACTGGCAAATATTGTCAACGTATCTCATGACGGCACACTCAGTCTGAGTTTAAAACCGGTAACTGCGGGAGGAGAAGGTGGGATCCAGAGCGCGGGCTGGTCCCCAGCTCTGATATGGCATCTCCAAATAACAGACCTGAGAACAGGAGGATTTGTGGCTCTCTCCTCTCTTTACCTGCTCCCGCTAATGGAAAAGCTGCACCTAAAACTGCCGTGTGTTTGAGTGCAAATCCTCCTTTCCTCGTTTATTCTGTTTGTTTTCTTTGTTATGATTTGGGTTAGCAGTAAAATTTGACATAGTACTGAGAGCTGTTCTGAATTGCAAAGGGATGCTTTTCCACTCCTGGGGTAAGGTAACACACTTAACATCTCCGTTCCTCAATTTAAGCACAGAATGACCAAATGACCAAAAAAATGACCAATCACCTGACAATTAAATGCTTGACAGGTCCTGGGGGGCAGAGATGGCACTGAACTGCATGAGCTCCTGTGGCACACCGAAGAAGAAAACTAGTAAGGTTAGATGTGCAAATCCTGCTCCGGCGTTTCCAGGATGACCATTTCCAGGAATCAAATAGTCAAATATCATACAAAAAACCCTGCCATAAACTGATGTTTGCATCCACTGAAATTAATGCCATTATCTGTGATTTGTCATAGAGAACTGATAGTGACCTTAGCACTTAAAAGGAGTTACATGGGGACATTTTCCTCTATTCGAAATCTGGATGAGTCTGGCTTAATTATCTAGTTTGATCTAATTCTTCATCTGGCTCATTGACTTTCATTCAGCGGTTCATACAACACGCTCCAGGACCTGTGGTGCCTGGACTTCTTTGATCATAGATGGAGATGTTACAGGATGTTACAGTCACAGGTATGAAGAAGCCAAATTGGCTCATTACTTCATGAAATTAGGACAGAGAGAAGAGCTGGAACCCACATGGAGATGTGACGCTCTGCTTTTCTACTCCCTACCAGCTCATCCACCCAGTAGCTGCCGTCTCTCCCACTGACTCCAGATGTTGAGGAGGCTCTGTGCAGCGTAGTTGAACGCCTGGTTTATTGACAGTACCGGTTGCACAGCAAAGGCCATAAACACAATGTGAAGGGAAAAAGAGATGGGACTGAGGTTTTTGTTTAGGGCTTTTTTAACATCTTCCTTCTCCTCCTCATAAACAACATCGCCAATTAGGTTTTCATCTCAATCTTGGTCTCTCTTTGCTTCCAGGAGACCTCCTGAGCTACATCTGAACCCTTGATCCTCACTCAGGAGTAAGGTTGGACCTTGTTTGGCCAGTGTTCACTGAGGAGGCTGTGGCACCATTGCTCTTGCAAGCAAATTAAACTCTCTGACTACATCCATACTAATAACTGGCACAGGTCTCAGCTGGCCATATAGCTAAATTTTATGCGTGGTCCTTGGAACAATTTTGGCCAGTCCCAAACAGTCCTGGAGTTGCACGGGCCAGATAGTCTTCTGGGTGATGAGGATGGATGTGACCAACCTGTTCTGGAAAACAATAGAGATTAATGATGAAGGTACAGACCCTTCCACCTCATCTGGCCATCAGGCCAGGGAAGGAACCTTGGCAACACTCTTTTTTTCTGGCATAAAGACAACTGAGATAAAATTAAGTGCCTGCTCTAGAAGATTTTCTGGTAAGATGGGCCGCATAGGTCACAAGGTTTCAGCTTTTTATGGGTTCGTTCAGTTCTGTCCCTTCCTGCGTATGAAGTGCGTTTGGGAGCTTTAATCCTAAAGCTGGCAGGGGGAGAGATGGGGAGGGAGCAGAACGGGTTTTATTGAAAAGCTTATACTTGGGGCTGATGTCTCCAGCTTTCCAAGGACACCTCGCATCTCACTGCTTTGCTTGAAGCATGAAGTCAAGGAGTTTGGCAGCAGCTGAGCAATCAGTCACTCCCCTCTGCTTTAAAACTTTCCCTAATTCTTCGTTCCAGTGAGAACCACTGAATTCAAAGCGGGAGATCGTATCCAGGGTGGATGCTGAAGGAAAGGATGCAGACAAGATTTTGAGTAAAGTTTACAAGCAGCTTCTCAAATGGCTTGAAATAAGTTCCCTTGGCCGTATTTCAGTTGTTTCCCCAACTCATCCCCTCCTTTGCCTTGCGAAATGTTTGTACAGTGGGACAGCTGCATCTATACAGTAAATATTTCATTCTGGCTCTGTATCATATTTTGGGTCAAACCGGAGGTGAGATTTCCAAACTGCAAGTAACCCACACTGTTTAATGAGTTGGCCTGATATGAAGAACTTCTTACCTGGTGATTCCTGGGACAGCATTTCCAAACGAAGCAGGTGAAAATTTGAAAGGACACTGTAGAGAGGTTGGTGCTGGTCTCTTCTCACAGGTAATTAATGACAGAACAAGAGGGAATGGCTTCAAGCTCCAACAGGGCAGATTTTTCAAGCACATTCAGAAAGAATTTTTCACAGAAAGAGTGGTTGGGCATTGGAATAGGCTGCCCAGGGAGGGGGTTGAGTCACCATCCCTGGATGTGTTTAAGAGCCGTTTAGATGTGGTGTTGGGGGATGTGGTGTAGGGGAGAACTTTCTAGAGTAGGGTAGATGGTTGGACTCGATGATCCCAAGGGTCTCTTCCAACCTAGACAATTCTATGATTCTATGATTCTATGAAAACCCCTTTCCCTAAGCTGAATCCTCTTTCTGTAAGAGCCACCTTCACCCCCAGGCAGCTGTGGCACCGCGTCAGAGCCCACCATTCAGCTGTGCTCGTTGAAAGCAGATAAGTACCAGGAGAAAAAGAGAGATGATAGGTAAAGGGGATGGGGATGATGAGGCAGAACGATAATCAGAATGGCTCTGAGCCCATTGCTGCAGATTGCATCTTCTACCAAATGCCTTGTTTTATGGACAGATGCTGGGGGTGTGTGTTAAAAAATAATGACTGTATCTAGATTTAGGATGCATCAGATCTCTGAAGTATTTCGTATTCTGCTTGCACTTTACGTGTGTTTTGCGGTGCCAGGAAATACCCATACCAAGAGTCAGTGGTAGGTGGACACAGACTCTGTGTGACGTTGTCATAAATTAATGGTGATCTTTATCGTTATCTCGCTGCAGACAGGGACTGCTGCTGGATCAATGAGGCAAAGGGAAGTCATCCATGGAAATGCAATCCGCATGGCTGAACATGGATAAGGAGGAGACAGCAGGAGACAGGATTGAGTTTACACCATGAATTAGATATGAGGAGAAGAAGCCGGTGAGATTTTCAGACAATTTCTCCTTGTGCAGTTAGGATGGAGTTAAGCTGTCATGATTTGGGCTCGGCAATGCATTTAGTTGCAGAAGCACCAGAAGGATGAAGGTAAATGGAAAAAGGTGGAAGTTCTCGTCACTGGGGACAGTAGGAGGCAGGTAGGACACGTGTACGTTCGGATTCAGGTCATAGAATTGTAGAATCATAGAATAGTTTGGGTCGGAAGGGACCTTTAAAGGGACCATCTAGTCCAACCCTCTGCCATGAGCAGGGACATCTTCAACTAGATCAGGTTGCTCAGAGCCCCATCCAACCTGACCTGGAATGTTTCCAGGAGTGGGGCATCGACCACCTCTCTGCCAACTTGGGCCAGTGTCTCACCCGCCTAAGCATAAAATGTTTCTTCTTTCTGGTGTGAATTTGCCCTCTTTTAGTTTAAAACCATTAACCTTTGTCTTATAGCAACAGGCCCTACTAAAAAGTTTGTCTCCATCTTTCTTGTAAGCCCTTTCTAAATACTGAAAGGCCGTAATAATGTCTCCCCGGAGCCTTCTCTTCTCCAGAGCTGAACACCCCCAAACTCTCCCAGCCTGTCCTCCCAGCAGAGGGGCTCCAGCCCTCGCAGCATCTCCGGGGCCTCCTCTGGCCCCGCTCCACCAGGTCCATGTTAGCTGGAGGCAGCACTGCAGGGGGGTCTCCCCAGAGCAGAGCGCAGCAGAGGGGCACAATCCCCTCCCTCGCCCTGCTGGCCACGCTGCTGGGGATGCAGCCCGGGATCTGGGTGTCTTTCTGGGCTGCCAGTGCACATTGCCGGCTTGTGTTGAGCTTTTCACCCACCAACACCCCCAAGTCCTCCTCCTCCGGGCTGCTCTCCATCCCTTCATCCCACAGCCTGTGTGGGTACAAGGGGTTGCCCTGACCCATGTGCAGGACCCTGCACTTGGCCTTGTTGAACCTCATGAGATTCATATGAACTTGTCCATGTCCCTCTGGATGGCATCCCATCCCTCAGATGTGTCAACGGCACTGCTCAGCTTGGTGTCATCCACAAACTTGCTGAGGGTGCGCTTGATCCCACTGTCTGTATCATTGATGAAGATATTGAACAGTACTGGTCCCAATACAGACCCCCGAGGGACACCAGGTCAACTTTAGCCATCTAAGGGCTTCAGATAAACATAGTGGACTGTACCCTCAGTAAGGCATTTCCAGAGCGCGATTGTAGCTGCTCTCCCTTTTCACTGTGGGAGAGCACTAGGTGACTGTCTCGTCAAGTCGGTGGAAACTCCACCCCCTTATGGAGCAAAAACCAGGAAAATCCAGGCGTGAATGCCCAAGTGACAGCTTGTAAGAGACACGGCCAACAATCAGCTGCAAGTGTGAGCAGGGTGAGAACAGGAGGCTGAAAGAAGGGCTGCCTGGGGTGCCAAACGGGAGAGATTATTTTGAGTGGATCAAAGGAAAGGGAAGCGGGACAAGATAATCCAGGACAGCCCTTCTCCAGGATGGGATCTACCAGGCTGCAAGCTCGCCTCTGCTGGGAAGCAGCAGGAGCCTCAGGAACCAGATGTCTTAAAGCAGGACTGGATGAAGAAGTGATGCATGTGCTCTAAGGAGCAGTCCCAGAGCAGGCAGGGGGCATCTCTATTGAAAGACATCTCCACCTCTTATTTTGTCATTGGTTTAGAAGGAATAGTAGTTCTTTTGGAGACTATTGGGACTATTGTCAAACTAAGGACAAGTCTTATGAGGAATGACTGAGGGAACTGGGGTTGTTCAGCCTGGAGAAGAGGAGGCTGAGGGGAGACCTTATCACCCTCTACAACTCCCTGAAAGGAGGTTGTAGAGAGGTGGGGGCTGAGCTCTTCTCCCTGGTGACAAGTGATAGGACGAGAGGAAATGGGTTCAAGTTATGCCAGGGGAGGTTCAGATTGGATATTAGGAAACATTTTTTTACTGAAAGGGTTGTTAAACATTGGAACAGGCTGCCCAGGGAGGTGGTGGAGTCGCTATCCCTGGAAGTGTTTAAAAGAAGGGTAGATGTGGTACTTGAGGACATGGTTTAGAAGTGGTTTTGTCAGGGTAGGTTAATGGTGGGACTCGATGATCTTAAAGGTCCCTTCCAACCTCAGCAATTCTATGATTCTAAGGCAGTAATCCATGGAGCAAAGCCCCACCTGGCCTTACTAAAGGGGTTGACTTCACTGCAGCAAATAAAGCTGCCGCAGCTTTTCTCAGAGGAGGCTGTGAAGATGCTTTTCAGCGAACGCAAGTCACACCGAGCATCCCTGTATCACTTCTGAACTCTCTGGCTCTGGGGACCATGAGGTGGCGCAGTTACCCTGGATATCAGATCACAGCTGGCTGCGCGCTGGCCAGGTATCTTCCCAAAATCCGTGTCCGCTCCCCAGCTGCGTAACTACAACCATGTGTTAAGGAGCTGCTGCTTTATACACTGTATAGCTACATCACCTAACCCCCCTCTTTTTTTTTCTGCCTTCCCAGGGAGTCAGTGAGGTTCTGCGGGATGAGAAAGAGCAACCAAGCGTATTGCGCTCTCCTGTTAGCAAGTGTGCCCCTTGCAGGGATCCCTTTCCTCTCCTTTTCTTAAATAGGGCTTTAAAAAAATAAACGAACGACGAATGCATTTTATGTTTCCCCCCCTGGAAAGCACTACAAGGACGTTGCTTGTTTTATTAGCGGGGCAGCAGGATGCGAAATAACAGACACAGACCACATGGCAGAAGGTGTTGGCGGTGGCTACTCTCCCTCCGCATGCCCCACCTCCAGGAGTGGGAAGAAAAGGTCTGAGAGCTGTGTCCTGTTTGCAGGTAGTGTCCGTTGCTGTCTGTCTTGGGGTCCTTTTTGGGCTTGTGAAGGGGTGGTAGCTCCAGCGTCCTGGCTGGTTTCCAGGAAGGGAGCCTGTGTTGAATCTCCCTCAGGTTCCCCGTTGCTTTCAACTGGATCTGGGTGTTTTTCCTGCTTCCCCTCCCCAGCGGTTGGGCCGTCTTGCTGTGTGCTCATGGATTGCCCCAGAGGTGGTGAGTTTCAGGGGAAAATCTGCATCTGCTCATGAGTGTCATGGGAACACTCAACCCCATGCAGAGAGGACAACCTGAGTCCTGTGTTTCACATGAGCTCCATCCTGGGAATAAAAATGCTTTGGGATACAAAGAGCACTTCCTCCCTGGGATGCTGTCTTTGCTCATGCAACGGCTGCAGCTTCACTCAACCTAGAGTTTGCCTTCAAAAGCTATGGTGGACAACAGGATGACCATGAGCCAGCAATGTGCCCTGGTGGCCAAGAATGCCAATGGCATCCTGGGGTGCATTAAGAAGAGTGTGGTCAGCAGGTCGAGGGTGGTCATCCTCCCCCTCTACTCTGCCCTGGTGAGGCCACATCTGGAGTATTGTGTCCAGTTCTGGGCTCCCCAGGTCAAGAAAGACAGGGAACTGCTGGAGAGGGTCCAGCAAAGAGCTACAAAGATGATGAGGGGACTGGACCATCTTTCTTATGAGGAAAGGCTGAGGGACTTCGGGCTTTTTAGTCTGGAGAAGAGAAGACTGAGGGGGGATCTTATCAATGCTTATCAATAGTTCAAGGGAGGGTGCCAGGGGGATGGGAACAGTCTTTTTTCAGTGGTGCCCAGTGACAGGACAAGAGGGAAAGGGGAACAAACTTGAACATGGGAAGTTCCATCTAAACATGAGGAGGAACTTCTTTCCTGTGAGGGTGGCAGAGCACTGGCACAGGCTGCCCAGAGAGGTGGTGGAGTCTCTGACCCTGGAGCCATTTCAAACCCGCCTGGATGCCGTCCTGTACAACTGCTGTAGGTGCCCCTGCTCTGGCAGGGGGTGGGACTGGATGATCTCCAGAGGTCCTTTCCAACCCCTACTGTTCTGTGAAGCTGAGGCAGATAGATCTTTTCAGCTCCTGGCCTCAGCATGGCCATAACATGCATGCGGTGTCACACGCACGGGTGCAGTATGGCGCTGCATAAGCACCCATATGGGAAACACGCCCTGTCAGTAGGTTTTGGTATTCATTCCCCAGAGCGTCACTGATCCTAAGTGTGATACGGTGTGAACTCACCCTCCTGCTCCACAGGCGCGTTTCGCTATGTCTATAAATGCCCTGCCAGCATGTCAGGCCCTGATTCTTATCACCTGTACGCTTGAGAGATCAAAACAGCCATAGAAAAGCTTCTCCGGACTCTACTGTGAGTCCCCACACCGCCCGCCTGCCCCAGCCACATTCCAGCACAGGAGAGGAGCTCCATGCTCTCCTGTGCAAGCACCACACTGACAGCATCTCCTCCCTTGGCCAAAAGTGCAGATCTCCAGCATTTGAGGCAGACTGCTGCTGGCCAGAAAGCCTGGTGGCTGCAGATGCTGCCCTTGGCTCCAAGGAGGGAGAGGACAAGCGCCCCATGTAGAGCAAGGAGCAGAGGGGACACTTGCCTGGGCATGCCCATCTCTTCTGAAATGCTTTTGCAGTTGCCTTCTAAGTTCAGCGCAGTGTCCACCATATCCTGCCTCAAGCGGTACCAACAGGCAAGGGTTAGCACTGCAAAGCCCTTTCGTGGCACGGCTTTACCCTACAAGCACCGCACCGATTGTGGCCAAGCTGTGAGTATGGCTTTCCTCTGGGCACCTCAGGAGCCCAACTAAACCCCCAGGAGATCTGAATGTCCCTTCAGGACATTCCCTCCTCCACCCATCAGTTAGAATCATAGAACCATGCTCAAAGCCCTGTCCAATCTGGACTTGAACACCTCCAGGGATGGGGCAGCCACAGCTTCTCTGGGCAACCTGGGCCAGTGTCTCATCGTCCTCAGAGTGAAAAATTTCTTCCCAATATCTAAAATCTAAATCTCCCCTCTTCCAGTTTGAAGCCATTCCCCCTCATCCTATCACTACACACCCTTATAAAAAGTCCCTCTCCAGCCTTCTTGTAGGTGCCCTTTAGGTACTGGAAGGCCGCAATAAGGTCTCCCCGGAGTCTTCTCTTCTCCAGGCTGAACAACCCCAACTCTCTTAGCCTGCCTTCGTAGGTTGCCCAGGCCTCCTGAATGAACACCCTTCAGGGTGTAATTAATTATATTTAACGTTTTCTTCGCCTTCCAAAATTACCTCCCACCTTCCCTCAGCAGTTCGTGTGATGCTGATTCCCAGACCAGCTACCCAAAACCTGCCGGCTCTCCCAGCTGGGTGGGCTGAGATGTGATGTGATGCCTCCAGCCCCTCATTGTCCTCTCTGGCTTTGGGGCAGCGTGGTTGGGATCAAGGATGGGGGCAACTGGTACAGCAGGGACCTGGCCACCCTTGACATCTCTGGTTGGGTTGCACACAAGCTTTGCCCCACGCTCCTCTGATGCCCGACCCAGGCACTGCGTCCACTTTTGCTGTCGGCTCCTGGTTGCGAGCTGAGCCCTGCTAACCTACGCATTCCTCCTTGCTTACACACCGCAAGCTTTATTTGTTTTAATCAAAGGGGCCTCTGATAATTATTAACATATTTAATTATTTTTACTCTGAGTCACTCAGCTCGGGCGTGGAGTGATCACAAGGATTGCCTTACTACAAAGACACAGCCCTGGGAGCATTTGCACTGCCAAGTCATATCGCCCTTCGCAGATGGAGCTCCCATCGATGCCTGCCTCGCAGCCTGAGCTGCTTTTTTTTGCTTCGCTGCAAAGTGCCGGCCTCAAAAGGAGCAAAATTGGGCACGTTCAGACAATTTGCAGGGCTACGGCTCTGCACGCTGAGGTTGCTAACTCCGGGACGGAGCTGGCAGGGAATGCTGTTCATCTGAGCTGTTCTCCAGCCCCACACTTCATGGAGGGGGTGTCAGTCCATCTGCCCCCCCTTGAAAATTGTACCACCCCATCCGGCCCCCGCCCCCTCCCAGGCTCGCCGGCGAGTTACGTGGCCTCGCACCAGCAATCAGAGCACACGGCAATTAGCGGTGTTTGTCTGAGGAAACTCATAACTCTGCACTTCCACATGATTTATGAGGTTCCCCAGCCCGGGCTGGCCCATGAGCCGCGATCGTTCCCAGCCCCGGCGGTTCACGGCGAGGCTACCCGGGGTGTTTTTCCTCCCCTGGTGTCCATCAGGGCTTTGCAGGGAAGCTCTACCCTTGGCGAATACCTCCCCCCACCATGAGTCCTCAGGGTCTGGGGGCTTTGGTTGGGGGCCAGACCCATGTGTCTGGGCTGCTTTTGCACTGGGATGCATCTCCACCCTCCTGGGTTAGCTGGAGTCCTGCTCCCTCTTCCGTGCCCCGGGAATTTCTCCCCAAAATAAGACAGGACTCTGTGATCATGGATCCCACAGGAGGGCTTTTTTCCTGAGCATCCAACATCCTGGAGAATCCATGTAGCTGGTGAAGCAGGAATGACTTTAACTCTCCGTCGCACCGGTGATGTGGGATTGCATTAGCCAAAACTGTAGATACATGAAAACCGAGGAAGCGACTCAGGGATGCACAAAGGAGGCTTTGGCAGGGCTGGGAACTGAGCAAAGGTCTTCAGACACCTTAAAGAAGATGTTGGCCCTCGTTGAAATCCCTACTTAAGAATAAGTTTTTGGTTAAATACATATATAAATATTTATACACAGAGAGAGAGAGGAAGACGTGGAGAGAAATGAGTTTCGCAAACTGAAAACTGCGCAATTTTAAACAAATCAAACCTTTTAATAAAAACCAGAACACTGATGCTACTTTAAAAGGACATAAGATAAGGGACGATCTCTGCTTTCCCTGGAGAGAAAGGATTGGAAAATAGCGATCAGGCTGTTCCTGCTAAGGTTGGGCTTCTGCTCAGAAAACCCTTTTTTTTTTCTTCTTTTTTTTTTGTCCTGAAGCTTTTTATCAGCATTTTTTGTTAGCTCTAATAATAGCAGCACTTCTTTTATCTTGGCTGTTTTCACTGCAGGCTCCAGGGAGCAAAGCTGGTGTCCCGGCACGTAAAGGCTTGTCCCTACCAAAGCCCATTTCTAGTCTTGGTCAGGTCTTTGGGTGGGCAGCGATCACCCCAAAGTCCTTGTATTTTTGGTGTTGTTTTGTCCCTCTAAAGCCTTTGCGTGTGTGTCCAAGCAGCCCCCAAAAGCCACATCACTGCCTGCGAGACCCCATAGGTGGGAAGTCCGTAGGGAGGGATCAGAAGAAGGCATGTTTGGAGCTGATATTTGCTCCTGTGCCTTAAGCACAGCCTGGACCTTCTGATGACCATCCAACACCTCTTGCCAAGCACCATCCCAGCCTCACATCTGTTTTCCTGGGGGTGTTTAGCAGCTACAGTCCTGCTTGCTTTGGCCACAGCGGAGAAAAAAAGGCAAACATGCAAGTGCGTGGTGAATTCCTGAGCTTGGCTCCATCTTTACCTGGTGCAGGGAAGAGTGGGATTTGGGAACATAACATCATTGCAAAATAAGAGGGACTCCTCTTGTTTAGAGATGCTACAAGCTGAGGGGAGGGATAAATGGGAGAGTGGTGCCCAGCTCCGCTTGCAGATGTTGCCACGGAGGAAGAGGGACTTCCCCGAAGCAGCAGATGACCTCAGCTGGGAGATGCTGCAGAAGGCTGGAGAGAAGCCCGGGGAGAAGCACCCGGTGCAGGAGGTGGGAAGAAGCATCAGGAAGAGCCATCTCTCCCGTTCACTCCAGTCGCAGCAGCTGAGCGTCATCTTGGGACGTGTCAGGGTCTCAAAATCTCTGCTCTCAAAATCTCGAGCCTGGGTTATTTTCGATCCAGGTGAGCTAATTCCCGGTCCTGGCAAAATGGAATGGAGGACCATGAGTGGTGAGTCTCTCGTTGCTGCTGCTGCTCAGGGCAGACCTGTGCCATGGCAGCATCCTCCGCTCCCCACCGCTCCCCATCCCCTCTGCAAACCACCAGACAAAGCTCCTTTATTGCAAGGCCAGAGCCGGGGAGGGGCGGGGGGGAAACAAGGCCGTTAAAGCTGAGACTATATTAAGCCACGGAAAACCACAAAAATAAGTAATCCCAGCAGTGCTAAACCTGTCCGCTGACTTCCCCCTCAGAAACCAATCCCTCCCTGACCCGGGTGGGAAAACGCCTGTAGTCGTAACCAGCCCGTCACGAAAACACAAAGCCAGGCATTTATCTGGGCGTTTGATGGCGCGGCTCGGCGCTGCGATTTGCTCCGCTCCGCGAAATCACAAATCCAAGACGCTGCAGGTAACAGGCAGGCCAAGAAGTCTGCGAGTTTCATTCCCTGCAAGTGAGTCTTGGCACAGTAGCTACTTCACACCCAATTAATTACTTCAGCACCAGATTATGCTTGCAGGCTCCAATAGAAGTGATAATAGGAACCAATTAAATTAATTTATGTTTACTTTGTAAGCATATTTTCCTTTGGTAAATCTTTGCTTTAATTTGACAGATTGGACTCCAGCATTTTGTTTTTGTTAAGAGATACCGCCCTAAATCCAGAGGAACAGATCCAAACCTGTAAAACCAAGCAGTCCTTCCCTTTCAGGTTCAAAAACATGTAGGATGTGAAGTTAAGGAAAAAAGAAAAAAAAAGAAAAAAGAAGAATGTATGCACGTGCCCGAACTATATAAAAACACACCGTGAAATGTGCGGGGAGGTGCCACTGCGTCTTGCTGGAGGAGCGTGAGCCGGGTTGGAGGTTGATGGGATGTCCATGCCAAGGCTCGAAATGGGGATAAGCTTTTGTGTCGCCGCGGGCAGGGTCACAGGACAGCGTGCGTGGGAGAGAGCCACGTTCTGCTGTCACCTGCTGTCGGGGAACTGGCTTGCTTAAGTGCAACTGGTTAAAATGGGACGGTGCCGGTTTATCCCATTATATTTTGGCAGAAACCTTAAATGGTTAAATATTTTTGTGTTGCAGTAGTGTATAAACATCTGCTCCTTTTGCACCCAGTGTGGATGTCTCTACAGTACGTTCATCTGGGAACAGCTTAAGCTCTTTGTGTCTTTCGTGAATTCCCTGTAGGATGACTCAGAAGTGAATGATTTGTAAACCATTGCATTATCTCATCCACGCCTTGGAGAACAACCCTAATAAAGGATAGTACCAGTCAGTTAAAGAGTGGCCTGCCAGAGGCAGAAAAAGCCACAAAACCAGACCTGTGCCCCAGCTGGTGATGCTGTACGTTTATATCCCTCTTAGCCTTCCCTATCCCACCAGCAGCCCTTCCTTCCTCTCCTTTCCCCCTCTGGCACTCTCCCCACTGGCCTCTAAGGGTTCATGAAGCGAAGACCTTCTTGTCAGCCTGGGGAAACCATCCCTGAAATGATTAAGGCTCCTTCCATCCTTTCTTCTCTTCTCTGGAACATCTATCACAGGGAAGTGCAACTCTAGCAAAACCACCCATGGAAAACCAAACCTGGGGACCTACCTGAGCCCTCCACTGCTGCAGGACGGGCTGGTCTGGTGCTTTCCCACAAGCTTCACCAACAGACTCGGAACTGCAGCGTGAACCTCGTTGTCCCTTGTTAAAAACCTCCACCAAAGTTGGTAAAGCCTTTATGGTGGCTTCCACTGATGTCATCAAATCTTGGACCCCATTAAAGGCAGCAGAAGTAGGGACACCCAAGGTGACAGCGTGGCCTTGTGACTAAGAAATCAGGAAAAAAATATCTTTGCGCTGATGATGGTGGGCTGGACATGTGCAGGATGGGAGCAAATACACGTCTTCATGGACCCTCACTTTGTCTACATGGGGAGGAGCTGGGCTGAAGCCTCTGCCTTCCTCTGAGTGGGCAGGAACGGGGACATGATGGGGAAAACCTGCCTGTTTCTTTCCCCTTGGGATGGAAGTCAGGCGGCTCACTGAAGTTGGAAAGGGGCTTTGGGGATGCTTTAATGTCTTTGGAAAGCCGTTGAGCTCCTTTTGGGCTCTGGAAATTTGCTACTTCCAATGTTGCTGTTTTCTCAGCCTAGCATAGCATGCGGATTTTACAGCCGTAGAGTTGCTACTCATTTTTCACCCTCTGGATGGTGATTTATGGCTTCTGGAACAAAGGTTAAACCCTCTTCCTCTCCTTGTTAGTGCTGTTTCACACGCTTCACACAGATCGGTGCCGTTGCGCTCAGAAGAGGTTGTTGGCCAAGATCCCATAAAATCCAATTTTCTCCTCATTTTGGATCTCCCATGCTTTAAATCTGGCAGATGTGTGGGTATCTTATCTCAGCAGACCCACGATCAAGAAGTCTCCAGTGCAATGCAGTGGAGAAGGATAAAAAAAAAAAAAGCATCTGCAGGACAACACAAATACTCCCATCTCCTCCGGCATATACTGGTGAGGCAAGAACATCAGACTGCCACAAAGTGCTGGGTAGGTCCCATTTTCGTTGCACATCCAAAGGACATTGCCCGCTCAACAGCATGCTTGTGAAGATAGACATGCATCCAGCAGGTCAGCAACCTTGTCTGCTCCCCTCCAACTCTTCTGCAAAAAGAGAAATAATCCAGGAAATAAAACCATTGTGTTAAGTGAAGGACATGCTGCATCCTTGCAGTCTAGGCTCCTAAAACCTATTTTAGCTAATTTCCCTTTTCTGGCTCACCATTTTCCCGTTTAAGGCTCAGCTTGCTTTCTGCTGGTGACTGTGATGGAGAACTGCACGTGGATGGTCTCTGTGGCATTAGGTGCTGCATTCCCCCGGGGCTGGGCTGTAGATGGGGTCATCACCAGAAACCAGAGGTTGGTCCTGAGCTGAAGGCACTGATGCTGATTTGTGTATCCCGTGACCCACCGTCTGGTGACCCGTGATGGACGAAGCTGCTGCGGGTGGTCAGTGTCCTGAAGCTAGAAGAAGGCTCCAACATGCAGTTCTTCATCCGCAGTGAGACACTTAACTGCTTTACCACCACACCCCATGAGCCATTGTTATACTTGGCTTATTCTTCCACCAGATGCAGGTTTTCTGTTTTAAAGGAGAACTTAAAAATGAAAACTATGCGAGGAGAGATTTATGGGCTGTGTTACCACTGGGCCAGGCAGTGAGGGCCTTAAGAACTGAAGTCAGTCTGCATAAATATTCAAGTTCTGCTTTTCACCCTCCGTGAACTCCATCAGATTGACTGAGAATAGCCTCTGTGCTCTCCTGTCTGCTGCAGTTAGATTTAGACATCCTTTAGAGCAAGAGATGAGACCTAGCCAGGCTGTGCCAGAAGAACCCCAGAAGGGAAACTGTGTGAGCCACCATTTCTGGGACATGCTCAGCAAGCCGTGAGGATATCACGTTATCATTTCTGTGTCTTCTCCAGCCCTTCCCCGTCCTTAGTGGAAGCCTCTCGTGAGCCCTGAATATGTCAAGCTAGTTTCTGCCTTAATAATTTTAGGAGAGGAGATGATGTTATCAAACAACATGAACATTTTAACACCGTCAAAGGCCCACACCAGACTGAGAAATGAGACTCTTGGGTTGTTTGAATTTTTGCCTCCTCACCCCTCACCCTTCTCTGTGCTTGGTCCCTCATGTGCATTGACTGCATCAATAAAAATCTCGTTTGTAAGTTGTCCAAGCTATTGCAATGTCAACCTCTTTTGAAAGGCCCCCCCCCCCAAAAAGTGAAAAGTCAAAAAAAGTTTCAAAACCCTTGGAAAAACAAGTCTCATGCTAGATCTCCACCTGCTTCACTTACCGAGGGAAGGTCAAGAGGAGGCTCAAGAAGGGGAGAAGATCGTCCTCAGGAGGAAACACCCAGAGGCAACAGAGCCTTGTAGTCTATCAGAGGTCTAAGGCCGGAACCTAAAAGCAGACATATTTCATTTCAAAATGAGGCCCAGTGCTTTAACAGTGGGAATGATTAAGTGTTGAGACAAAATACCAATGAAAGTAGTAGATTCTTCCTCTTCAGATATTTTCAAATTGTGAGCAGATGCCTGCTGGAACAGAGGTTTTAGCCAAGCACAAGTTATTGGGTTCCTTATTGGAGTATGCAATTTTATGGTCCATATTATATGGAGCTCAGAATAGATGATCTTATGGCCCACTGTGGCTTTAAAAATCTAAGAAACAGGTAGTTCTGGATCGAAAGGAGCCAGGTTTCCTCTGGATTTGTGTCTTGAGGCTGACTGACTCTGCTGCCTAAGAAGACACAAAACCCGATTGAAGCTTTTCTCATTTAACAGCCGCGCTGTTAAAAAAGCAGACTCTATTTCCAAGTTGAATTTGTCTGGCTTCGGTGTGGTTATGGGTCTGCCTCTCTCTGCTTGACTGGCTAGAGAGCCCTGCTCTCGGAGGGATACCAGGCAAAGCCTCTTTGGCCTCTAATCTCCTTCAAGTGTGGTTGAACTTGGCCAACGGAGTCGGATGCTGTTATAGCGGGAGCGGACAGACACGCTCACAGTCTGACAGAGAGAAGATTGCAATAGCTTCGTTTCTCCAGGCTAAAAATAGAGAATAATGAAGGTTAACATTAAATTAAAGGAAAATTTATCTCTTCAGATGGTGGTTGGTACATTTGAGAACATCCTCAGTCAAAGGGGTTCCGTCTGATCGCAGGGGACTGAGTCAGATGACCCTGAAGATCTTGTCAAGTCTTTTGGGGTTATAGACTAAATATTTGCATCAGCCTGACTTTATTTATTCTTGGATTTGTAAAATGTGAGAGTCATTCAGTGCAGAAATCTGGTCCCTACTCAGTTTTCATGAGAGGTTGGCAGCTCACCCTCTAAAAATAAAAGCTCAAGCGTTATTCACTGTCCACATCATCTGAGCCAGTTCGGATTCAATTAAGAGCATTTCTGGGCTGTATTTTAGGAGTTAGTGTCTGTCAAGATTTTACCTTGGGGTTCTTGGGTTAAACCTTCCTGTCTCAGTGTCGTGCTGTGTGGAATAGCTTTGCTCTTTGAAGGAATCCATCTCCCTGTCTTTCCCCCCACACCCTCCCACAGACAGGAGGGTGAGCTGATTTTTGGTATGTAGTAATAACAATTTGTCAGGATGCCAAGTTCAAAGCCTCTAACCTACTGCCAATGCGAAGCCCAAGAGTGAGGTCACGACTAATCTCAGACTTCTGACCTCCCAGTCACATCCACCATTACTGGATCAGAGGAGAGAAGTGGAAGGGCTTATTTTGAAAGGTTTTAGATTTCAGGTGAGGTCAACAAAAGATTTGCCCAGATGGAAGAAATCAAGAGGATAATATGGAGCGTATTAGGGAAGATGAAAGGCGTCGTGTAAAGCAATCTCCTCCTTAGCCTAGAAAGGAAAGTCTAACTACTGGGGTAACCTTCCGGTAATGGTAAATAAGCCCGAGCCATCAGCAAATGTAGCAGAAACCAGACCTTGTCCTGGAGAAAGCAATGCAAGCCTAGAGATTCAGAGTGATGCTGCTGGGATTTTCAAAAGCTCCTAAACAGAGTAGGCTTCAACCTCTTAAGCCAGTGGGATTGAGGTGCCTAGACACCTTTGAAGATCCCATGAGGCATCTTTCTGCATTTTGAGGAGCGTATGTAGCTCGGTAACCCCAGCCTGGGGGCTCGATTCGCTGCAACTCTGCATCCAAACGTTTTGAAAAATACGGGCCATGAGGAAATTAAAAATATTTGGGGATTCTGACTACAAGAACTGGAGCGTTCATGAAGCACCCAGCCCCGGTTCAGCCCATTAGCCACCTAATGGGGCTGGTATCACCAGGTCATTCTGTGGAGATGTGTTCCCAGCTGTCCTGGGAGCCCATAACAGACTTGAGAACAAAAACCAGATTTCCCAACTGCCAGCTCTGAGCCATCGATAAAATGGAAAAAGGACCAAAGAAATAGATTTCCATTTCTGGAACCACCTTTTGGACCAACGACAAGATTTCTGGTGAACTGATTTGTTCTCTAGGGGGAGGTAGGGAAACTCCATAGAGATGTGGCTGAGGTCCTGGGACATCAGCAGAGTCCTCCCCTCTCCCAGGTTTCTCCCTGCTGGGGTACTCTTTGCCCCCATGTGCTTTCTTGCAGCTTCTCTTCCACCTGGATTTGCCCCAGTCCTGATGCCCTGGAGGAGCTGGAGCGCTAGTCAGTCCATTGATGGGGATACACCACTTGCCTGAAAGTGGGTTGTGTTGACATTCAAGTCATCAAGTTCATTTCATCTGCTAACGGGATTACATTAATAGAAGACTATGTCCTGGGCTAAAAGGATAAATTCCACAGAAAAGAAGCCAATACTCCCATTATAAGAATAAGACAGAAGTTTTGTTAACCCAAAGTGGCGGAGACATGAGCATTGGTGGACAAACAGATCTCGGGGCCACTTGGAAGGAGATCCCAACCCCAAAGGGCATTCATTGCTCTGTTCAATGCACACTGAAAGAACTTGTACAAGAGATGCCATTTTCCAATCCTTGGACAATTTTGTTAGTGTTTTGGACACAGACAGGTAAGGGGAGATGATGGTGTCGGCCTCCATGCACATGGTCTTATCTGGGGTTAGCTGGGCCATTTTCAGCTCAGAGCGGATGACGGCGCTTTATGGGATTATGATATACGTGTTGCATTTATTAGTATAAACACAAATGTTGTTACAGGCATAAATCAAATTAAGGCTTAGACTTTTCCATACAAGTTCAAATGTGTATCATAGCCAACATCGTAGTTAATTCAATTATTTCCTGGAGTTTTCACAGGCCCAGGCTAGAAAATAAATCAAATTTTGGTACAGACAGAATGGGACACGCGAAGGCTGCAGATGTCTCCCAGCTCATCCCTGTGAAATCTGCTTTTAGCACCTCTTCCCCTGACTTCTGGTGGAGCAGCCCCCAGACAGGAGAAGGGCGTGATGCCTCTTGCACAAAAATAATCATCCATCAGCGAGGAGCATGGCAGGTGGTTTGTGTACAACTCCTACGCTGACCAAGGCGCTCTCCCGGATAGATGAACCTACCACGTCTCAGGCAGATGACCACTGGAACTACACCAGCGAGACAAGCAACATGTTTGCTATTGCAATCCAAAGAACCTTCAGCCCGTTGCAGAAATAGGACTATAAATTATAGTGGAAACGAGTCTTAGCAGGAAACATGGGTCGCTGTGTCCAAAAATAACAGCAATAGCTCTGTGAAAACAGAGCGGTTGATAGGAGGGGAGTACTACCCGAGATGTGGATTTTCAACTCCCGTTTTACTCATCTTATTGGATTTCAGTGGGAATATTGGCAGGGTGAGGAACGGTTTGTCATCGGGAGCAGCCTGAAGTCCTGACATCAGGGGACAGATGCACGCTCCATCGAGGCATCGCTCACTGGGCTCATTGGGTAGAGCTAGTTACCAAAGAAATGAACCCAAATCTTTTGGGGCAAGTTCATTCTTTATATAACGCAGAGATATTTTTTTTTCCACCTTTTTTCACCCATTTTCTGTGGCTTGTTTTGCCTGGTTGCTGTCTCGAAACTTTTCCTGGTGGTGGCACAGAGTTGTCTTTCTTATAGATTATTAAGAATGAATTTATTCACATATTATGTGAATATTTATGCACATATTTTTATATAGAAAACCCCAAGTGCTTTATCTGAATATCTGATACATTTCTTAGGAAGAAATTACGTCCTGCGCTTACATGGAGCGCGGTGAAAGGACAGTCCCTTCCATCGCTGACTCGTGGTGTCCTTTTGCATTCAAACTCACATCGCCATTAAATAATGGCAACTGGTCTTTACTTTCTCCCTGTTGCCAAGTTGTTTGCCAAAATATTGTCTACCTTTGCAATAATAATCATAACATAGTCATGAGAGAGACGGGGGTAAAGTCCAATTACAGATAATAAGTATAAGGACATATTCTAGCAAAAATCCCTGCCCAGGGGAAAAGCAGTAGGAGATGTTCCCCTGAAGCTATGACCCAAACCTTCAGCCTTTTGTTGTCCTCCTCCTTTCCCACCTGCTTTGATCAGTGAAACCATTTACAATATTAATATTTTATTTATTATTTTTAAATTATTATTTAATAATTTAAATAATAATTTAAATTATTATTATTCAGATCCCTGCCTATGGCAGGGGGGTTGGAACTCGATGATCTTCAAGGTCCTTTCCAACCTAAACCATTCTATGATTCTATGATTCTATGATTTATAATTTTCCTTCATATGTGCTCAGATGAAGAAGAAGAGATATGATCTCCTCCATTACAGCTGTGTATTCCTGGAATGCTTTTGCTCAGGAAATAATTTGAACTGTTTTTAGAAAGGTAAGCAGAGAGGGATTTAGCTTTTCCCATTAAGAAAAGAAATGGGAATTTCTGAGTTGTTGTAAATTAGCCTAATTTGATTTAAGCAGAACAGAGTGGAAATCAGGACCTGTCAATTTTCTTCCTCAGATGTAATGGAAGATGGAAATGATGAAATAAATGTAAAAAAGATCTGATGTGATACAACAGAGACGCTGACAGAATTAATCCTCACTTGTGCTGGTTATTATGCAAACGGCTTTAAAACTATGGAAAAAAAAAAGACTCCTACTTCTTCTGTTAATTCTTCAAGTTTCAAAAATGTGCCATTTTGCACATTTTGCACTCGAAACTTTTCCCAGTGGTGGCACAGAGTTGTCTTTCTTATGNGGCTTTAAAACTATGGAAAAAAAAAAGACTAGTACTCGTTCTGCTAATTCTTCAAGTTTCAAAAATGTTAAGGAAAAAACGTGAACCTCAACTGCCATTATTCAACCAGTTTCTCTCCACGGGAAACCTTGAGCACGTCAATCAACTTCCTTGAGCGTCAGTTTTTCAATCTGCAAAAATCAAATTTCTCCACCTCGGAGCAAAGAGCTGGACTTCAGAAAGGCCACCTCCCCAGCTCCGAAAAGCTCAGCCGGGGGATTTCTCTTGAATCCGGGTCGATGTTTAAAATGAAACTGCTTTGAACAACCAATATTACTAAACCCAGGCGGCTCCAGAGATATCAGAGCGGGAAGGACTGGGAGAAGCGTCCGCGATTCTGCGTTACCGTCTGCCTGACCCCAATGACGGCTCAATTTATAAAGGCAAAATTACTCATCCCGTAGCAATATGTTTGGCAGGAGCGAGAGGAACTCGCGCTTCTGTAACCAAACGCCCCGGCGAGCAGCAGAGGCACTGGGAAGGCTCGGCTGAGTGATTTTCGCTTGCCTTCGCTTTGGCACCCATCGCCAGCTCCCGCTGAGCCCACGTTAAATGGAGCAAAAAATTCCAACTGTTTCTCACCTGTTTCAAAGAGGGCGAGTTTTCGCCGCTCCCAGGTCATTTCTAACAAGCTGTGCCTACAGCTAGGTCCCTTCTGGTTCTGGCACAGCCGCCTGTCAGCCCTTCTACCAAAAAACCAGTAGCCCATGACGGATGGTGTATAAAATGAAAGGTTGCTCTCTCCTTTTTCTTGGTGTGCCTTGCTGAATGCAAAGCCCGCTGTAGGTCCCTTTCCTCTCGGCAAGAATGGAGATTAATCATTTTTAAAATGAAAGGCGGCGTTTGAAAGACCCGCCCCCCCCTTTGAGATGAGCGAAGGTGATTGCAGAGTGGGCTGCAGGAGCGGTGGGCACGCGGTCTGATTTCTTTTCCCCCGGCTATTTGCTTTTATTGTATGAGGGAGACACTTGGGACTGTGCACGGCGAATCTCAGCCGGGCTGGAATCAGTGTTTTCACCAACTGAATATCAGGTTGCGTCTGCTGAGGATCGGCGTTCTGCACTGCCACCGTGCATTTCACAGCACGTTAATTAATCTGGAGATCCCATCAATACACCTCGTGGTCCTGACAGTACGGCAATAGTATGCTCTGGCCATCTGAACCTGAACTCGCCAGAATGAGCTAAGCCATGTGTTAGCTCCTCACATCATTTCAGGCTTTCCAGCAAGTGTTTGTGCTCTGCAGGTGCAATATTTTGATGCCTGAGCCATGTGTTACTCAAGTGACTTCTTCATATAAAACACCGAGGTCAAGGGAGGAGTGTTTTAAGGTGTAGATCAGCATAAGCAAAGCCCAGAAGCCACGCTGGCTTCCACCTGATGAGCTGGTTGAGTGCAGTCTGACGTTTCATGCTGATGCTCCCAGGACCCAGACCTCCTGCAGCGCTGATGGTTCTGAAAATGTTGCGTTGATAATGCAGGTCCTGGTGGAGCCTGTCATGACCAACATGCCTCCAAAGAACCTCAAAAGGCCCACAGCTCCCGCTAGGCTTCTTGCTGCTGCCTGTTTGACCTTAGCTGCAACCCATGGGGAGAGCATTTGGCACCAGCTTGTCCCTGAGTAGTTGAAGGTCCTTGCTGTGCATCTGCATTAATTAGGGCCCACCAGATCCAATCCTTCTTTTCTTTTTGCATGGTCCCTAGAAGCAGTGCAAGGATATAGATGACCTGTTTGGTGATGATGATACCATTCACTGTCTTGTTATTTCTTAGCCTGGAATTTGCAGAAGAAAAAAGCTACAATAAACCCACTTCAATTCTCCTCCTGCTCATCTTCAGGATTTTTCACACAACGTCACGCTCTGTCCCCTGCTGGGATGAGACCGGTTCGTGGGAAGTTTTGGACTTCAACCCAAAGAGTGATTCAGCCTTTCCAGTCCCAGACCAAGCAGCTGCAGTTCTCTCTGCCAGCAACATTAGCTCCCCGAAAACCAACCTCCCGCCCCCAACAACAAGCAACACAAAGCCAAAGAAGTCCCTGATGGAAACCTAGTGTCAAAAAAAACCCTCTCAGAACTATAAGGCACTGCATTATCATCCTTCAAAAACAGGGACAGGAGTTGCAAACTTCTTAAACACTTTCCCACGCACAAAGGTCAGAATCTTTTACAGCCTACAGCTATTATGAAAGCCAAATATTGGGAAGATAAGCTACACAAGCCGTGCTATTTAATGACAGTTTAAGATGTTCCCAGACCTCAGTATTGCGGTGGTGATACCAAGGTATCCAGGTTGGCCAGGTGGCTTAGCTCTTGAGCTGTATTTGTCCCAAACATGGGTGTTATGGTCATGGCGAGTTCAGAGGTTAATAGCGCAGATACAGGGCACAGGCTTACGTGGGAATGCAATGAAATCTGAAAACCATTACATGTATTTGGGCTCCACATCTTGCCTGGCCACACACAAGCCTATTTAATGCCATCACGGACCAGAGTCTGCTGCGAGACGACTGGCGTCACTCAAGGTTTGCAGTTGGGTAATCGAGATCCAAGCCTGGAGGCAGTGATCTAATCTTTCACATTTTGGGTGTCAATGACCTTGAGAAATGTGAAGTAACAGCGGACAGCGGCCATTGGAGGTTTTTATGTTCGCACATGGAAAATAAAAACGATACAGGAGGAGCAAAATTATTGCTCCAAAATGGACTGCCTCCGTTAAGGCGCTGGCTGATCGCATACATCCATACGCTGCGGTGCCAACTCCTTCCCCTCATGCAGTCGTATTTCCCTTTGGCTTTGTTCCCCAGTGTAAATCAGGCAGAGTCTGGCTCTGTGCTGGTGTCAGGTATCAGCCTGGTGCTTGGTTTCAGCCCAGCTCCTCAAAGTTTACCATAAATAAAGACAGAGTGGCGTAGGGGCGCAGCAGGTGGACGGCATTTCTTCCCCAGACTCTTGGCAGTTAGCTGGGACTCTTGCGATAGGGTCTTCAAATAGCGTTGAAAAAAACTCCCTTCTAACTACAATAATTTAAATTAACTAACTAGCTTGGAGAATATCAGGGGACACACCGTTGAGATAGCGATGCTTAAAGATAATTTAAAACCCAATTAAAATACATTAGAGTTCCTGTGTTTGGGGTGTTGTTTTCTTCTACACCGTTTTGCGATTGGAGGGGAGGCTTCTTCCATAGAGGAAACCCAGTGTACGACTCGGGTCTGGGAGGGCAGAAGGCATTTGATGAGGTTCTCTTTTCTGCTCGCTCTCTCTCTTCTCCACAATGTTTTTTCACTAAGAAATAACAGTGCATGAGGAACCACAACTCTCTCCCTTCCCCATCAAACCATCACACTCTCCATGTACCGCAGGTGATAAACTCCCTCTTTTCCCCATAGGAAATAACCATCTCACCACCCTCTTCCTTTAATTGCTGAACAGCTTGCACTTAACTTTTTTTTTTCTTTCAGTCAATTAACACATAGTTCATTTCCAAGAACTTGCTAGTGAAGTGCAACCACCACGGAATTTTGTTGCTTCTATTTCAGATCTGCAGAAGGTCTGGTGTGACAGAAACCTTGTCTGGTAATCAGTAGCAGATTGGTGTAATAAGAAATGTTATCCCCACCACAGACCTTGCCTAGCAGGAGACATCCTTGCAGCAGATCTGGGTATGAAGACTTCTGTCCTGCTTTGTGCCTCACATGGTGTAGCAGATGTGGAGAGCACCTATGGCCCATCATTACTGAGATTCCATCTGCAGGGTTATCATGGCTGCCCGTGTCTGGGTGTCGTGTTTATTGTCACTGCCCCATCACCCTGTCCGTCCTGTCCAAGGGAAGTCCTGTGACCCCACCAGTTCTGCCACTGCAATCCAATAGCCCATGAGCTATTGAAAGAGGATTTATCTGGGAGCTGCAGCTAACCTGTATGCGGTCAGCTACAGTAAGGAAGGGCGTCGAGGCTTGGGTGGTATTGTCCAAAATTATCTTCAGTTGGCCTTTCTGGGACTGGGATCTTTGATCATCACAGAGCGCAGAGGAAAACCTACAGCTTTGAGATGTGAGAGTCCACAAGAGATGATCCAAACCAGTGCCAAACACATGTAGGACCAAAGGAGTTGCTGTGCTACTTTGACCCACATTTAACATTCTGTCTTCAGTACTGATCACCACCAAATACTCTGAAGGGAAGTGTAAGAAACCCCATAGCTATGGGACTCACCCACTCCATAAAGACCCAGCAGGTCTGAGGTGGTTTGCTGCTCACAGGCAAGAACAGCTCTGTCTGTTTCAAAACCTTGATGATCTCTTTGAGGAGACAACCACTCACCTCTGAACTTTGCTGAGATCTTGGAATTAGACAACTAAAAGGGAAAGAAAAGGCAGAATTTTTGAATGTTTGAAATAGCTGCGGCAAATTCCTGCCCCCAGGCTGGTGCTCAGAGACAGGTCTCTGCTGCTACTTGTCAATTAAATTCTTACTTGAATCATTTAATATATTGTTAGTGAAGTTCGTTTCCACAGATTAAATCCTCTGGAGGCCTTTTGTGGTCAGAGATGGATTGGGGAAGAGGGTCCCACAGAGGTGGCCCGTGCTGATAAAGAAGGGGATGAGGCAGCAGACCATGAGAAAGTGATGAGAAGAAGCTGATAAGAGGAGAGCAGGGAAGGAGGAGGAGTGGCTGCCCTGAACGGGAATAGGTTGAGATGTTGGAGATTCACAAACAGCCCATGTAGGCTTGTTTAAAAGCTCCCAAGTCCCAACACGGGGGCACCTGGGAAGGCCTGGAGCCATGTTAGCTGTGGCTGCTGGACATTTCATAGGAGAAAGTGAACGCTGCACAAGTGAGGGTGAGGAGCTGCTTCCCCGCAGGGACTATCTGGGATCAAAGCTCCTGCTGCTCCGTAAAAAATTATGGGTGGATCCAGGCAGCTGTGGCAGCCGTACATAACACAGCCCGACAGACCAGAGGCTGCTGTGAGGATGGCATGGGCCATCACAGCCCTTGGAAACCATGCATGAGAGGTACATTGCTTATAATGGTTTATAATGGTTTTGCCCAGAGAAGCTGTGGCTGCCCCATCCCTGGAGGTGTTCAAGGCCAGGTTGGACGGGGCTTGGAGCAACCTGGTCTGGTGGGAGGTGTCCCTGCCCATGGCAGGGGGGTTGGAACTGGATGATCTTCAAGGTCCCTTCCAACCTAAACCATTCTATGATAAGATGTGCAACTGCTCCTGCCCTGGAGCCTTTCTCCACCCAGGACCAGCAGCACCCAGTAACCCAGTAACTTCATCTACCCAGTAACCCACCAGGCACCCAGAGACCTCCTGCCTGCTGCAGACAGAGAGATCCTCTGCAGGGGAAGGGAGCGACACTGTTGCCACCTCCCTGGGATCCCAGTGTCTCTGCAGGGAACAGTGCTAAGGGAAGGCTGGTGGTGGCAGTGGTCTTCTGACCGACCAGAAAGTGGACTGGAGATGTGTTTCCCACCAAACAGCACTGTGATGTTGTAGTCATTTTGGGTTCAGATATGCGGGTCAATAATCTGTAGTTTACCTGACACTCAATCACAACATCCTGCAGAAGGTAATTTATTTAAAGAGGAAAAGAAGCATATTGCAGAGCAAGAGATGGCAGGAGAAGACAACGGACCTGCATGGTGTTGAAAGCCAACGGTGGATGCTGGGAAGTTAAAGAAGAGGCTAAAGTAATTTCCTAGCAGTAGCACAGGGATAGGAGAACCGAATAGCCGTGAGATGATGGCTTTGCCAGCCACAGGTTTGTATTGTTATAACTCTTCTGCAGTTGAACATTCTGGTGTTACAGGTAGTTGACACAGATGTAAAAGTTATTGGTTGACCCCCCCTCCCCAATTCCTCTCTCTATTTCAGCCTTTTCCTTGTTGCACTTTGAGAATTTTTTTGCTTTGTTCTGTTTATTCATCCAGCTTCAGCTCTGGATGTATTTGAGTTTCTTGCCACGAACGCCCCCCTGCTTAAATGTCAAGAGTGACTATTTAGGAGATTATCAGCCTCAGGAAGAAATTAAACACGCTGTAATAATGTGCCGTGACCCTGGCACATTGTCGCCACGGCAGTGGATGTTTATGCAGATAACAAGAGCATCAGGAATTAAAATAATTAGTTTTCACATTACAAAGAAAATCAGAGATTCTGAAGGGAGGTAAATCTTCATTCTCCAGTACAAATCTGATGTAAAACTCCAATTGCTTTTTCACAGGGATTGTTGTTTTTTTGTAATATGTCGTGGTGTTTTTTCTTTGAGGGTAGTAGGAGGATTTCTGAACACAGAGACCAAAAATTAAAATACTTGAGCTTTCTTTTCAGAAGAAAAAAAAAGCAGAACATTCAAATAGAGGCAAACAAAACAAAAAAGTGTAGATTTTCTTTTTCCATTGAAAAGACATTTTTAATCCCCCCGAAAGGTCTGATGAGGCAATATTTGTCCATGTCTGCTCTGGGGGTTTAAGTCAATATTTGCTGGACGTTAGAAAAAGATTCCTGCTATTGATCCACGTTTGCTTATTCTGGAATTTCTCGCAGTTTTCCCGGCGCATTTGTTGCTTGCCAGCGTCTGAGACAGGACATGGGATTGCTCAGGGGTCTGGTCCAAACTTGGCAGCCCCCCTCACTTAAGCACACTTTGCACGGCACAGACGGGAGGCCAAACCAGGGTTCTGCTAGGCTAAGTTGGATTGAAATGTGAAGAAGAGCTCTGGATGTGCCCGGCTGAGAGCAGAACTCGGTCCAGGCAGCTCTGGGGTGGAGGGTAAAGTGTTGTCCCCTCTTGCTGCATGCCAGAACACCTGGCCGGTCCCAATGGCTGGACTGGGCACCGAATTGCCCCATCTGCAGTGCTTCCAGGTCTACAAACCATAACGTTGAGGCAATAATTTATAAACCCTTGCCAGGAAGGAGTTCAAGATTTGTAACGCCCTCGTCCATGGACTATTTCTTTCACCTGCCATGTCTTTTGGCACCATCCTCTTCCATCCTGTTGGTGCTCAGAGGCTCCAGAGCAGAAATGCAAGTGCAATCACAAGAGTTGGAAAAGAAACAGACTGAGCCCACTTTGCTGAGCTCACTGCAGAGGACGGGCTTGAGACACCCACCTGGAAACTCTTTTACGAAAGATATCCACTGCCTATGCCCCTTGCTTAATACTCTTCATCTGGATAAAGTTAAAGAAATCCCAACCCTCTCCCAAACACAAGAATGTATTTAGCAGTTAGCAGAAGGCCAAAATTAATTTCTCTGTGAGGAAATAATATGTCCCACACATATGAGCAATTTACTTCCCATAACCTGTTTGCTAGTTGGACTGCGCTGAGCTGTGGGCTGCAGCTCGTTCCTGTCTTTGCAAATATGGACAGACCCACACTGAAACATGTCCATGGGGCTGGTTTGTTTCCTCTGACCACACCCAAGAGAAAGCTCCTGTTCCCCAAACCGAGAAGAAAGACAATTGGTAAGAAGCAGAATATGCCCTTGGTATGGAGAGATGAATGTAAGCCAAGTTTTGAGCCCAAATATACAAGACAATCTGTCTACCGTGTTGAGATATGCAGAATTAATTACGGTCCTACTGTTGAATGCTTGTAACATTTAGCATCCCCATGCCCTGTGGTAATGAAATACACAGTTTAACCTGGTGACCCAGAGAAGACCTTAGACTTTGGGACCTTGATAAGAAATGACGGCTCAATCTGGCATGGGTAGGGGCAGGTGAGTGTAGTGCAGAAGTCAGGGAGCTCCTTAGGTTGGGGTCAAATAAAAGTGTAAGCACACAATGAGCCCCTCTTCCCTCTCTGGCTTCATTTAGGACAGCTCAGCGGTATCCAAATCAGACCAAGTGCCCTCTTCGGTACAGCCACTAAATTTTTGACTGATTTAGGCTGTCAGGCTCTGGACTGTTTCAGAAGACCCAAGTAATGATCTTCATTTTGGTGCCTCTCAACATCCCCCATTTAAAGCAAGAGTTGTCTCCTTTGAGATTTCCAAGAAGAAGGATAAGCCTTGGCTGAAACAGAAATCAGGGCGAGTCTAAGCAAAGATGGGTGTGAAGAAAGGTAGCAGGGAGTTAAGGCGAAGGAGGCCAGCCAGAGCACCTCATCTGAGGATGCACCTCTGGAATATGTCCAGTCTGGCAAGACAGGGGGAACCTCCTTCATTTTTGTCACTGTCCTGATGCATGACTTGACTCTAGCTTCAATGACTGCCTTTGGGGACAAGATTTAGGGTTTGGCCATGCAATGAAAAGAAAGATTCAAGAGCAAAGGTAGGAAGAGCAAGAAGCACATGCATCACATTTGCTGCAGCCCCATGCAGGTTTTTTTAGTTGTTNGTGTGAAGAAAGGTAGCAGGGAGTTAAGGCGAAGGAGGCCAGCCAGAGCACCTCATCTGAGGATGCACCTCTGGAATATGTCCAGTCTGGCAAGACAGGGGGAACCTCCTTCATTTTTGTCACTGTCTTGATGCATGACTTGACTCTTGCTTCAATGACTGCCTTTGGGGACATGATTTAGGGTTTGCCCATGCAATGAGAAGAAAGAATCAAGAGCAAAGGTAGGAAGAGCAAGAAGCACATGTATCACATTTGCTGCACCCCATGCAGGTTTTTTAGTTGTTGAGGATGTCAAAAACTTCACTTTGTTCAATTTCCTTATAAAAAGGAGGATTGCGGCACACATTTGTGCAATAGGTTCTCACAACTTACATCACAAAATGATGGGGTGGCCAGATTGTCAAGATTGCCTCCCTACATGTTACTTTTCATGTTCAGCTTGCCAGTTTGTTCAACTTTGGGAATAGCCAAGGAAATTCCCATTGTAGGTGACTGCACAAGATGCAATACCCTTCCTGCTCCTGTGTTGTGCATCATCAACACATCCCAGGAAATAAAATAAAGCTCAGAAAGATTTTACTGAGGATTGTAAAATGGGGGGACCCCACCATCCCAAAGACAAGGGCTGCCCTTGACCCCATGGTTGTGTCTCACTCACCTGTGGTGACACCAACAAGTTGTGAGGTGCTTCAGAGGGCACATTTGGTCCTCAATCAACTCCAACACAAGGGCCAAATCTTCAGCCAGGGTAAATCTATGTGACTGCACAGCACAGGAGACATCGAGAGCTATAAAGCATCTGGGGTCTAGGCTCGAGTTTCCCAGCAGTGAGAGCTGGAAAAGACCTGGGAGAGTTTCCACCCATTTGTCTTGCTGAGGCAGCATTGCTCCTCACAGTGGATTTTCTCTTGCTCTGCCCTCTCTTGTTTTAAAAGCAATGGGATGTTCCCCATTGGGGGGATTCTTTTCAGCTTGCCTTGTCAAGCTTTTGAAACAGAAGAACACGGCAGAGTCAAAGGCCGGGAAACCACTCAAGCTCCTTAGGTGTGGAAACACAAGGCTGGACCCCCCGTGAATGGGTCCTTTCAGGGAGCAGTGTTTTGCCTTAGAAGCAAACCCCATTCACTCCCCACAGCCCTACTGGGTTTGAAACTAGTGATTTTCTCTAGCTTTTTGGGCATGGTCCAGCTGTCCCATGTCCCCTTCTTTGTTTCCTCCTGTTGCAGCTTGGCATTGTGTGCTTCAGGGTCAAGGCTGCAGAAGGAAAAACAGACTTTATTGTTTTTTAGCATTATAAAGATAAATGTGCCCATCAACATGGTTCCACCCACCTCTGCTAACCCTTCTGAGGGCGTGCAGTGGTAGCCATGAAAAGCCCCTGCAGTCAATGGGGAAAGAAGCCTTCTTTTCTTCTCTGCATGAAAATCTAGGCCACAGATCTATGGCATTCACGTCAAAATCTGTGCCAAGCTGAGTTGGCTTTGGAGCAATGGGGGTTTCAGCCTTCAGTCCTTGTTGCTTCTGTTGTGTTAGACCCCGGGCAGCTGGATCCAGCTCTTATTGGGGTGGAGGAGGGGGCACTTGTGGTTCGCATTGACTGAAAGAGCATTGGGCCAGAGGAGATATGGGAATGCCAACTAAAAAGCCCTCAAAATTGTCTTAGGAAATCTGCAAATGAAATGACGGGGAAAAACTGCCCATCCTGTGGGTATGCCGAGGAATGGAAAGGAAAACCAGAGGGATATGGAAGGACCCCAGGTTTGGCTCCATCACATTAATCAATAGTCAATTTTGGCCTCCTGTAGCCTCCTAGACCCTGAAGCAACCCACAGTGTTTCTTTTTCATACACAAATGTCACTTTGTTCAGCAGTCAAAGGCAACTTTCTGGTGACCCCATTGTCCCGTGCACAGCAAATCTGGAGAGTGGACTGAAATACGAAACAGAGACAACTTGACAGCAGGAATCGGAGGAGGCAAAAATGTATCTCCCCCTGGAAATGGTCTGAAGGACAAGTCTGAGACCGACATTTCAAAGGGCCACGTGAGCTGACAGTCTGCACTGGGGCTGCTTTTCAAATGTTACAAGAGAAGGCTTCGAAACTGTCAGAAGGCAAATTTGTGCCGAAATAGAGGTGGGAAATTGTGGAGCAACTGTTGCTGAAATACCCTGATTATTTTTTTTTCTTTTTTTTTTTTTGTCAGACTAAGCAAGGTGGGTCATTTGGAGAAGCAGACACATTTTTGGATACTTGTCAGCTCTTGAAAGGCTTATGACAATTCTTTGCAGCCCAGTTTTCTTTCAAAGGTTTGCATGGGAAAGTTATAAAGGAAGGCATAATTCCAGATCAATGACTTTCTGCTGCTCATGTGAATATATTTCTTTGAGTGTCCTCTACTCATGTGGATATATGACTGCTTTTTTTTAATGTTGCTTTGGAACCAGTTTCTGCTGAAATTGTGTGACTGTGTATGAAAAGACCTTTTGGGGCCAGAAGACCTGGGGATAAAAGCCCTTCCTGCAGGAACAGCAAGCAGTTGTGCTGGTGACCAAATGCGTCACACATGGACACGGTCATTTCCAGCCTGGGGTCTTCGCTGCATCAGCTAAACACTGGCCTGTTGGTGTGAGTCAGAGCTGAAGTCTTGGCTGCTGCAAGGACCACAGTAGGGTCCTGGTGAAACCCAAAACTGGGTAATGAGAATTTTGTAAGCCACAAAATACTGCTCCTGCAGATCCAGCTGAGCCTGATGGAGGATGCACCATGGCTGCACCCCACCGGAGCAGCTGGGGCTTTCCGAGCCCTGATGTGCAGGTACGTGCCAGTGATGGACCACATGAGCCCCTGCACCATGTACGTGCCAGGCTGTTAGGTCTGTGCTTGGTGTCCCACCATCAGTGCATAACAGCTGGCTGGGATGGCACATCAGCCCTATCAGGGTCTCCCGCCCATTTACTGATTTATGCAGAAATTTGGAAAAGAGATCTATCCCATCCCCTTCCACAGTCTCAAGTCACTCAGCTCCTCTTCACTACTCTGATCCCCTCCATGCTCCATCGCCTCTCCAGATCACTCATTACTCACCTCCTCCTGGGGAGGCATCACCACCTGGTCAACCCACGGCGCATCCCCTGGGGCTTTCCTGACACCTTCTGATGGTTAAATGGTTTCCTCCATTCCCTTTGTTTCCAACTGAGGGATTAACTGTGTTTCAGGACATGGTTTTAATGTGGTGCACGAAGTAGCCAGGGGGTCAGTATTTGTGGCTTGCATGTTTTAGCAATCACATTTGATGCACGAGAAGGCAGGCATGGCAGGATTTATATACAGGAGGTTCATTGCTGACTTCTCCAAACTATACCATACTGAGCATTACTGCCTTCCAGCNTTCTCTTCTCCCTCTCCCTCTCCCTCTCCCTCTTCCTCTCCCTTCCCACCAGTGGCAAAAAAGTGGTTTTCCATCGCCATTGCTGGGGGTGTATATGTTTGCAGCAGCTGATCATCCTCCCCGTTTCGATGCAATAACACTCAGAAGTCATTTCTTTACTTTGAGGGTGCCACAGCACTGGCACAGGCTGCCCAGAGAGGTGGTGGAGTTTCCTTCTCTGGAGATCTTCAAAACCCACCTTGACGTGTTCCTGTCCAACCTGCTCTAGGTGAACCTGCTGTGGCAGGGGACCTTGGACTAGATGATCTCCAGAGGTCCCTTCCAACCATTCCATTCTGTGATTCTGCGATGTGATACCTTGGAGTCTTGCAAGTGTGAGGACGTAGGTGGTGGCCAGGCCAGGGAGGTGGCTTTTCCTGGAAGGGACACACCGAGATTCCTCTTCAGGGCACTTAAAGCAAGGGTAAATATATAAACAGCAATTCTTGAGGCTAAGACAGACCATCTTTGCTTAATCTCAGCCTCTGGATGGAAGTACTGCCCTGGTTGGAGGAAGCCCCTATGTGCTCTAGGGCCAGGCTGGACACCTCACACATATCCTAGCATGAGCCCTGGCTGGGGATGCTCCAGCCTCATCATGAGCTAAATAAAGTCATGGGGAAGCCTTGAGGAATGGATAATGTGATGCTGGAGCAGGAGAGGGGTTTGGTAGGGCTCCAGCCACCTGGATATTTTGTGTGTGTGCCCCACGGCTCCTTCAGCTTTCCAAAAATTGGTATCATGGGTGGAGGAGGCAGGCCCAGAGCCCCAGGTACGTGGCACCCATCCTGGGAGGAGAGTTTTATGACTCTTGTAGTTGTTCAAGTGAAATAGCATGGCATCTCAAGATGCTTCAAGCCATGGGGACTCATTTCGTGGCTGGGGGGGAGGAATGAGGTGGACTCCCAGCCCTCCCCAGCCCCTTTGCCGATTTGCTCTCTAATCCAGGCAGCGCTGATCTGCTCTGAATCAAGAGAAGCAAAGGCTGATGGGGCAAGTTTTAAAATTAGACCTGTAAGGAGCCCTTATCTCCAGCTAGGCTTTATCAGACGGGCAGGCAAGCCTTATCCCACCCCATAATCCCCTCTTCTGGAGGCTCTTGAACGCCAGCGACAACAAAAATGCGCTGTGTTGAAATCGTCGCCTGAGGAAATGTGAAATATCACACGAGGGCTTCCCCTCCGGCCCCCCATCCTCAGCCACGGTCACATTTCGTCAGTGGATAATTGCTCGCTTTGCAGCAGTTGTTTTGGAGAAACCGAAGCATCTCCCCTCTTCGCCCAGCTCACCGTCTGCGGGGCACGGGGAGATTATCCTGCTGGTAACCCCCTTCAAAGAGCTCATTAATGTCACCAGGGAGGTTTTCTGCTATAATAATGCTGGTGTTGTTTCAAGTCCAGCCGTATCCGATTCTTAATGTTTTACTTCAGATCAGGTGCTGGAAGTGTTTGATGTGGTGCCAGCCACAAATCAAAATGTATTCTGCAGAGGGAAGGGCCGGAAAGGATAAATCCTACCCCGAGACGAGGGTCCTGAACGGAAACCTCAGACCCAAATGGTCTGGAAAAAAATGGATTTAAGTATTATGCTTGGCCCTGAGGCATCTAAATAAAATCTTGAAACCAAACAGCTCCTCCCCCTTACTCCATCCACCTTCTCTTGGGGTACCTCTAGTTCTGCATCTTCAACTCTTGTACTATTTCTCCTAGTTGGGGTGTCATGTACATCCCGTGAGCCTTCTCCAGCCTGAAGCTGATGGTTGAAGGTGAAAATCAGCCTGTTCATGACCTTGGCTGAGGTTTTTTAATTTAACTCTCTCTGGCATCTCCTCTTTCAGATGCTCAGTCTGGGTCAGCAGCCCAGCCCCAGGTGAGGTCTCAGAGCTTCTAGATTTGACCATGTGAAGGCTTCCACCTCTCTCCACTGGAACAGGGGTTATGGAGCAGCTGTTTGCTTATGGAATTCAGTAACTTGAACTAACACGCTTCCTACAGGCTCTTCGCATTCACACTCCCTCTGCTTCTATATTTTTAATGAGCTCTTGACATTTTTACTCTTTCCCTCTCTGCTGCGGAGATGAGTCTGCGATCCGCAGCCCGCACACTCCGCAGCTAGTGGGACCAATTTCCAGGTGTCCCGCAGATAAAGTGGTGTAGGAGCGGTAGGATCCGCATCCATCGACCCTCCCCTGGCCCGGAGCCTTCAGCACGTGTGTCTTGTAAAGCACGTTGTACATTTCCAGGGCTTCATAAACAGCAGCCGGTGGCTGCCAGAGAAGCCGAGATGAGAAATCTTTCTCCCCTCCTGCTGCCTTCCCGCTCCGTGTTGAGATCTGATTGATAAACCAGCAATATACAAGGATACGCATTTACTCCACAATTTCTCTTAATCACCTCGGATAACCGGTGGTGTCGGCTTGCACTTTTTTTTTTCTTTTTTTTAAGAGGGTGTTGTCATGCTCTGCTTCTCCCCCACTGTTTACAACTTGTTTTTTGCCAAGAAGGCTCAAAGATGCCTCCTTCAGGCTTCATGGGTGATCGTCTAATCAAAACCCCAAGGAGGAGAGGGAGAAAGGAGGAGAGGGAGAAAGGAGGAGAGGCAACAAGCCCATTTTGGCTACTGTAAACAGCTCCATCAGCATCCAGTGTTCAAAGACCCGCTGTGGTCTCATCCAGCCTCTGAAGACCTAATGTGGTCTCCTCAAGCTCCCTCCCTCTGCAGTCCGGAGGCTCCTCCAGCAGCCCGAATATGCCTTTACCAGCAGACAGCCTTTTGGGATATTCTGCCAGACAGGGGCCAGAAAGCCGAGCTTGCATCTGTGGTCCACAGTCCTGCCAACAAGTCGGTCCCTGGGGTCTCTGCTTGGCCGTCTGTTTACCCAGACTGAAATCCCTTTTCACCCCCTTCTTCCTGTGCCACCGAGGAAGAGGAGCGGGAAGGGGAGCCAGAGAAATACTCTGTGTGCAACATATCAGGTATGGTCTTAATGGGGGATGTGAAAAGGGTCCTTGATGCCCTTGATGTTGGCACAGGTCTGGCTGAGGTGAGGGGGCTGCTGCCAGCTCCTGAGAGCCTTCTGCCTCCACCTCTGGAGGACAGGCAGCGATGCTGGAGGGTCCAGCCCTGCAAAGAAGAGGTTAGCTCCTTTGCAGGGGCTTTTGGTGTTGGAGGAAACCCCAGCAAATACCTAGAAGTTGCAGTTTCAAGCTTTTCAAGGTGTATTCAAAGGGGATGGGACCTGGGCTGAGGTGCACCAGCAGCGGGGAGAGCAGAGGCATTTCCTTGTGCGCAAACATGCAGAGGGAAGGTGTCCTTGCTTAACCCACCCAGGGGCTGGGGAGGGTGCTCCGCACCCACCACACGCTATACCCTAATAGATACGATTTTTTTGCAGCTGTGCCAGCTGCAATATTTATGCGACACGGATGGACGCCTGGCGTCTGAATTGCTCCAGCAGCGGGAAGCCACAAGTCACAGCGCTTGGCACGGCGGGTGCATACTTGCAGGGCAGAAGTCCCCGCAGAGGGAGGAGCGGGCTGCCAGCCGCCCCGCGCAGCCTCCTCGCCGCTAGGAGCCCGGTATGNAGGAGCGGGCTGCCAGCCGCCCCGCGCAGCGGAGCCCGGTATAATTTGAATGCAAATTCCCCGCAGATGAGGTGACACTTCGCTTTTCAGCCGGAGGAAGATGAAAGATCTGCTTGAGGATGCAGACGGAGACGGGGAGCCTGGCCCACCCAGCGCAGCGGGGGCTGCAGGACGGGCCGGGCTTTGTGGCCGAGGGCAGGCTGTTTGCAGAGGGGAGCGATGCTGGCATCTCCTTCAAACGGATTCCACTCGCTCCAGCCTTTTCTTAATGCCCGCTTTGAGCTCTAAAGAAGTTAAAAACCTTTGGGCGCTCTTACTGAAATGACACACGGAGCGGAGCAGGGTCCCAGCTCCCAGGAGCAAAGGGATGCTCAGACAGTGTGGGCTTGTTTGGTTTCAAGGACGTGTGCCTGGATCACGCCCAAGCGAGACAAAAACAAATATGCAAAGTGCATCGGGACAGAAATGAAAGCGGCAGTGGGTCATGGCTTTCCCCGCGCTCGATGGTCTGAAGATCTAAGGCGCCCCTCAGATTAGCTTGCAAGGAGCACTGCAGTCCATGAAGCACACACCCCCCCCTCCCCAGACCAAATATTTGATGGCTCCAGCTCTCCCAAGCTATCCCATTCACACTTTGCCAGCTAATTTGGACAAAAGGCTCTGTGAAATTTTAACAGAAAAAAATATATCTGCAGTTCTTGAACTGTTTGCGGAGAGTCTGAGCTGAAAATTTGCTGAGACTGAAAGGGATAAGACTCAGAGAAATACACGTTGTCATCCCTTAACATGAATTATGCAGGGCTAACGAAGACAGAGTCACAAGGATGACAGTGAAGGTGGAGCACAGGGCAACGAAGATGATCCGAGGGCTGGAGCCCCTCTGCTGTGAGGAAAGGCTGAGAGAGTTGGGGTTGTTCAGCCTGGAGAAGAGAAGGCTCCGGGGAGATCTTATTGCGGCCTTCCAGTCCCTAAAGGGGGCCTACAGGAGAGCTGGGGAGGGACTTTTTACTGGGGCATGGAGTGATAGGACAAGGGGGAATGGCTTCAAACTAGAAGAGGGGAGATTGAGATTAGATATCAGTAAGAAATTGTTGCCTGTGAGGGTGGTGAGCCCCTGGTGCAGGTTGCCCAGAGAAGCTGTGGCTGCCCCATCCCTGGAGGTGTTCAAGGCCAGGTTGGATGGGACTTGGAGCAACCTGGTGTGGTGGGAGGTGTCCCTGCCCATGGCAGGGGGGTTGGAACTCGATGATCTTCAAGGTCCCTTCCAACCTAAACCATTCTATGGTTCTATGATATGAAAAACACAGTTGACTTGACATATAGGAGAAAGTTTTGGCCACCTCGAATGTGATGGCAGCATGGTGGAGACCCAGCTGTGCTGTGGACTGCATGTCCTCCACCAACCCAGGGGCATCTGCAGTGACTGCAGATCAGCCTTCTCATGTCTGTAGGGCCCTTTCTTCCTTCCACTGGTGCCCTTGCCATGAACGGCACTGCTGATGCTCACAGTGCTACTGGCCTTGGCAAGGGTAGGCACCACCAGACCACAGGTACAGCAGGTCACTGAGACCCTGTGAACTGTATTTCTGCTGCATGGGGTGGCTGGAGCAAGTTGGGCTGGATCTTGTAGCTTTCTAATGCTTCAGCAACATTTCTAGAGGGAAAGCAGGGGAGTTTAAGGGTACAATGGGGCTCCCACACAGCGCTGTGTCTGAGCTGGCACATTCATCCCCAGCTGCTCAGCTCGGCAGCTCCTTGTTCATAGAATCATAGACTCGCATAATGGTTTGAGTTGGAAGGGACGTTTGACATCACCTTCGAGGTGGCCAAAACTTTCTCCTCCCTCAGAGTAAAGAATTTCTTCCTAATATCTAATCTCAATCTCCCCTCTTCTAGTTTGAAGCCATTCCCCCTTGTCCTATCACTACATGCCCTTGGAAAAAGTCCCTCCCCAGCTCTCCTGTAGCCCCTTTAGGTACTGGAAGGCCGCAATAAGATCTCCCCGGAGCCTTCTCTTCTCCAGGCTGAACAACCCCAACTCTCTCAGCCTGTCTTCACAGGAGAGGTGCTCCAGCCCTCGGATCATCTTCGTGGCCCTCTCCGCAGCCCTTTTGGGCCAAGTCATACCCCAACCTATTTGCAGGTTGAGGGACAGCTGAGGCACACAGCTCTCATCTTTAACTTCTTTGCTGGGAATTCAAGTAAAACCAGGAGCCAAGATGGGCTTCGGTCTTGATATCTCATCAGCCATTCTGCTGGGAGGGGTGTGTGAAAGGCATAAAGCAGGAATCCTTCTAACATCACCAAGTCAAGCTCCCCTTCCCTCTCCACTGAAAGGAATAACCTCATGCAATGCAGATAAAACCTTTACTTAAAGGCCATGCTGATGGCTTTGTTGTGTCCTACAGAAGTCCTGAGGCAGCAGGTTTCATAAGTGGAAATCAGCAGGGGACGTAGATGGAAATTTTCTGAAAACGTTAGCCAGAGGGGAAAGGCTGCCCACACAGCTGATAAACATGCCATCTGTAAGGATGTAAATTGTCGCTCCAAGGCATGACTCTGTAGAAAGCTTGTAACACTTTTAAATCCATATACTGGTTGTCCTTTCCAAAGGGCAAATCTGTTAATGGTTATGGGGCGCTCCTTGCCTCTGCTGGGGCTGTGCTCCCTGGTTCTTCTTCACCTGGTGGTCTTTGGGTGGAAAATCAACTTCATTTCTTGTGAGGCTTCCCTAGATTTTATTCCACTTCTTATGTTTTGGATATCATCTTTGGTGTGTGATTGGTATGTGAGGAGAGGAAGAGGAGGGTAAGGGTTCCCATGCCCTGAGGAAAACTGAATTGCTTTTCCATGTCACAGACCTGGGTACCTAAATCTGCAGGTCGGAGAGTCACCAAGACCCTCCACTCCCAAAGGCTGTGCCTGTGCTACAACCTTTATGTGGCAAAGCTATGGCTTTCAGAGATATAAAGAGGGGCAACCTTTTAGTAGGAAAAGAGTTGGTGATCATCCAGATAAGCTGCACTACTGGCAGACATGGGTGGCTGGAGGGAGAGCAGCTACGGGTGATCTGGAAGAGCATCTTCTCCCACCAGCACAGCTACTGGCAGAGGCTGCCCCGTGGGTAGGATTGCCTGGTATAATGATCAAGCTGATGGGATGTTTCTATGGTAGAAAAAAGGCAACTTACCCAAGGGGAAGTGCATCCCTGTTGAGAATGACTGCTATTATCAACGATGACGCTTGACTGACTTCACCTGCCAGTGATGGATGGGGAATCCTAAACCGTAGGCTGCCTCCATGTTCCCTCTCCCTTCCTGCACCAAAACCCCATCTCCCGATGCAAGGCATGCAGGATGGGTCTTCTGCTCTTTGCTGATGTCTTTGTCCAGTGTGCAGCAACTTCTCCTGTATCCCTGCTTGTTTTACCAACTTCTGTAGTAATGCTCTGCTTTTCCCCTGGGTTTGCAACACCTCTGGGTTTAGCAATAGTGGAAAGGTAATTAAAGGCTTGTTCTGCCCACCATCACCTTCCTGGGTCAGTAATGAGCAGTATGTATAAGCCCCAAGTTCACCATCCAGGTTCTCCCAGCTCCGAGGAATAGGAGCAGGAGGGGACAGCATCATGGCGGGGAAAGACAAGATGTGTCCCTCTCTTGCATCCCCCTCTCAGAGAGGGTACAGCCTGACTGGGTGCGTGAGAGAAGACACATGGAATAAATAGGAGTGGGATGCTGTCAGAGCTGGTCCAGGAGGGACTTTCTGGTGCGCTGAGCCTGGTAAGCAGTGACATCATTCCCATTAGTGTCGGCTCCGTGGAGCGACAATTCATCCGGCACCTCGCTGGGAAAGTGGTGGGTTCAGTTGCAAGACAAAGCTGAAGGGAATGCCTGAGCTGTAATCGTAAACAACGTAAATTGCTGTGCGTGTATCTTTATGATCTATATCTAATGCAAATGCTGACTGTCTCCAAGATAGTAAAACATCACCCCCGGAGGAAATAATAACAATTATCTTACATCACCTGCAGCCAAGGTTTCTGTTAAAGCTTAATGTTTAAGGAAGTATATAAAGTAGGTGTGCATTTATAAACTGGAATTGTAACACATATAAGACACTTGTAAATGCTAATCAGTCAATCCTCAGTACTCAAAAAAGGCTTAATTGAGTGGTAAATATGAAGAATTGTCTTTTTACCTCTAAGGGTGGCCACAGAGGTTGTCACTATTTTTAGCAAAGGGGCTGGAACTCAGGTGCTCGATGCTCATATAACAAGATACCATCACAGCCATGGGCTGGGCATGTGTAGGTGGAAACATATGCACCTATATTTAATGTAAGCAAGATGCTAATGGGGTGAATGCACCATGATATGCAGACATGCCTCTGACATGAAGGAGGTTGTAGAGCAAATGGATAGCAGAGGTTTTAGCAAATGGATAATCTCCAGACGTGCACATGTGTTCTTACATATGTGTGGTTGGAGATAAACCTTGTCATTTACCACATCCCACTAGGAATGCCTGAAACTGCCCTCCGTGAAGAGGTCTGCAAAGTTCAGGAGAAAACGTGGACTTTCCTTTGAGTCAGAAGCTTGGATGCAATGTAAAAGCCACAACTGCAGTGGAAACACAGAAGCAAACCTGACTTGAGAAAATAAATAAGTGCAACTGATTTGGAGTCCTTGGGTCAAATTAATTTCATGTGCAGTTCTCTTGAAAACACCCAAGAATGGCTCCAAGCCATTCTGTCCGTAACAAGTGTTGGGATCTCTTTACTCGTAGTCAAATCTTTTTGCTCTTGAGTGGGCTGAACCCATTGCTTGTGGGCCAGATGCTGCTCAAGGTCTTCTCCTGTCACTCATGGCTGGGGGAAAAGGAGAAGGCAGTGGAGGTCACGGGTGCTTGGAAGACACAGCCCAACAGTGCCTGACCACTATCACTCGCTCTGGATTGCTTGTTTATGGATCAGCAGGTCAGTGCTAGAAAAGGGGAGGCAACATCTAACCGATCAACATGACATTGCCCAAGGTGGTTGAAAGCTAGATATAAACAACCCTCATCTCGCTTTTCAGAGCAGGTCTTGAAGACAAAGACAGCGTTTGGAAGAGCAGATTTTACTCTTGTCGTTAAGGGGTTAAAAAAAATAATAAATTCCCCTACCCCCCCCCAAAGAGGAAAGCTTTACTAATTAGGGCCCAATTGGAAAAGACTGGTTTGCACTGGCAAGCTGTTACTCCCAGAAAGAGCTGGACTGACTTCTCTACAATCACTCACATGAGTAAGCACTGCGAAAACACAGTTTGGTCTGGAAGGAGCTAATAAGCACGCAGATAAAATCTTGTTTTGAAAGCAGCAACAAAGGACACGTGATTTATATCTCAGTTGGTGACTTCATATGTTTTGCAGAGTTTCTCCAAAATGTATCGGAATTCATAATTCATTTTTACAATGCATTAAATTAAAATAATGAATGTCAGGAAGTTTTCTGAGAGAAAGAAAACTCTGTAAGCAGCGTTGAGGGATCAAAAGAGATTTTGACAGGGAGAGACTCCTGTTGACTTGAGGGGCTTTGGATCAGGCTCGAGATTGGCAACGGAATGGACAACAGTTAATAAAAGTGTGCCTGTTAGACATGCCGGAGCTTGGGTAAGTCGGAGCAGATTGGGAGCTGACTGCGGCGTCTCAGCGTGAGTCGCAGGGAGTTGTGTGCTGGCCGGAGCCTCGCCGCCGCGCGTGGTGGGATCCCGTTGCTCATCTAAATGGCAGCAGCCACGGATAAGTCAAGACAAAGGAAGTGAGAGTGGAGGTGGAGGAGAGAGCGGGGATTAGAGGATTGGAGGAAAAACAACGTTCAAGGGGAGAAACCATTCCAAAACCTACATTTATCCAAGGAGAAAGACTGTTGCGTTAAAAGGCTGTATATCATTTCTGGAGTTATAAAGTTCCTTCATGTTGGAAGAGTTATTATCTCTGTGGTGTTTCCGTTCTTTTCCTTAATGCAGGAATACATCACATGCTTCTCAGCCAAGGTATCATTTCATTGTTTTCATGCATGTTAAGAAAAGCACAGGACAAAATCAAACAGGTAACTCTACTCACCTTGTCTGCAACACAGCAGCTTCAGATATTTACAGGACTAGTAAGCCATCATTTGAGTTGGGCAATCTTGTGTCTGTCCATACCTACAAGATGTGTTTTGCTGCAAAATCCCAAATCATGGTTGGTAGGCAACTAGTGCTTCTGTTGGACCAGGGCTGATGGGCACTTGCACCATCAAACACAGGATGAACTTGATCCCTTTGTGATCTAACCCATATGACTCACTGCCTGCCCTACAGCAGTCACTGCCGAAATACTCTATAACCAAGAAAAAAACCCAACACACATATCTATTAAGTAGATGTCCTACCAGCTGTGTCCTGTTTGTTTGTCTTAATCTTTCATCAGACTCGAGCTTCCTTTGACACTTCTTTTTCAAGAATCCATTCCTTTGTCTCTCGTAAGTGTGTGATGTGCCAAGTTAAATACAAGAACTTCCATAGCTGCCTCATGTCCCCTTGCACAGGGCCAACACGCAGCTCTGCCTCATGCAACACAAGTGAGGAAGCATCGCTGTGGTGCAGCCCCTGAGCACCCTCAGCCTTTGAGAAAGGTCAGATCCAGCCCTGGCCCCTCAGCTCTCTGTGATGCCTGTGTGTGTCTCAATCTCTGCATCCTCCCATGCAGGGGAACTGAAGTACAAATTTCCACATATATATATATACATATAGGTGACATTTGCATGCTTTGGCTTGCACTTTTTCACATAATCACAGAATCATAGAATGGTTTGGGTTGGAAGGGACATTAAAGATCATCTAGTTCTAACCCCCCTGCCATGGGCAGGGACACCTCCCACCACACCAGGTTGCTCCAAGCCCCATCCAACCTGTCCTTGAACACCTCCAGGGATGGGGCAGCCANCTTTCAGTTTAAAACCGTTCCCCCTCGTCCCATGGCTCCCCTCCCTGATCAAGAGTCCCTCCCCAGCTCTCCTGTGGGCCTGATGATGCTATCATTTTGTTTGATTCTGTAAGATGGAGGGCGCTTGCTTGGCAAATGGGAGGATTGGGTTTAAATGTGAGCTTTGGCTCTATCAGCTTTACAATTTGCCTAGAAAAAGGATTGTGGCTGAATCCTGATGCACAGTGGGAAGAACAAGAATATTCAGATTCGGAGAATCACAGAATAAGAGGGAACTTCCTGGGGTTGTGTGTCTCTGGTCTAAGACCCACTCAAAGCAGGTCCAAAATATCAGACCCTTGGGGCTGGACTCATCCCTGTTTGTCACCACATGCCTGGTACTGAGGAGCCCATACTGGACCCAGTGCCCAGACATGGTCTCAGATCCTTAGTAGAGGGGAAGAATCATGTTCCTCAGCCTGCTGGTTGCCCCCTTGCTGATCCAGCTGTGGATGTGATCATCCTGTGCTCCAAGGGCACAATGCTGACTCATGGGCACTTCGTAGTCCACCGGGACCCCCCATGTCTGTTCAGCTGGCCCCAGCCTGTGCAGCTGTGTGGGGTCATTCCACCCCAGATACTGAACTTTGCACTTCTCTACACTGAACTTCATGAGGTTCTTGCTTATCCATTTATGCAGCTTATTTCTTTGATAAGCATCCCTGTTCTCCAGCGCATCAGCCATCCCCCCAGTTGTGTATCCTCTGCAGGCTTGTCGAGGGGGCAGCCTGTCCCATTGGCTAAGAACCAGTTGAGCTGAATGACAACATCCTTTGGAAATGTTCACCACCTCCCACTCGATCAGCTGGGCTACGCGAACTTAATGGTATAGAGGACTCCATGCAGTTTCGAGATGTCATCCAACCTGGTGCAAGACCTAAAAGCCCATGTGGAGCTTTAATATCTTGATGATTTATGGCTGGGATTGAGACTTTGTCCAAACTGTTGTTCCCTTTTTATAAACCTTTCAGGCTGATGGAGGACTCTGCAAATGAAGTCTCTGACTTTTATTTAGACTCTGTGAAAACTGAGTTGTTCACAAGTGACCCTACAGCTCACCTCGGAGTGGTGAAAATTCACAGTCATGGAGCGTGGATTTGTGCAAACTGGGGGCTCGGTTTGTAGATCTGAATCAAAGCAATTCGAAAAGGTTTTCCTGGAGGGAACAGTCATATGTGGATGATAAAAATGAGCAAGTTTAATGTACTGAGAGCATATCTTCTTACTGCGTTTGCTCAGTGTCTGTTTATGATGAATGTAAAGCAGACCCAACGGCAGAGTTCAGGCAAGGGTGTTCCCATTTATGTGCTGGGATTTCATGTCTAACATGGCCTGTTAGGCTTTTGAAAAGGCAAAACAAAAAAATGTGCCTAGTTTTTAAAAAATGCATTAGGGCATCACTCTTCCTGTTTTAAACCCCTGAAAAAAAAGAGGAAACTATTTATATTATTTGTGTTGCATTAAGCCCCAGGAAGAGCAGATACAACTCCATTTATATTTACTGCTGTGCAAGCAAATACAGTTTGTGTTGGACTGAATAGCCCAAGGAGGTGTCGTTATTCGTTTCTGAGAACTCATGAGCTCAATGTCTTGCTTAAGCTCACCTACGAATTCCGTGGCAGAGCTGGAGCTGCAGGCAGAGTTGCTTCTGCCAGAAAAACCAAGACCAGATCGGCTGGGTGGTGGTGGCCTTTGAAGTGTGAAGGATAAGCAGAGAGCCGTGAAAAGGTTTCTGAGAAGGAACCACAGGGGTTTGCTCCCTTGGAGCCTCAAACCTCCTGCTGTTGATGTTCCTGGAGAGAGAAAATGGACAGAGATGACATTTCCTAGTTTTTGAGGGCAGGCTTTGCTGCCTGGCCCAACTTTTTCTGAAAGCAGTTAATAGTCATAGCTCATTTACAGATGTGTGGCTAAAATAATGTTTGCTTTTACTAATATTTGGGTATTAGAAGCTAGAAACAAACTGGTGTTTATAAAGACATTATGGGCAGGCTGTTCCATGCTTTCTTGACTCTTCCCCTGAAAATGCTTGTGCTGGCCCTGGTTGAAGACAGGATCCTGGATATGACCTCCATGATGGGTCGGGATGATGTTGCTTACCTTTGCCTGGCCTAGTTCCTGCACTGCTGAGCTGTGGACATCTCATTGTCTTTAGCATGTCTCCCCAATGCCTTGTGAGGCAGGACAGTCATCTATCTCCCTTTCAAGAGAAGGGCACAGGGAGGATACAATTACATTCATAGCTTGATCATTTGACCGAGTCACTGTGATGACTTAGAAAAAAACTTGTAAAACTTATGAATTCCAGGTTCATTTTAGGAAAACCTCCCAAATTTTGTATTCCTTGACTCTTGGGATCCTTAGGGTGATCTCTGATCCGTGCAGGTGGGGACATCTGGTTGAGTTTGCATGTCCTGGGCAGTACAGGAGGGCAGCGCTCTGCCCCATGGTCATCTGCACTGCTGCCCATGGTCCCTTCCAGGTGCGACAAAACCTCCTTTGAGACATGCTAGAGAGAGCCAGGAGTGCAGAGGACACCAAAGAGACTTCAGGGCACATGGACCTGAAAGGCTGGACCCAAATGCAGTCCTTGGGGAGAGCAGGGAGCCAAGGGAGAGATTTTCGTAACCTCCCTCCACATGTTCTCATCCAGAATAATAAGTTTTGTAGAGTTGGTTGTATTTCACTGGTGAATGGGATGATTTCTCTGTCTATGTCAGTTTAAGTTGCTAAAGCTCTGTAGGATTGAAGGCACCTTAGATCTGGGAGCTGGTGTTATTGATAATAATAATTTATCACATAATTCCCCTCTTATTTCAAACACGGAGTTTTATCATCTCTTTCCCCTTCTCAGCCCTTGGACCAATCTGCCATTTGTCAGGAAGAAACAGGAGATGAAGCTGCTCTTCTTCATGGGGCAGGGGCACCCCGGAGGGTGGATGGGAACCAACATAACTCCCACCTGGAGTACTGCATCCAGCTCTGGAGTCCCCAACATAAGAAGGACATGGACCTGCTGGAGCGTGTCCAGAGGAGAGCCATGAGGATGATCCAAGGGCTGGAGCACCTCTCCTACGAGGAGAGGCTGAAAGAGTTGGGGCTGTTCAGCCTGGAGAAGAGAAGGCTCCGCGGAGATCTTATTGCGGCCTTCCAGTGCCTAAAGGGGGCCTACAGGAGAGCTGGGGAAGGACTTTTTACTGGGGCATGTAGTGATAGGACGAGGGGGAATGGCTTCAAACTGGAAGAGGGCAGGTTTAGATTGAACATTAGGAAGAAGTTTTTCACTTTGAGGGTGGTGAAGCACTGGCACAGGTTGCCCAGAGAGGTTGTTGAGGCCCCATCCCTGGAGGTGTTCAAGGCCAGGCTGGATGTGGCCTTGGGCAACCTGGTCTGGTGGGAGGTGTCCCTGCCTATGGCAGGGGGGTTGGAACGCGATGATCTTCAAGGTCCTTTCCAACCTAAACCATTCTATGATTCTGTGATTCTATAAATCTCCCCTATCCAAAGCCCCGAATCCCACTCTCTCCTTAATGGTAAAGAGATTTACTCCAAGCGTTTCCCAATAGAACTCTGAGTGTATGAGTACGTTGTCAGTTGAAGGGAAGCGTATTTGAAACCTGAAAGCAGAGTGAGAAGTAAAACCTTCTGAGTCTGCCTCAGATAATTTGTAATCTCAGCCCCAGCTGTCTAACCTCACCAATTTATCACCTCTTGAACCAACCGCTTTTGGGTTTGATGTTTCCAAAAAACCCCCCAGGTTTTCACTGTGCCTGCGTAAAGGGTAGAGAAGACCGCATGGAGAGCTGGTCCATGGGTAGGTATTAAAGACAATACCCTGGATGCAACTTCAAGCTGAGAAAGTCTGTATGCATGGCTGGGGGAAGGATCCCTGATTTCCAATACCCTTGTCCTCAGCGTGGGCCAATGTCAGAGGTGAGTTACTGGGACAGATGGCCCCTTTGATCTGTCCCAGCGAGGTCATGCCTGCATTCTTATTGTCATTGGTGTTTGTTACAAATAACACCACATCTAAGGAACTTCACAGCTGTAAAGTCAAGATCTAGGAAATGCCAGTGTAAAACCTCCCAATTTTATAATTTTATTTCTCTTGATGAAGCTTAAGTTGATATAAGATTAATTCAGCCAGAGGCTCAGCTTCCACATGGACGATTTTAACTGGATTAATTAAAGATGGACTTTATTATAAACCATTATTTTCAGAAATCTGCAGTGGAAGAAGGACAGTGAAGTGCAAGCAGCACTGAGCGTGCTCAGGATTTATTTTTCAGCCTGGTTCCCAAAGGAAACGATGTTTATTTGATCATGCAATGTGTGAGTATATTTGCATCCCCTTGCAGAGCTTTGAAACCCCTTGTCATTTGGTCCAGCTCTGGCAGAACAAAAGAGAACTTAGAGAGATGAAGTTTGTGTAAATTCTGCAAAATCTGATGGAAAGAAGAGAATCAAGTTCCTGCAGTGAAGGCAAGACCTGAGCTCAACTGTATTGATAGACACTAAATAACCCACATTAAAAAAGCTATTTTGGAGACGCTGGTGATGGGAAAACTTTCATCCAGAGCTTGTGGCTTAAGAGACATGCAATAACTCAACACCAGCTTCCAGTGGCTGCACGTGTCCCACAGTTCGTGCAACGGCTCCTTTTATCAGTGCAGCAGCTCCAAGGAGTGAGGTTTCCATCATGCCCATCTGCAAATACCTTTGTGCCAACCTGGGCCAAGCCTGGGCTCCTGGCTACGGGAATGATTTGCGACAGCAGCTGATGGAATTAGCACTTACTGCCAGCTCCCCCTTCCCTCCCTATTGCCCCACAGCCTCTCCCGAGCCAACGCTTCCCAGTTTGGGGAGGCTGCCGTGCCCCCTGTCCTCCCTGCTTGGCTGTGTATGAAGGCTGGGTTTGAAAGCTTGGTCTCCCTTCCCTTTTTTGGAGATGTTTGGGTTTTGATTTCATGCCCGGGCATCCATCCCAGCAGCATCTGCCCCATGCTCATGGCAGCCCATGCTCCGGCTTCTTATTTAAGTGCATCATTGTCACAGGAGAGCGCTGGGGGTTAGATGTGGGGTGAACTCCGCAGGGGTCTCTCTGCAAGCATCAATGGCAGAGGGAGGGTAACATTTACCCCTTTTCCATCTGTGGGGTGTCCTCTGGCTCCCCCAAATGCTCCTGCCCAGCACAGTGATGCCTGCTGAAAGCCGGGGAAGAATTAGCCTCCATGGTCAGGGCTGGGAGCCTGAAAGGGCTTTCCCATCCTGGCAGGGAGGCTGGGTTGTTTCACAGGCAGAGGTGGACAGCAGACGAGCAAAAAGAGGGTCTCAGCATCACAACCCACGTTGCAGTAGTGGGGGAACAAGGGAGAGAAGAGAAGGAGGACGCTGGCACCAGCAGTGACCGCCTGCTCTCAATTTACTCCCGAGGAGTCCTCTAATAAAACCAGTGGAGGCCGTGCACGCTTTACTGGGAGCTTCAGAAGTGTTTATGGGATGATTTGTGCGGAACGGTTACGCTGGAAGCAGTTTAGGGAAGGTATGTTGTTATTAGAGGATTCTTTTTTTTTTTTAAGCTCCATTTGGACACTTCTTACCGTTATATACCAGCAAGGAATGAGCCCCAGCAGCTGTTTGCTATTTATTGGAGTCCACGGTGGAGTAACGAGGAGGGAGGCAGCAGGGAGGGGTTCAGCAGCTTCAAGAGTTCTTCCTCCTCTTTTCCCCCAGATTTTATGCAGGGCCGTGTTGAATCCTGGTAAATTCCTGCCCCACGCAGACATCACAGGTGAAGAGCAAAGTCCTGGAGAGCACCCATGGAGTCAGGACCCACATGTGAGCTGGTACCTCTCAAACCCAAGGCTGCAGACTCAGTAAGTCATCACTGCACTGTCTACACTCTTTGTATTGTCATGCTCATCTGTCCTTATGAAGAAAGCCTTGAATTTGTTGCTTTGGATGTTACCTCTTTCTGTGCTCTCTCCAGCATGAGAAACAGAGAGAAATGACGGATTTATGTCAATGAGAGACATTCATTTCTAGTATATGTCTGTACCACACAGTCCTGGTTCAAGCTGCCACAAAAACCTTTCTTCTGCTCCATATGTATCTCCATGTAAAGTTTTCCAAATATGATTATGAGTCTAACTCCGAGTATGGCTTGTGTCCAGACGGCAGGGTGTAAAACGGCTTGGCAAAACCAGTAGGACTCAAGGGGTTTCAGCCCATCAGTGGATGATCTCTTGACGCCGCCACGTGGCCTGTGAAAGGGAACTGAGAAAAGTGAACCCATCATCATGAAGGTGCATTTTGCTGCTTGGGGGGTCCACACACAGGCTAGGAACATTTCGGGTGCAGGGAGAAGGCCACTTGGGGAAGGTCAACCTCGGAGTCTGCTATGTCGCCGCAGTCCTGCAAAGCCTCACTCAGCGGAGGCAGCTTTTAAAATACCTTCCCCTTTCCGATGAAAGATTCTGCGGTGTCTCTCAACGCAGCGTTTGAAATCTCACTCATCTCTCTTCCCCCCTCCTCGATGACCCTCATTCAAGCTGTCACGGTTTAACAGCCCTGCGCCGCTATATTATCAACATCTACAGTAACTCGCAGGCGACCTTTGCTCTTTCTAGCACTGCAGAGCCAGGAAAGCTGCGGGGAAAGGGAACAGGATCTCATTCTGGTTCATGCATCAGCCACAAAACCATCTGCTGAGTGTGGAGCACAGGAGTTTTATTAGCCGTGTGATATAGCAAGCAGAAAGGGCTCTGCTACGTTGCCATATGCCCGGGAACAGGATAAAACCTTTTCCTTCCCTCGGAGGAATTCAAGCAAGCTCCATCAAACTCCCTGTACTGAATTTCATTCCTCTTCTTCCTTTTGCTGCAGGACTACTGACAAGGTCTTTCGCCCCAAAAGATCTGTGTCGCACTGGGAAACCACTGGGAACCGTATGCAAAACCTCAATGAAAAGCGTTAGGCAAAGTCCCGGCCCCGCTGAAGGCAACAAGAATTTCGCCACTGCTTCCCGTGGAGCTGTGATTTCCCTCTTTCGCTCCAGTAAGCCCGGCTGCTTTAGTGCACGAGCAGGGCTTTTATTTTCCCTGGAGCTTTTCTTCTCCGTGCAGATGGAGAACAGAGCTGCAGAAGGGCTGCCAAGCCGAGCCGCAGGTATTGTGCAGTTTCAGTTCCCCAGTGCTGTGTATTTTACAAATCCCCCTACCTAATTTTTATTACTAAGGAGGCTTATTACATTACCAGCGAGGGCACAAGTGAGTGTGAAGAGCGGTATCATTGAACCAAAGACAAACCCTTCTCAGAAGGACTTACATCAGGACAGTCAAGAGAAAGGTAGGAGAAAGGGACAGCACTTGAAAGACATTGAGTTGACCTCTTGCCTGTTTTGTTTTCCCCGTCCCCCCCTGCTGTGTAGCTCTTGCTGATGTTTTCAGGGGCTTCAATTCATGGCTGGCTCCTTTCTCTGCTCCTTCCCCCTATTGCTGTATCTCTGGTGGCACACTGGCACACCAGCATCTCCTGGAGGGTTGGTTTAAGCAGTGTGCCGAGATGCACAGACACTGCAATTGGGACTGGTAGAAACAAGAAAATATTAATGATGCCAAGCACCCTTTTGGAAGGGTCTAATTGAGGCTATTTGCAACCCTGACCCTTTGCTTTTCTTTTCTTCTTGCCTATTATGTCCTCTAGCCGTTCTCCTCAGCTCCTCACCTCAGCGTCTCAGAGCACCCAGGCTGCACAAGGTGGTTGCACCCCATGATCTGTCGCCAGCCCCATAAAACACCCAGTTCAGCATCGCCTTTCCAGCACTCCCTTATTTTCCCAGTCTCCAGCCCTGACCTGTATCTGCTGTCCCACAGGGCAGTAAGGCTTGTCGAAACATAAGTTTTTTTATAGACTTTTTTGCACAACCTTCTCCAACTCGGTTTCCCAGAAGCACTAAGCCTCATCCAGGGCTTTAGTCTCAATTATACCAATAATGGGAGCAAATTGTTCCACCCTGGGAGGTGCTGAGGGAACAGCAGAGATGCCGGTGGACACACACTCCTGTGTCCAATAGCTGGGAAGGGAGTTTAAAGCAGTGATGGTTGGGTAATTGAAACCAGATCTGGGTCATATTTTCATCTCTGCCCAGATCCTTTCAATATTTCGGTTTTTTTAACCTTCCAAAGGTGGCAGATGCTGTTAGGGACCTGGACTGTGGAAAGCCAAGAGGATAGCACAACTGCAAGGTGGAACAAGAGCCCCAGAAGGTTCATCTGGAGCCACCACAGAGAGTCCAGGCAGGTGCTTGCCCTAGAAACCAGATCCCCTTTGAAATGGGTTGTTTCACCACCTGAAATTCATATTCTTTCCAGGAAAGAACAGGTCTATGTACTGACATCAGCATTTTAAGAAAAGCAGGCATAAGGCTGTGAGCATGTGGTGGGGGTGGTAGAGAAATAATCCCCACCAAGAGTTGCTGGAGTGACCTCAGCTGTCTGCTGAGGGAAGCCACTCCACCTCCATCTCACCAGCTGGTTGGGACAGGATGCAATGGACTGGCAGTGAGGAACCCAGTCCTCCCCTAGGATCCCCCCAAGATATATGGGGGCCAGGCCTTTTCAGACACTTCAGATATTTGGAGCTGCCTCCCAGGTGAGACCTCCGTTTCTGGTTTCCAGCCTCCATCAATTAGTTGGTGAGCCTTTCTTCTGAGCCAGAATCACAAGATGGACTCTAATGCACATCTGTGTTCAGAATAAAGCTGCTGTGAATTGTTCTTGATGCAGAGATTGCATTTCAAGCCCAGAATAAACTGTTACGTTCACCTTTTTTTGATCTCCTGCAAGACTCGTGCTGTCAGGCTTTTCTGAACGGATTTCTGCTTCAAGGCCATTGCTCTGTCTGAACCATTTCTGACAAAAAGACATCCAGCTGTCTTCACTGGTATCGACCTTCAATCTTCTCCAAGCTAAAGAGGCAAAGGCGCTCTCAGCACATTTTCCCATTTTTACAGTCATTCCTTTTTTTTTTCCTTCTATTACCCCTTTCCCAATTTCCAACCTCTGCTTTGACTTCCACCACTTTATGTGTCTCCTTCCCCTTTTTGGAAGTTGAGGTTCACAAGGCCTCTTAGGCTCTCACGTTCAAAAAATATCCACCATGACCTACACTCCCCTGCTGGAATTGCTGATGTCCAGAGGGTCAAATCGTGTCCCCCACTCCCATTTGGCAAATCATAGAATCATAGAATCATAGAATGGTTTAGGTTGGAAAGGACCTTGAAGATCATCGAGTTCCAACCCCCCTGCCATAGGCAGGGACACCTCCCACTAGACCAGGTTGCCCAAGGCCACGTCCAGCCTGGCCTTGAACACCTCCAGGGATGGGGACTCAACAACCTCTCTGGGCAACCTGTTCCAGTGCCTCACCACCCTCAAAGTGAAAAACTTCTTCCTAATGTTCAATCTAAACCTGCCCTCTTCCAGTTTGAAGCCATTCCCCCTTGTCCTGTCACTACATGCCCTAGTAAAAAGTCCTTCCCCAGCTCTCCTGTAGGCCCCCTTTAGGTACTGAAAGGCCGCAATAAGATCTCCCCGGAGCCTTCTCTTCTCCAGGCTGAACAGCCCCAACTCCTTCAGCCTCTCCTCATAGGAGAGGTGCTCCAGCCCTCGGATCATCCTCGTGGCCCTCCTCTGGACACGCTCCAACAGGTCCATGTCCTTCTTATGTTGGGGACTCCAGAGCTGGACGCAGTACTCCAGGTGGGGTCTCACGAGAGTGGAGTAGAGGGGCAGAATCACCTCCCTCGCCCTGCTGGCCACACTTCTTTTGATGCAGCCCAGGATGCGGTTGGCCTTCTGGGCTGCGATCGCACATTGCTGGCTCATGTTGAGCTTCTCGTCGATCAGCACACCCAGGTCCTTCTCCTCAGTGCTGCTCTCCAGCCATTCCCCGCCCAACCTGTAATTGTGCTTGGGATTGCCCCGACCTAGATGTAAGACCTTGCATTTGGCCTTATTGAACTGCATGAGGTTGGCTTGGGCCCACCTCTCCAGCCTGTCCAGGTCCCTCTGGATGGCATCCCTCCCTTCCAGCGTGTCTACCTCGCCAAACAGCTTGGTATCATCGGCAAACTTGCTGAGGGTGCTCTCGACCCCACTGTCCATATCTCCTACAAAGATGTTGAACAGTACAGGTCCCAGCACCGACCCCTGAGGAACGCCACTTGTCACTGGTCTCCACTTGGACATCGAGCCGTTGACCGCAACTCTTTGAGTGCGACCGTCCAGCCAGTTCTTTATCCATCGAATGGTCCATTTGTCAAATCCATGTCTCTCCAATTTAGAGACCAGGATATCGTGTGGGACAGTGTCAAATGCCTTGCACAAGTCCAAGTAGATGACATCAGTCGATCTTCCTTTGTCCACCGCCGTTATGACCCCTTCGTAGAAGGCCACCAAATTAGTCAGGCATGATCTGCCCTTGGTGAAGCCATGCTGGCTGTCACCAATCACCTCTTTGATTTCTGTGTGCCTCAGCAGAGTTTCCAGGAGGATCTGCTCCATGATCTTGCCAGGCACAGAGGTGAGACTGACTGGCCTGTAGTTCCCCGGGTCTTCCTTATTTCCCTTTTTGAAAATGGGGGTTATGTTTCCCCTTTTCCAGTCATCAGGAACCTCGCCAGACTGCCACGACTTCTCAAATATGATGGCTAGTGGCTTAGCGACTTCATCTGCCAGTTCCCTCAGGACCCGCGGATGTATCTCATCAGGTCCCATGGACTTGTGCACCTTCAGGTTCCTCAGGTGGTCCCGCACTTGATCTTCTTCTACAGTGGGCGGTTCTCCATTTTCCCAATCCTGGCTTTTGCATTCTGCATCACGGGCAGTGTGGCTGCAGTCCTTGCCAGTGAAGACTGAGGCAAAAAAGTCATTGAGTACCTCAGCCCTGTCTCTATCCCGGGTAACCAGTTCTTGTGTTTCCTTCCGGAGAGGGCCCACAGTTTCCCTAGTGTTTCTTTTCTCGCTGACGTATTTAAAGAAAGATTTCTTGTTTGTCTTAATATCCCTTGCTAGATCCAGTTCCATCTGGGCTTTGGCTTGTCTAACCCGATCCCTGGCTGCTCGGACCATTCCCCTGTATTCCTCCCAGGCTACCCGCCCCTGTTTCCACTCCCTGTAGGCCTCCTTTTTCCTTTTGGTCATGTCCAGGAGTTCCTTATTCATCCATGCAGGCCTCCTGGCTTTTCTGCCTGCCTTCCTCTTTGTAGGGATGCACTGGTTCTGGGCTTGGAGGAGGTGGTCCTTGAATATTAACCAACTTTCTTGGGCCCCTCTTCCCTCCAGCGCTTCATCCCATGGCACCATACCAAGCAGATTCTTCAAGAGGCCAAAGTCAGCTCTCCCAAAGTCCAGGGTCGCTAGCCTGCTGTGTACCTTCCTCGCTGCTTCGAGGATTTTGAACTCGACCATTTCATGGTCGCTACAGCCCAGGCTGCCCATGAGTTTGACACTGTCTACCAGACCCTCCTTGTTGGTAAGCACAAGGTCCAGCATAGCTCCTTTCCTCGTTGGTTCCTCAACCATTTGGAGAAGGAAGTTGTCCTCAATGCAATCCAAGAACCTCCTGGATTGCCTATGCTTGGCTGTGTTGCCTTTCCAACAGATGTCAGGGTGGTTGAAGTCACCCATGAGCACCAGGGTCTGCGAATGTGATGCCACCCCTATCTGACTATAAAGGGCTTCATCCACTGGGTCTTCTTGGTCGGGTGGCCTGTAGCAAACCCCCACTGTAATGTCCCCTGCTCCCGATTTCCCTTTAATCCTAACCCATAGGCTCTCAGTTGGCTCTTTATCCATCCCCAGGCTAAGCTCCATGCATTCCAGGTGCTCCTTAACATACAAGGCAACACCACCTCCTCTTTTCCCCAGCCTGTCTCTCCTGAAGAGCCTGTAGCCTTCCATTCTAACACTCCAGTCATAGGTGTCGTCCCACCAAGTTTCTACGATGCCAATGAGATCGTAGTCCTGGAGTCGTGCCCACATCTCTAGTTCCTCCTGCTTGTTCCCCATGCTCCGTGCGTTTGTATAGAGGCACTTCAGCCTTGTCTTTGTTGAGGCTAACCTGGTTGGAGCAGCTGTACTTACCTTGCGCTGCTCTCCAGGCGGCATTCCTTTGCCGTGTACTAACGGTGCCTCCCCATTGGCTCCTGTTGGTCCTCGAGCTCCTGGCTCATCTACGCAAGACTGTGATCCTGCTGCAGTGCATACTGGAGCTAAGGGCTGCAGGCCCTCACCAGTACCTCGCTCCTCTTTCCTTGGTACGACCTCCCTTGGCTGGTCTTGGGCAAACCCAATAATACCCCCTTCCCCCGTCAAATCAGGCCTATAGGTGTCATTTTTAAGCATGAGGTCTTACATTCGGTGATGTGAAAGTACCAGCAGTTTGCTTGTGCTCAGCATACCAACCACAGCGAATGGGCTTCTGTTAGCAAGCTGCCTTGGTTTTTATTGTCCTTTCCAATCCCTGTGTCATCTGCTATGTTTATCTGTCACAATTTTCATGGTCTTTCTTAGCCGTTGATAAAAATTTTAAATAATGTAAGGCTACAGACAAATCCATTTAGAGTACAGCTATGAAATGCATTAGGTCAAAGATTTACATAAGCATAAGGGGAGTTGGACTAGATGATCTCTAGAGGTCCCTTCCAACTCTGAAAATTCTGTGATTCCATGATTTACACACCCATTTTAGACATGTCTGATGCTTTTATCCCTTTAAATGTACATCACGTTGATTATCCAGTGGTTCCAATTTCATAAGAGAAATTTTTGTGGTGTAATTTACCAGAAATTTCCTTGGAAATATGCTACATCCGTGCTGTCATTTTTGCCTATCAAAACTCACGTGAGATTGGCTTGATGTGATCTGTTTTCTGTGTGGATCAGTGTTATTTTTTTTTCAGTGATGTCATTGACTCCATCATTTTTTCCGTGACTGGGGTTAGGCTGATGGCCCAAAGTTACCCGGGTTATTTTGTTCCTCTGTTACAGAAGGACTTCTTCTATTCCCAGAATGCAAGTTATTTCTCAAACTCAACAGCACATATCAGTCCTTGGTTAGTTTTTTTGTAAATCTGGGGTGCCAGTCATACAGATATCTAATATCTATATATCCGATTTTACTAGCTATTCTTTCACCTGCTTTTTTTTTTCTGCTGTAATAGAAAGTATTTAATCACCGTCATGTAATATATCTGTATTTTCCCCCAAACTGAAATACAAATGTTTCCTGAAGATATTTACTGCTTCTGAACTATCGCTGTCAGGTCTGTTCTGTCCTTCCACATTCATCCACATCTGTCCATCAACCAATATTACACTTAGCATTCTTTCTGATTTTGGTTTATTTAAACCTCCTACTTATTTTCCCAGCTTTGCTCTCCTCCTGTTCCCACCCTGGAGTATTTCTCTTCCCCAGAAAAATCTGCAATTTGTAGTTTCTAATTTTTGCTTTTAAGCTTCCCCAGTTATTACATATTGGAGTCTTATTATTCTTTTCATAGCTGCATTCACTTGCCTCGTAAAGCAGCGTTTAAAAAAACTAGTTTACTCTTCTCTTTCAGCTGTGGGCCTATGTTTTTTTGAATATATATAGTAAAATATTCTTTAACAGTTTCCAATTTTCATTTACATTTTAAAATTCTTTTTTGCCAGTCGGTTTTTCATCTGTTTTTTGAATCAATAGTATATACCTGCAAAAACTTTTCAAACTTTCTTTCCTTCCTTTTATTAAAAGGAAAAACAAAGAAGAGAAACCTGAGATTTGTATCTAATCCCATGACTCTGAAGCCTGGGGTTTTTAAAACATGTAATAAAGGTCCAGATAAAATCACAAGAATTGGCAACACTTCAGTATTGCATTTGTCTGACTGCATTCCCTGGCCGGTACCTAATAACGTATTATCATAATTTTTTTAATAGATGAAAATAATGATTTCACCACAATTTTGAAAGGCGGAATCCAGAGAAAGCATGTGTCTGTTATTTGAGCATTTACAGAAAGAGTGAAGATGATTTCCAAGCTTGCAGTGATGTCTCTAGGAGGTGGTGCTGACACTTATCACCTGTGAAAACCCAAGCAGCTTAAATTCAAGCCAAATTAAAAATACTGGCCTTACATTTTCCTTGGCCAGTGACTCACCATCCGTGGCACCATCATCCAAGCAGAGTATGTGTTTTAGTTCATTAGTGGGTGAAATTCATCCCGTAGATGAGATATGTGCAGAGTCTGATTGGCTTTTTGCTCCCCATCGAGAAACTTAAGGTTTGAGTGGGAGTTTAACAAGGTGTAGTTCTGGATGCCGATGGCAATATCTCTGTGGCGTGTCATGATTAAGCTATTAATTATGTGTAAAATAACAACAACCCACTTGTCCTTCTGGTGTCTCCATTCCAGATATGACTTTTACTTTCCAAATCCACCATCTTGCTTGTGAAAGACTGAAAGTTTTACGACCTTTTTAAGGCAGAAGAGGAAGGAAAAGAGAGGAAAAGAGAAAGGGGGAAGGGAAGGGAAGGGAAGGGAAGGGAAGGGAAGGGAAGGGAAGGGAAGGGA
>VUYV01000301.1:453524-486837 GCA_008711295.1 Anarhynchus alexandrinus | reverse complement strand
TCACCCCTGCACCACGCAAAGCTGATGCAATCTTCAAGGTCCTTTCCAACCTAAACCATTCTATGATTCTATGATTGGCACCTACGCCGTGAGTGATGGAGGAACTCCCACCTTGGCTGTTCGGAGCACGGGGTCCAACGTACAAATCTGTAGCGCTCCAGGAACAGGCATTCCTGAGTGCCACAACTTCTGGGCCGTGCCACAGGGGCTTCCCAAAATAGATTTTGTTCCTGTTAAGAACCCCTCAAAGAATTTGTCAGTTCCTGCTTACAGAAATCGTGTAAACAGCAAAGCTTAACCACATAAACAAACAGAGGGGTATTTTTTTTCGTTAGTAGTCCTCTTAAGTGGCAGCACAGTAAACTTGCAATTTGGATTCCAGGGAGTCAGAAACCAGGAAAGCAGCGATGGCTCCCCAAGGCGAATGGGAGCGGTGCCCAGCCAGACCTCTCGACTGCAGAAATGTGTCTGCCCTCTGTGTTGTAGCAGTGCCAGCAGTCTGCAGACAGCACTGGGAAACGCTCTGCTGCTTTACCTCCCAGTTTTAGCCTCGTCTTTCTGCAAAATCATAGAATCGGAGAATAATTTGTGTTGGAATGGACCTCCGGAGGTCATCCAGTCCAGCCTCCTCCTCATAGGGACCTCCAGAGGTCATCCAGTCCAGCCTCCTCCTCAGAGAAGGTCTAATTAGACCTGGTTTCTCAGGGATTTGACCAGTTAAATCTTGAAGACCTCCAAGGATGGAGATTCAATCTGGAGGAACCTGTCTGCTAGATGGGTCTATGCATGGGGACCATTTTTGGATCTGTTCAGGCAGTTAAAGGAAAAGAAAAGCTATTTTGTAAGCAGATAGTGTGTTATCTGGGTCTGAAAGTCCTGGGGTTGTGTGCCACTGAGGTCAGGTCTATTTCCACCAGTGACCAACACTGGTTCTTATCGAGACCAAAAAATTTCCCCCTTCCCCAGGTTTGTCAGCACATGCAGCAGTAGCAGGAGGTTTTTAATGGCCTGATGCCCAATTTTTTGATGGTAAATTAATGCAGATTCTAGATCAGGCAAGATGTTTGCTTGTCCCAGATTTGTATTACTTCTTCAGGAGTCCCAGACATACCAGGCCATGTTGGTTGGCAAGTCAGATGAGGGATAAGCTGTTTCTAAGGTGCTCTTTTCCCCTGGTTCTTCTCTGGTACCATGAAATCAGCCTCTGGTGCTTGCAGAATGAATGAATCAGACAAAGACCTGAAGGGTATTAATCAAATCCTTTCACTCAGCCTCCAGCTGAATATTCATTGAGAAAGAGGAAACAGAGTTTATTAGGGAGTTTCTTCCATAAACACTTCACAATTGCAGGCACTGAACAACCCTTCGCTGTTGCACGTCACCCTGAGTGATAAAGGGTACCACCATATGGATTTTCTCATCTCTCCTCTCCTCTGAAGACAAGAGGAATCTATCCCAACACTTCTTCTTGTCTTCTGAGCAACTGAAGAGCAATTCTGCACCACGGTGCCTCTTGAAGAAGGGCATCTCTTCATGTCATCCTCTTCCTCAGGAGAAATCACTGTCATGAGCCCAGCAGTCGAGCCGAGTGTTCAGAAAGGAGATTGGATCTGCTTAGAATGCAAAACGATATTTTACCCTGAAACAAATGAGTGCCAATGCATTTCCCTACATATTTTCTTTTTTTGCTCTGAAACTGTGCAGTCCAGTCCATGGGAAACATTTTTTCCTGCTTCTCATGTTTGCCAGAGAGGCTGTTTGCACAGATATATATTTTTTTTTTATTGCTTTGTTTTCATTTCCCCTGAAATGATACATGCTAAAGCTTCAGGATCAACCGTGTGTTTTGCTTGAGACTCAACACGCTCATTAACTAATTGTGCTGGCATGGAGAAGCTTGAAGATAACAAAAGGCAGCCTGGATCCTGCTCGGATGGAAACAGGGAATACTATCACGCAGAAGGGGAATTTTCAGGACAGCCCTGCTCCTCTCCCCTCTCACAACTCAGTGTCGGAGCAGGCACTCAGAAACGATTGCTGTGCTCTTGTCCAGCCGTGATGCATCTTCAGATCAGGCTGAAATGCCACCTCTTGGCAGCCTGCAATGGGCACTGGAGGTGGAACGCTGGCGATCGCTGTGAAGAGGAGGAAGGGGATGTGCAAACGCAGTCCCAGGATGAAAGAAAGAGGAGGGCAGGTGTGATTCTGAGGAAACAGGCTTTGCAGTCAGGATGAGTTTGTATCTCACTGCTTGTTTTCAACGCAGCTGGTGTGAGATGCAATTTTAGGGGTTGGGCAACAAGAACCTCTTCGAGAGGGTGTGAAATCACCTGGCTTCTCACCATGTTTTGGTAAAAGACAGTAGCGCCTGCTCCTTGTCAAACTGGGTCCTGCATCATGCTCTTGGTCTAGTTGGATGGTCAGGACCTGGCCCAAATCTCTAAGGAAATGTATTGGTGGAAAATAGTTCAGACTGAAGAAAATCGAGTTAGTTTTGGTGGTCTGGCTTGCTTGCTTCTTTTCTCCACCAGATGTTCTCATCCCTCTTTCTCATGGCGTTTGCTGAGCTGTGCAGAGCCTGCAGGACATGAGAGCTGGGCAAAGAATGATTGCTTCACTGTTGGGGAGGATTTTTAAATTCCAGAATTTGGTATTACTCCTGATTTTGAATGGAAAACAAAGTTTTAGAACTTGGCTCCAAAAACGAAGTCGGGAATCACATGGTTCCCTGCCCAGCTGTGTCCTGGAGCCAGCAGCTTTGTGCCAGCCCATCTTCAAAGCCTTCCCAGAGCTGACAGCTTGGGAAGTGGTGGGCATTAAAAGATGTGTAGATGTGGCACTTAGGGACATGGTTTAGTGGTGGACTTGGCAGTGTTTGGCTTACAGTTNACAAAGTTTTAGAACTTGGCTCCAAAAACGAAGTCGGGAATCACATGGTTCCCTGCCCAGCTGTGTCCTGGAGCCAGCAGCTTTGTGCCAGCCCATCTTCAAAGCCTTCCCAGAGCTGACAGCTTGGGAAGTGGTGGGCATTAAAAGATGTGTAGATGTGGCACTTAGGGACATGGTTTAGTGGTGGACTTGGCAGTGTTCGGCTTACAGTTGGACTCGATGATCTTAAAGGTCTTTTCCAACCTAAATGATTCGATGGTTCTATGAGGTGTCCACTCCCCAGAAGCCCACCTGGCCCAAAAAGTAGGGAAGTTAGTAAGAAACCAGGCTCAGGCCTCATTCTCAGAAGAATTCCAGCCAAATTGAATGTCCATCCACAAAATGCTTTGATTTCAGGAATTTGTAACCAGACCCATGTCTGCTGATGTGTTCCATCTCTCTATACTGTGTCAGAGTTCCCTCTGTCCATTGCACATACACACATATTCACTGCTGGGATGTTGTGGACACTCATGAAACTTTAGGGTTGGAAGGGGCGATAGAGAAGATGGGATGAACCTGGCTAAAGGAGGAATAATGAATGCTGTATGTGATCTAGATGTCATCTTGTACTTTCCTTGCTGGATACACAATCTCAACTACCGAAAACACACAGGTTTTCTCTCCCCTAGTCAATGGTCAATCCAGAACTTTCCTCCTCGGTGTCTCCTTTAATTGTACCTTCTGCCCATCGCCAGGCTGTGGCAGAAACCATCAGTTCACAAGGAAACACATGGTGAGATGGGTCTGTCCCAGCAAATTCAGGGCCACTATATAGACTGTCATGAAAACTAAAAGTGCTGCAGGGAAAAATATACTGTAAAAATTAAAAGCTTTCTCCCAAGCTTCTTCATCTCCAGGCAATTTACTTCATAATAGGGCATTAAGCAGTGCTGTCGGGTTTGAGAAACAAATTAAGGATCTGGAAGTCATTACTGAGGTGTAAGAAATTAAATCTTTGTGATCAGGACAAAAATAGGAAGCAAACCCAGACATTAAACAAGGCAAGCACTCAAATCACCCTGTGAGACAAATGTGAGTCCTAAGAGGGGCAGAAACATTTCAGGCAAACTGAGAGTTGATTTTCAAATGATTCTGGAGAAATAACAGGGACAGACAAGAATGAACCTTTGAGTTCAGTTGAGTCTTAGCTAAAGATCCGTAAGAACTCAGGGCCAGCTTTGGGGGAATCCAGGCTGATGGATGAGGTAGGAACCGTGCCAGACAATGAGCCTGATGTAGTTTGAGGTGCCAGACAATGAATTTTGTGTGTTTTCAACATGCAATTGGGACAATGATCATAGGGGTATTCCTCCCAGCAGCCGGGGCAGCTCCCTGGTCTGGTTTATAGCTACAAGGGTTCCGCTGTCAGTGCAAGTGTTTCTGGAGTTGGATGGTGAAACAGAGATAATGTGGGTTCAGCTGAAGGTTTATCTGGACTTGGGCTTCTTTGGGCTTGAAACAGTGGGTGCAAAACTGCACACAATGACAGTGGTGTCATCAGCTCCATCAGTGATGGTTCATTTAGTGTGTTGTTCATTGTAGGTTGGTCTTATTGAGGCTGAGATGTAAAACAACTCATTGCCAAATGAACAAGAAATGAACTGGACACATTCACAGTATCTTTGGCTTGAACAGAACTTAAGGAGGAGCCAAAATATAACTCTGAAAAATCTTTGTTTAATGCACAAATGTTTCTGGAGTAAACGTATCTGTCTCTCAAGTAGTCTCTCTCTTCCATTGTCATTAATCAAGGATGACTGAAAACAAGATCTCAGTCTCTGCAAGAACCCCTGTGCCCCTGATGCTACATCCCTAACACTGTTTCGTGTGGACATCATCATCGTTTCCATAGCAACCACCTGCAATGGCACAGTGGACTATGACTTCAGAAAGAGAATTAACAATAGCAGACAAAATCCCAAAGGAATAATTTGATTTTCTTGTACCATAAAAGACTCAGTTTCAAGAGGAATAAGAAGAAAGAGGAACAGAAAATATAGCATGGATGCAGAATTACTTTGAAAACAAGTATCTTTTTTGTTCTGACAGGATATGAAATTCTTAATATCTTTCCCTGAAGTGTTTGTGGAGTATTGGTGATCACAAACGAACCATTGAGAGCAGCCCATGAGGCATGGGATGAGATGGGACCTCTTGGGTTAGAGTCCAGTTCCCTGCTATCATACTTAATCATATTATTTAAATCCATTCGGAAAATGATCAGCTCCATCTGAAAACATATTCATTTCTCATACAGCACTTATTTCTTTGGAAAGCTGTTCTGGATCCTCCCACTTCTGAACATGAGAAATATTCAACTTTCTAATCTCACTTCATTTGTCAACAGGTTATGGCCATCTGTGCTTGTACCAGGGTCTCTTCTAGCTTAAACAGTGCTTCTCCTTGCCTGCTGCTTACTCCACTGATTATTTCTTTTTTTTAAAGACCTACAGAAGCCAAATTTCTCACACTCTTCTTTCACAAGGTGCCTAAAATAAAATCAGCAAAGCAAGAAAGTCAATGAAACATAAAATTAAATCAGATTAATGGTGTTCCATTGCTATTATTAAATAAATGTCTGACCAAAACCTCCACATCTGAACAGTCTTGAATTTTAAGGCAAATTGGATCTAGCTCTGAATTCGTTGCCTGGCCTTTCCTGCCTAATAACCTCACATCTTGATGAAACCCCTGTGTGCCAAAACCCCAGAAATACCAAAAAAAATGGGCTCCTGCAGGAAATGTGAAATGCAGCGGGATTTGGGGAAGAGATTAAGACTGCAGTTCCACTAACAGTTTAAATTGCCTGAAGCCAACTCTGCCACAAAAAACATCTAAATCTTTTCCAAGCCTGGCTGTAAGTTCCCACCCTCCACTCCCTCCTTGGACCAGCATGGACATTTTGTGCTGTGCATCAGTGTGGGAGACTAATCCAGGTTCAAACAAGCAACACCAACGCAGATCAGTTTGGGGGAGAACTAGGAGATGTTTCTGATATACCTTACATGCTTTAGGATGGGATGAGTCATATTTTCTGAATGTCTGTTTTCATTAATTAGGGAGCGGCCCGAGAATGGTTCAGACATCCACCTCTTAGACCTCTCAGCTGGGGAGATGGGCATCCTTCCATCTCTCTGGGATCTTGGTGGGGTCGAGGCGAAGTTGTTTTGTGGTTTGCCTACTGAATGAGCCCTGAGCCATGAAAAAGTCTGCCACTAGGGTTAATGCCACTTCCCATGATCTAAACAACACAAAGAAAACAATGCCAAATATGTACTGAAATGAGCTATCGCAGAAGATGCATAATTTAGTAATGTGAAGCATAACGAGCTCCTGTCAACTGTCTCCAACACCTCTGAAAATCAGGCACCATATGCCCCAAAAGTGAGGCACATCAACTCAGCTGTCATTTCTGAATACATTGGCCTACAGCCCAACTTCTACACACTTTCGATTCACTGATCCAGCCACAATCATGTAGCAAATCAGGGATTGGCATCATAAATGTATATTCATGGTATATTACAACAGCAGAGAGAACAGAGCAGATTAGTAAGAAACAAGAGCGAGACAATAAAGCCAGGAGCTGTCTAACAAACAGAGAGTGACATGTAATTATTATAGTTGGAGCTCTTCCTTGGGATAGTGAGATTTCTTACCATCTGGGAGAGCTTTGAAAGAGAGCAGGAAGAGGCTTGATGAATGTTGCGTGGGGGAGTGTTGCATGAAAGAGCGTTCGACATCGCGAGCAAGCCAAGCAAACAAAGAGCACAGTCAAAAGGGAGATGGAGGGGAGCAAAAGGGAAGAGGTTGTGTGGGAGATGAGGGGAGAGGCCTGACTTCAGCATGAAAGAGGTCCCTCAACCCATGGCCATCTGCATCACTCTGCGTGTGGGAGGCAAAGAGACCCTTCACGCTCCTTGTGCTTCTGTGAAGACCACGGTGCTGCAAAGCTTTGGGCTGCCACCACTACACACCCATCTGCATCTCACCAGTCCTTGTTGTGTCCCCACCAGTTTTCACACAGAAATCATAGAATCATAGAATCATAGAATGGTTTAGGTTGGAAAGGACCTTGAAGATCATCGAGTTCCAACCCCCCTGCCATAGGCAGGGACACCTCCCACTAGACCAGGTTGCCCAAGGCCACGTCCAGCCTTGCCTTGAACGCCTCCTGGGATGGGGCCTCAACAACCTCTCTGGGCAACCTGTTCCAGTGCCTCACCACCCTCACAGTGAAAAACTTCTTGCTAATGTTCAGTCTAAACCTGCCCTCTTCCGGTTTGAAGCCATTCCCCCTCGTCCTATCACTCCATGCCCCAGTAAAAAGTCCTTCCCCAGCTCTCCTGTATGTGTCCACAAAGCCTTCTCTGCTAGCAGGCGAGCTGCTAGGGTGGATCTACCAGCAGGGCAACCATCACTCCAGCAGAGCAAGAGAAGAGCTTAGGGCATTTGAGGGAGAGGTTCAAGTTATCACTGGCAAAATGGTTTCCATGCCGGGATAGACTGCACAACTGCCAGGAGGAGCTGCAAGTAAGGTTATAAACAACAGTGTGGGCATGGTTGTGTTGGCTGGTCTGTGTGGTTTGACTGCCAGGGCAGAGAGGAATATTCATTTGCAAAGCTCAGCCTACTCTCAAATACAGAGAAAAGCCATCCCTGATTTTTACCCTTATTTTATCTCTTAAAAACCACAGTGCACCAACACAATCATTTTAATTTTGTCTCTTGCAGGAATTCCCAAGCTTCTGCAAATGCCCTTCACGGCTGCTGCTGTCTTCTGTCTTTTTTTTTCTGCTGTGAGAGTTTCATTCCATTCATCCCTTTCTCTCTGCTGCTGTGTCCCTCACCATCATCTGCCTGGAGAACAGAAGGCTCCGGGGAGATCTTATTGCAGCATTCCAGTACCTAAAGGGGGCCTACAGGAGAGCTGGGGAAGGACTTTTTACAAGGGCACGTAGTGATAGGACGAGGGGGAATGGCTTCAAACTGGAAGAGGGGAGATTGAGATGAGATATTAGGAAGAAATTCTTGACTGTGAGGGTGGTGAGCCCCTGGTGCAGGTTGCCCCGAGAAGCTGTGGCTGCCCCATCCCTGGAGGTGTTCAAGGCCAGGTTGGATGGGGCTTGGAGCAACCTGGTGTGGTGGGAGGTGTCCCTGCCCATGGCAGGGCGTTGGAACTCGATGATCTTCAAGGTCTCTTCCAACCTAAACCATTCTATGATTATATAATTCTTTCTGGGCCATACCCAGCACCTCCTTGTCACTGGGCTGCCAAATTCAGCAGGACCAGCCCAGACCCCAAACTGAGACACCTGCTGCTTTGCCTGTGATGTTGGTCCATGGCACAGCAACACCTGGGAGCTGCAGCTCTTCAACAGGATTGTTCTCAAACTTCTTGGATACTTGGGCCAAAACATTTCTTATGGGCTACCAGGTAACATGAACCACCAAACTCTGAACTGAAATAATTCTTCAATACAATTCCACAGACCGGGCATTATGGTCTTGTAAGCCTGAGTTTGGGAATCACCATTCTGTGATTTAACACTCACATTCATCCCCAGCGCTCTCCCCCCGTACCCCCCCCCCCTCCCCCCCCCCCCCCCCCCAGTCATTTTTGTGGCCTTCTATGAAAGCTCTCCCCAGTTCTGCATATATATGCATATATAAGTGTATATAGCTCTGACTATACTAGGGTGTCCTACAGGTGCTGTAAATTACTCTGACATAAGTAGGGATAGATAGAAAATGGAAATGCACACCTTAAGGCCTTTGAGACTGTGATGTTTATTCCATCATTATCACATCTGCAAAGCAAGTACTCTGATCGGGTTGTATTTTGCCCTCCTGTTGTCCTCTCTTTGTACCCATGCACCTAAGAAGAGTGGTGGGGGACCTGTAGCAATAGTTCCTTGGAGATGATGGGAGCTGGGCTGATGAATCCAGATCCTGGTGGGTCAGTGCGATGGATAAAGGCAAACCAGGCAACTGCCACAAGACTGCACAACGGGATAAATATTTCAGTATTTCTTCATTTATAGGTGCTGCTCTAGGTGTTCTCTATTGGCTATTTGCAGAAAGCAGCCTGCAGGCAACAGGGACTGCGGCCTGATCCAGTGCTGCAGGTCTGAACCTCTTAGATGGTCGTCTTAAACAGCTCCTTGCTTCCAGGGATGCACGATGGGCTGCGTATTTTGTTAGCCCTGTGTGTGTGTGTACACCCACGCACAAGAGCGCATCCATGCGCAAATATAAACAGCTGTGAAAAGGAGCCGGACAAAACTCGGATCTCAGCATCCGACTAGAATAACTCGTGTAGCTGTTGATGTAGTCCTTTCCATCACAGCCTCTCAAAGCAGTTTAAAGGCGATCATTAATATTTTCAATCCCTTCTAAAATGATAGCTTCAAAAGAGCTGCACCGAGTCCAGCCTACCTCGCTGAGACTTGATTAGAAAAACCACATTTTCTCTCTCCTGCCAGGTGCTTTCAAACCCTGCGCTTGCACATTGCTCTGTTTCATCTATCTGTTGGCCAGTCGTGGACAGAAAAATTTCACTCCGGTTTTGCGCTGTGCTGTCCCAGATCTAATCCCCGTGCCCTCCCGTCTGTGATTTATGGGAGCAGGCCAGCCCCACAACCTTCTCCTTTTAATGCTGCACCTGCACATCACGGCTAACAGCTTTAGGTGCTTTCCTGCAATAACTCATAAAATCCCTTTCCCAGGCAGCCACGCTTTTCCCTTAGCAGATATTTCCCCTTCTGGCCCTTTGCTCTCCAACTCATTTACTAGGGCATGTAGTGATAGGACAAGGGGGAATGGCTTCAAACTGGAAGAGGGCAGGTTTAGATTGAACATTAGGAAGAAGTTTTTCACTTTGAGGGTGGTGAAGCACTGGCACAGGTTGCCCAGAGAGGTTGTTGAGGCCCCATCCCTGGAGGTGTTCAAGGCCAGGCTGGACGTGGCCTTGGGCAGCCTGGTCTGGTGGGAGGTGTCCCTGCCTATGGCAGGGGGGTTGGAACTCGATGATCTTCAAGGTCCTTTCCAACCTAAGCCATTCTATGATTCTATCATTTTTTGACTGTCCTCAGCCTTTCCCCAGATGCTGAAATATCCAAGTCCTGCGGGAACAGGCTGCTCCGTGTTGGGGGTGTGCTCAGCTGCCTCATGCAGCAGCAACATTTGGCTTCGCTGCTCTTCTTCCCATTAGCTGCACTATTGCTGTTAAGAAAAATAATCTCGCAGCTGAATTGCAATGTACGTGCCCAGGGAAGCTCCACTGGCAGCTTCTGCTCCCACAGCAGCAGCAGGTTTGCTCTTCTTTAACTTCTGGCCTGCTTTTTGCCCAGAATTAGAATTCGTAGAATTGTCTAGGTTGGAAGAGACCCTTGGGATCATTGAGTCCAACCATCTACCCTACTCTACAAAGTTCTCCCCTACACCATATCCCCCAACACCACATCATTTCTTTATGTTGGAGCATTTTTTGTGTCCCTGATCCATGCTCAAGTCCCTTAATACATGCTTTTTAAATGACTTCAGAGAAGAAAGGAGATATATATACATATATGTATCTCAGTTATACCAGGGGCCCAGCATGGCTGGTGAATTATGCATCTGAGTCAAGGGCTTGGCTTCACAATCTGCTACAAGAGTGGATGTCCCAGCATCTCCTTAACTGATGGTCGTAAGCCTACGACCAAGGGAGAATTTGGCCCTGAAATGCATGTCATACCATTTTCACGGTGGTCTTATTCCCAGTGGAAGCTCTGATTTTCCTTTATATATGAAAGCTGGAGCGGCAGGGAGTCATTTGTACCTAAATATCTCAGACCTGGGAAACGACCTTGGTATGAGGAATAGCTTTATTTTACAACAGGAAAAAGAAAGAGAAGAGCTGAGCACAGCTCTCCACCAGCACCCATCCCAACTATATAGTATCTTCTTGTCAAGGTGGCCACCAAGATAGGAGAGCTTCGGAGAAAAATGGCCATATCAAGCTATACCACTACTGGACAGAGCCAGGCCCCACGTGCTCTGTCTGCTCTATGGAGAGAAGCAAGTAGCGTGGTTTTTGGCCATGGGATTAGGTGGTCAATAAAAAAAAACACCACCCATTTCTTCTGCACAAAAATCCAGGCTGTGGGAAGAGCCTCATGGCATCTTCAAGCAAGAAGGAAACAGCTGAGAGGAGTCCTCAGGCTGGGAAACCTCCTGAGCATTGGTTCTTGGAGATAATGGTCAGGCACAGATGCAGCCACTATGTGACCGAAAGCATTAGGCAGCTGCTTGCTGTCTCCCACAACTTGCTATAACATCCTTTACCTTCTGGTGAAACCACACTTCAGACCTGAGCTTTGCATACTTTCAGATGGAGTCAGACAGACCTTGCCCCCCCATGGGGGGAAATTCTGGGTAGATGTAAAATTGCCTTACTCCACAGATATGAAAAAGGAGGCATCAGCTTAGAGTGGCAGGGGATTTATCTCAAACTTGCTAACCTGAAGCAAGCTTGTAGAAGGCGAGAACATCAACATACGAAAATAATAGTGATTAAAACCAGTTTTATAGCTAAAGCATGTTTTTCTCACCCAAGACAAATTCTGGAAGCACTGTTCAGACACACAATGTGCAATTAATAAGGATCCAAAATAGTCAGTGTATCTCTGCATTGCAGTCATTCATTATTGCTAGTATATTTCATTGTGTATCCAAAATCAATAATGTGATGCTCAGATGTGATGTAACTATTGTTTTTTTCTGCTTTGTGGTCATTGTAGTAAAAGATATTGCTTGAGAATGGAAACTGGGTGTCATAAATTCTGGATTCATCACTTCTGAAATCAGATGTGGACATTAGGAAGCCCTAGTTGGTCTTCCTCGTGATGTAGGCTTGTGATTTTCACCCAGGTATGTCATCCAGCTCATGCAGGTATCTTTCCAGAAAGCATTGGGCTAACCTTTAAGATGCCAGTTGGTGGCACATTCGTGTCCTCCTTAGGTAGCTTGTACTGATGGGATTTCATTCGGATGCTGGTTTGCTCATTGAAACCCTCTGGGTTGCCTCATTCATTCTTCAACAGATACCCACCAGCCTTTGTGCCATTCTGGAGAAGTCCTTCTTAAGGTGCTGTCATCCCCAAAAGCTCCACATCTTTGGGCACCATCTCACTCTTCTCTTCTGAGTGAGACTTGAGCCCAACTCTTCCCCTGGATGCTTTTTAGCAGGTTTCACCCCAGCTGGAAGTTGGGATCGTTCAGACTGTGGTACTGTAAGTCTTTTAATGTCACACTGAGCACTGCTGATTTACACCAAGCCCAAGGCGGCTCAGAGCTCACCCTGTGAATTCATTCTGCGCCCTGGCTTGTCCCAGACTGTGCTTTTCACAATGGGGATCACTTTGTTTGCAGCAGCAACTGGCTCATCTCTGAACGTTGAAAAGAAATATAGCCCAGCATTTCACTGTTAAACCTGCTTGGCATGGGGTCAGGTTGACACTTGTGGTCAGAATGCACTGATGAAACCTCCAGAAACCCAGCTGGGATGATCCCTCCATCTGTCTCCCGCAGGCTGCACCACCTGCAGATCCCACAAACTGAAAAGGAGCCCCACTCAAGCCCCAGGATGAGGTAGTCCGTCAAAATCCACTGAGGCCAGCCAGGGACTTTCCACCGAATCAGGCCCTTCTGCTTGATGCACTATAACCAATTCACTGCCTGAAAAGACTGAGTAAACCAGTCCAAGGAGGCTGGATTCAATTACCAGTTCTGCCACTTGTCTTCTCAGTAGGTTTCTGGCCTCTACTTCTCCTCTTAACCCTTGTCTCTTTGGAGCGAAGATGGATCTAGCTTATCCTTGTGGGACCAGAGCAACGTCAGTACCACTGGGATACCGAGATGCTGCTGCACCAAAGATACATTTCAAAACAAAATACATGTAAATCAGTCATGGGAAGCTTCTGGTTCTCCTTGGTCGCTCACAGTAAAAGAGCTTTACCACTTAACTCAGGAAGAGGCAGGGTAGACACTGGTTTATAACAAGGGTCCATAAAACCCAGTATCTTCAATGGACGTGCAAACAGGATGAACACGTTTGATACCAGCCTTGAGTACTCTCAGCCTCTGACCATTTTCTGCATAGGGCACTTCTCGGCTGAAGTATGTCTAGTTCATAATCTCCAATGGATTTCTCTTCCAAGGATTCCTTCTCTCAAGCCCGTAGTCATGATTTGTGTCCATCACGTCATCCGACGAGGAGTTCCACGGGTTAACTGCTCACTTCAGGAGCCCAAACTTGGCGTATCTTAATATGCAACACTTGGGGTTTTCAAACACTTTTATAAGCTGGTGCCTCACTCCCCCTTCCCTGTAAAATGTCAGCCAGGCCCGTGGCTGCAGCCTGGCTCCGGCTTGAGGCGATGTAGATCATAGCCTGGAAGCTGAAAAACACCTCAGAATAAAAGGCTTTCAGATTGTCTGCCAGTGCCTCGTGCAATGAAATACAGTTCAGCTCATAAAATGTCAAAGGTATGTCAGTGTGAAGAGAAAAAAAAAAGTGGGGGGGGGGAAAGTTGGAAAAAAGGTTTTGATAGCAGCCAGGAAAATGTAACTCCTTCTACTTAATTTTTCTTTGCGCCTTCTGAGCTTGAAGCTTTCTTTCAGTGGAGGCAAAAAATGGGAAGAATAGTTAAAACAAAGCGGGAGCAAGTAAGTGTCTGTTGGCTTTGTATCAAGGAGTCAAACACATCAAGTGCTGAAGTCCTTGCAACTCTTTTAACACCCTTCCCCACATGCTATCTCCGAAATTCCTTCACCTCTCCTCTTGCAGCAGCCAGGACAGCAGCTGCCTGCTGTGCTCAGCTGTCTCGCAGGTATGACCATGTTTGTTCTGGGCTACGTGGCTGCAGGAGACGGTAGTCATTTTGAGTTTCTTGGCACTTCTCCTCTCAGGTCTGGGCACATTTCAAGGGATCCCAAACTTTGACTCAAGGGTTACAGGGCAGGAGAGGTAAAGGTAAGGGAAAGATGGGTTCCCCAAAGGAACATAGTCAAATGATTGCTAGGGAGCTGGAGCAGAAATGACCGCAGCGTGTCCTTCTGCCTTGCTCCTCAGGGCACCAGAGAGAGCCTGGGCACACTGAGCTGGCTTTGACCCCTGAAATGGCCTCCCGTGGACTTTCCCAGACCAACGCATCTCAGAGCTGCCCTCCTTTTCCCCTGCCTTCCACACGTCACTGAACACCCAGCCTTTAGTGACATCCCATCAAGGGTGGATCACCCCACCACCGCCCACCACCCAGCACAGCCTTCAAGGGGTCAGCAAGGAGGTTTTTCTTCCCTTTCTGCCACCTGAATGCAAGGCATGGCAGCTCAGCATGGGACCAGCAAGGCTTCTCCCAGCACCACATCCCCATCAGTTGCTTGTTCTCCATGGGCCTCTGCCTGGCTCTGCTCCACTAATGTTCTCTGTGTCATACCGAAACAATCAGCCGGCACCAGTGCGTATGTCTATCGAGACCAGCGAGCAGTGGGTCAAGAGTGCACCCCAGGAGAACGTGGTGTAAATAACTGACTCCATCTGCTTCGGGTCAGAACAGCTCCAACTCATCAGAGGGAACCAAAGAGCCTCCATGGGCGGCGAAGGGGCTTTCTGCGTCCATCCAGGGAGCTGGCACTGGAAGAAGCCAAACAGGCTCTCAGTGTTTATGCTGTCAGGCTCCGAGGTATTCATCTTCATCCCGAAACACATTCCTCACAGAACACTTCTGTGCTTCAAACTGTATCATCGGGAGAGCTAAGGAAATAAAAATTGGGAGGATGATGGGGAGCCGTCCTGCCTCGCATGCAGCAGCAACCGCTCTCATGCCTGGGATGTCTCCTGAGAGGCAGCAGGACACTGTACGTTGCTGGTTTGTTTTCATCCTGCCACGGGTATCTGAAATGAAGGATTATATCCCTGACCACTGCCAGCTTGCTGCCATGTGGGGAAGGTGCAAGGAAGCAAAAGGGTTGTTGAAAACCCAGGCTGGAAATTTTCCTCCCTGGGTCCGCTCCAGTGGGCTCAAAATCTTGGAGCAATAACTGGTCAGCAGAGAAAAGGCAGGTGGCCACTGCTGGTGTTCAGGACATGCAGGTACCAGATAGAGATCTAAGCAGGACCATCCCCAGATTGTCACCTCCTCTCCCCTCCAAATATTAGGCACAAGCAAAATCAGAGCTCTAACAGCCTTTTGGGAATGGGGGTCCACCTCCTCACCCTTCCCTTAGTTAATGGATCAAAATTTAGACCTCCAGCTGAACTTCAGCTTTAAACCCAGGCTTGTTTTTGTCTCCTCAGTGTCCACACAAACATTTCCAAGAGGGACCTGGCATTTTGGATGCCTCTGCTTTTTGACATTTGCCCAAGGAGGAATTCCAGCAGGGCCTCAGGACAATACTGAGCTCAAACACCCATCATGTCCCCACGGTTTGTCTCAAGTTGAGTCCCTTCTAAAATTAAGGTACCACAAAATACAAGGAAATTGTGCGACTTTGGACACAGGTACTGAATTTATTCTCATGCAGTGCTCCTTTGGTCCCTGGCTCCTTTCAGGCTAGCCAGACTTTATTCTCAGCATCTTCACCTCTTTTCTTTTAATGCAAGTTGGTTTCTTTCATCGTAGCCTCCGAGAACCGTGATTCATTTTCCCCTTGCAACAGTGATGTTCGCAGCTCCTTCTACCCAGAACTACCACATCATTTTAACTGCTGTCTGCGTGGCGAAGGAAGCAAAACTTTGCTTATGCATATGGAAAGACACCAGTATGAAAAAATACCAGTGAATTCCCACAGACACTGCTGTCTGTCCTGGGTTCTCTCCTCTTTGCAGTTTGGATGGAGCCCTCGGGAGCTGATGGAACAGCCAGTGGACCTACAGCCCCATCAACTGATGGACCAGACAGGAACCACAAGCACCCCCCAGCTGTGAGATGCTCCTTCCCCCAAAAATATTGGGAAGGAGCTCCACTGCCTAGGAGAAGGAAAAGCACTTGCAAGCCTCGATGACAACTTAAGCCCCTTGTTGGTACTTTTCCCACAGAGAACTGCAGCTTGTGACCGCTTAGTCTTTACCCCTCCTTGGTCACCTGGCATTTTTCTGCACCATGCCAAAATCCTTGAAACATCTGGTTGTTTGAGCTGGATTGGCTGCTCTGGGTGATAGAGAAAGCGCACAGGATGAACATGAATATAAACTCCCAGGACTAAATAAAGAAACTACTTCTCGCATGTCCCTTGGTGTGTCATTCAGTAAAGTGGATTTGGTAGCAATGATGGGAGCTGTAATTTATCATCTCTGACAGAAAGCAAAGAAACATGCGCTTTTGAGTGTGATGTCAAAAACTTTCTCCTCCCTCACCAATTTAGTAGTAGCACATGATCCAAATTTCTGGGGCAGCTTTGAGTCCTGGTCTTGCGTTGTCCCACATGGTAGATAGGAGAAGCTGAAATCATAGAAACATAAAATTGTCTAGGTTGGAAGGGACTTTTAAGATCATCGAGTCCAACCATCAACCTGACACTGCCAAAACCACCACTAAATCATGTCCCTCAGCACCACGTCTACATGTCTTTTAAATACCTCCAGGGATGGTGACTCCACCACTTCCCTGGGCAGCCTGTTCCAACGTTGACAACCCTTTCGGTGAAGAAATTTTTCCTAATATCCATCCTAAACCTCCCCCGGTGTAACTTCAGGCCATTTCCTCTTGTCCTATTGCTTGTTACTAGTGAGTAACAGCCCCCACCTCTCTACACCCTCCTTTCAGGTATTTGTAGAGAGCGAGAAGGTCTCCCCTCAGCCTTCTTTTCTCCAGACTAAACAACCCCAGTTCTCTCAGCTGCTCCGCAGAAGACTTGTGCTCCAGACCCCTCACCAGCTTCGTTGCCCTTCTCTGAACATGCTCCAACACCTCAATCTCTTTCTTATAGCGAGGGGCCCAAAACTGAACACAGTACTTGAGGTGGGGCCTCACCGGTGCCGAGTACAGGGGGACGATCCCCTCCCCAGTCCTGCTGGCCACACTGTTGCTGATACAGGCCAGGATGCTGTTGGCCTTCTTGGCCACCTGGGCACACTGCTGGCTCATATTCAGCTGTCTGTCAACCAACACCCCCAGGTCCTTCTCTGCTGGACAGCTTTCCAGCCACTCTGCCCCAAACCTGTAGCGCTGCGTGGGGTTGGTGTGACCCAAGCGCAGGTCCCGGCACTTGGTCTTGTTGACTGTCATACTATTGGCCTCGAGCCATCGGTCCAGCCTGTCCGGATCCCTCTGTAGAACCATCCTACCCTCAAGCAGATCAACACGCCCGCGTAACTTAGTGTCATCTGTGAACTTACTGAGGGTGCACTCAATCCCCTCATCCAGGTCATTGATAAAGATATTAAAGAGAACCGGGCCCAGCACTCAGCCCTGGGGAACACCACCTGTGACTGGCCGCCAACTGGATTTAACTCCATTCACCACCACTCTCTGGGCACGGCCATCCATCCAGTTTTTTGCCCAGTGAAAAGTAGACCCAGACAAGCCGTGAGCAGCCACTTTCTCCAGTAGAATGCTGTGGGAAACAGTGTCGAAGGCTTTACTGAAGTCGAAGTAAACAACATCCACAGCCAAATGCCTGGCAGAGATGTCTAACCTGCTTTGCTGAGGAGAATAGAGTAAAGGAGAACAGAGTAAAGCAGAACAAGATTAAATTTGAAGGCAGTTTTCTTTGCGTTCTGGTTCCTGTGGCTCCTGGCTGCCCTTGATTCCTTTGCTCATAAACTCTTTTGAAATTTGGAAGGCAACAAAACTGAGAACCTCACAAAGATAGCCATCCCCTGGAAAAGAGGGTTTGAGAAGACACCAGATATCAGGAAATTTGTTGAAAAAATAAGGAGGTTATCCTGGATGGGGGATGGAGCTATAGGGAGTTTGTGTTTCCTTCTTGTGCCTTCAGGAGAGTGAAGGCCGGAGGGAGATGATGACACTGCTCTCTACCCACCCACCTGGGGTGCTGGCTGCTACCAGCTCCTGCAGAGGGGGATGGAGAAGAAGCGATATATGAGGTGGACTTTACTAGATTTAAAGCTCTGGCAGCAATCACATTTCTTGGGGCTGCTCATTCAACCCACAGCACAAATTCTGGCCGATTCGGAAAATGTGCATGAAGCACTAGGAGATGGGCAAAATGGAGGACAGACAGTCCAAGTGCGTAAAGCTCACACTTGGCACGTGAGATTAGGGAAAGAGCAGGAAAGCGAGAGCAGGTGGTGTCCCCTCTGGGTCCACCTCCACATCAAGAGATGTTTTCACCAGGCTGGAGGGGTTCAAGCCAAAGCACGTGTCACATGTCAGCTCGAGCAAGGTTGGCTCTAGCTCTCTTGGGTAGCAATGCCAGAGAAATCCCACAGTCAGAGATTTAGCCTGGACTGTCGTCGGCGGTGTTATCCCAAACCTCCCCATGGCTTTTAGATTTGGGAAGGGGTGTTTCAGTCCTTCACCTTCTTGGTCCCACATTTTTCCCACCCAGACAAGGTCAGCAGGAACTGGTAGGGATGTGCGTACAAGGCTGTAAGTGCAGCTTCCCAAATATTGACGCTGCAGATCTCAGAGACCGACTGCTTTGCAGCGTGCTGGGATTTCTGTGTCCCTCAGCATCCAGGACTTGCATTTTGCCCTTGATGGAGCAATAACTGGGCAACACCCTGAGAAGTCCCAGATACATTATTGCCTGCTGAGTTTCTCCTCTTAAAAGTCCAAGCAAACCGTAAGTCAAGTTTTCATCTTGTTTGCTCTCAAGCCCAAAAAAATAAGCAGGACAGTACAACCCATGGAGGCGGCAGCTCCTGAAATGCATAAATCTTCACCTCATTTCAAACACTGTTTTTAGTGGGATATTGCTTCTGCTTTATGACTTTGCCACTTTTTTTGTCCCCTCCCACCTGCTCACTACTATATATACATATATATATCTGCTCTTTCTTATCCTGCTGCTGATCTCCTGAGACCCTACAGCCTTTAAAGATTTTTTGGTGGGGAATAAAGAGCTGAGAATTCGAGGGACGAGCCGACAGCTGGTCTGCAAACAGCTGGAGTGGTGAGCATTGCTGCCTCTCCCTTCTCCTCCCCTGGCCAGCTTCTCTCTATGCCTCTCTGCCAAAAGCACGCTGGGGATGAGATGTGTTAGCCACGGACGCTCTGATTCCTCCTGTGCGCTCAGCCAGGCTACGTGGAACCACCAAGATCCAAGCAGATAGCCTTTACGTGGGGGCAGGCTGGGGTTGCCCGCCTCATTTAACATGACTCACCCTTGGCAAGGGGCTTCTCAAGCATCAGGGAGGTCTGTAAGAGCCCGTTGGCTTTGGCCTGTGTTGAAAGAACCACGGCCCATCACTCTTCTCCTGGTGTCCGGTTGAGAAATGGGGATTATGCTTTTCTCATGCTCACAAGGTGATTTTCCTCCTTGGGAATTTTTTGATGCCAAGAGAATCCCTCTGTCTGCACCCCGGTTCTCTGCAGACACCATCTCCAGATGATCTGAAGCGGATGTCCCTTTTTCCCTGGTGTCCAGAACTCACCATTCTCTTTGCGAGATATAGAAGAGAAGTGGCATGAACTTTTCTGCCTCTCCTGCATCTTCTGCATATGAAATTGTGAGCACAGCTGGAAATAATGCAGGCGAGTGGGTGAGCTCACGAGAAGTTTCCATGGAAGCCGTGGCATTAAAACCCTCCAGCCTTTGATGGCAATATCATCCCTGAGCCCTCGCAGCTTTGCTAGGAGTGTAATGAAATCGGAATGGAGTGGCAGCCTGTATGCGGAGAAGGAATTTGAGACATTAAGCCAAGGACGGATTAAGGTTAAATGGGTCCCAGATCCACCCGAATATTGCCCCACCAGAAAGAAAACTTCCCGGCCTCCCAGGACTTTCTCCTTCCCCTGAAGAGAAGTGGAATCACCAAAACTGGACTGTGAGGAGTTTAATATGGGAATGACAGGGTGAAATTATGGTTTTGCCCAGAGGGTTGGTTTAGATTGTCTGACAGTCAGATCTGCCAGGTCTGCTCCACCTCCACGTCCCCCACTCTCTAAAGGGGTAGTCTGCAGAGAGCCTTTTTCACGGATAAGCCCAAAAGGTGGTAAAGATACGGCTGCCCATGTCTGGGGGGAAGAAGAGATGTTAAATTAGTAGGTCATGCCCCAAAGGAAAGTGCTTTTGGCTTTTTCTTCTTTTCTCTTCCTCTTTCTATTGGGTCCTACGCAGAATGTGGTTACTCTCCAGGTAAAACCTACTGCTTGACGCTTTCACAAAATGTTTTCTCTTCCCCAAAAGTGATTTCCAGTTGTTCCAGGGCTCTGTTCCTGGGAGGGCTGTGCCTGCAAGGTTATAGCTCTGGATGTGTGTCCTGGTTTGAGGCAAAACAGAACCAGTTTTCTGTTCCGTAATTTTACTTTTTAGCTAAGCCTCTTCTAACTAACTGAACGCTCTGAAATTAACAGCGTATTGCGGAGACACTGTTTGTTCTCAGAGCGATAAGACCTGATTATTTGTAATTTATGCCAAGGAATGGTATGTCGAGAGGCTCTTGCTTATACTTATTGCTATAACAACCCAGGCCAGCTCACTTTGTTACATGCCCCGTTGGAGGGTTGGAAGTGGAAAAGCAGTGGGGTCCCACCTGTGGGGAGGAGCGGACAGGACAGGTGACCCAAAACTGACCAACAGGGTATTCCATCCCATCTGCCTCATGCACAATGTAAAAGCTGAGGGATCAAAGGGTCAGCTCTCTTTCTTCAATGGCCGACATCCGAGGAGGACTCTGTTCATCTGTCTTTGATCCCAAACCTGAATCCAAGTCTAGAATCCAGTTGCCATCCACCACTGAGTCCAGTCTAGGACTTTCCCAGTGCTTGTTGGTGACGTGACCATAATAGAATCATAGAATAGTTTAGGTTGGAAGGGACCTTGAAGATCATTGCGTTCCAACCCCCCCTGCCATGGGTAGGGACACCTCCCACCAGACCAGGTTGCTCCAAGCCCCATCCAACCTGGCCTTGAACACCTCCAGGGATGGGGCAGCCACAGTTTCTCTGGGCAACCTGTTCCAGTGCCTCACCACCACCCTGAGAGCTTGATACGGTTTTGTGTGTATTGTATAAATTTCATTATTTTTTAATTATTCTTATTTTGTTAATTTATTAATATTTCCACTAAAGTAGTTTAGTTTCTTTCTAAACTTGTAAGTCTCTTTCTCTTCCTCTTCTCCTTGGAGAAAGAGGTGCTGGAGAGCATCTGCTGTTTTTTTCAGTGGCCAGTCCAGCCCAAACTATGACAATGTTTGAGCAATGGAGCACACGAATGACCCACACCGGTAGCAGAAGGGCAGGATAAAAGATGCACCACTTGTCACCTGTGGACTTGTGATCCAGACGTCATGGAGCCACGGGAAAGTTTGGATCAGGCTTCTTTGAGGCTGTCAGCTGCCTCCGTAATTGCCCATACCTACACTATCGCTCTGAATAGCCTGGCGTGCCGGGGAAATCCTGAGGTGCATCCAAGAATCCTGGACCAGGCTCGAGTCACGCCACAAATTCTGGTCCTGCTTGGTGGCTCAGCCATTTGGTTGCAGGCAGGTCATTAGTAAACTTTCTGGTGCACTGCACTGTAACATAATCACCCTCCCTTTCTTCTCTTTTTTTTTTTTTGGAGGGGTAGAAGTAGGAGATTCCAGGGCTTTTCTCTTTTGCAACCACAAAACTAATTTTCTATGTTAAAAAAAAGAAGAAAAAACCCAACCCAACAACTCCTTCTGGGGGAAGGGAGGGAGTTGGTAATGACTTACAGAGCTGTGAACCAGCAGCACAGAACAATAAGTTCCAAGCAGAAGAGTTTAAAACAAATGAAGTCCAGCCTACAATAGCCCAGGGGCTTGGAAATAAATGATAGACTCAATCTGAGAGAGAGATCTCACGACTGAAAATTAACATCTGATGCCGTCTGCGTGAAGAATTCCCAGGGAGAAAAAAAAAATGCCATCCTTGCAAAACGGGGAGCTCTGGTGGTTTCACCTCCCAGGAACCCATCCCTGGTCTGGGGTAGCCTGAAGTGAGGTTGTGTGCAGGGAGGCTCATGTTGCTCCCACGCCAGCTGCTACGGTCCCCATAGCATCAGCCCCCGCATCTGTGGGGCTTTGCGAGTTGCAGTGGTCCTTCAACCCCTGGAGACGGCTGAGCCACGTTAACACCAAAAGGCATGGCTGAATCTGGCCTCTCCCTCGTAGGTTTTGATATACAGTCTCATTTCATGGCAGCATGTGGTTTTGTTTTCGACTGTTTATTATGGTGTCTCGTGTGCTGTGTTATGAAAAGGACCTGGGTCTACAGCTGATGGATGTGGTCCCACAATGCAAGAGAGATGTCGCCTGTTTATTTTTTATTTTTTAAAGAGAGATCTGATTACTTTTAAACTTTATTTTGATGTTATGCAATCTTCCCATTGGCATCGTTAAAGACACGGCCTCGAACAGCTTTTCGCTGTGTTATAAACGCAGTATTTTCTTGGGATAGTGAAGATGAGCTGGTTCCTTGAGAAACCTCAAGGACATGTCAGGTCTAATGACAGTAAAGGGGGCAAATATCAAGGGTAAAGAACAAGAATATCTTGCTCTTCACTAGCGCCTTCCACCGGGAGACAGCCCCATTGCAAATACATCCAACGCCCCGACTGAATTTGCAAAGTAGCCTCATTCCCCTTTTAATAGTGCAAAAACAAAGGGAGAAAATCAACACTGTTTAGATTTCTTTCTTGCTTCTACAGCTGCAAGGGGCAAAGGTTTCATGGACTTGAGCAGCGCAGGATGAGACCCGGAGAGAGTGCAGGAAAGGGACCACCGGTCCTGTGCATTTTCTCCTGGTCTGTCTCTGGCTTTCATCTCATCCCGTGAGGCTGTCTGTCCTCAGACCCCAAGCTGCCACCGCAGTATATATATTTTTTTATTTTATTTTTGTGTGTCACAGTATTTCTGTCCCAGCCCAGAAGCACCATGAATAGGCGGGGGGGGATGTTCAGCCTCAACGCTGGAAGGCACTGACGGGGGCCAAAGGGTCCTGCCTTCTCTAGATGTGGCTTCACGTCGCACCCTGAGAATATCCAGAAGAGCGACATTTCATCCACCAAAATAAAAGTAAAATTAATGACCCCCACTCACATTAATTTTGGAAAGAAATTCATGTGCACCCAAACCCTCTGAGAATGCTCTGTTTTCCATCTAGCTCCTCATCCAGTCATAACTGACTAAACTACTTTATATGCCCTTGGATTCTGGCCCAGAAAATGTGTGGTTTCTTAAAATATATATGTATACGCTACTTTAATACCAGCCAATACCTTCTGAAACGTAGGTGGCCAGAAAGGCATTGGCTGATCTTTTCCTATTACATATTTTAAAAATGAGTTGACATTCGTATATAAATTCTGCGTAAGCTTCATGGAGTTTTAGTAGCAATATTGAAAGGGAATGTCAACAACCGCTTAGCTGCTAATATGGGCTGGAGATAATAACTAAGGTAGCCGGGCAAATTGTATTTCCAGGAAATTTTGTCAGTTATGCAAAAATGGAACAGCTTGGAAAAAAAATAATAACCATGATTTCTTTTCATGAAAGCAGCAGGTACTGTGAGGTCGAAAGGAAATTTGAAAATGGATGTATAGGGTCCTAATTTACTTTAATATTTCCTGTGTAAAGTCTTAAAGTTAAAGATTGATTTTTCCAATAAACATTACAAGCATAATGACCTGGAGGTATGATCACAGATCACGTACCAGATGGAGAGTGATGGAAAAAGAGCTACTGCTGTTAGAATACGTTTTGTCTTCTTTTTTTTTTTTTTTTCTCAGGGAAACCTGCAGTAGTTTGAAAGAAAAGGATTGGTCTCTGAAGTCTGCAGTAAGAAAGACTCCACTTACTAATGTATGAATAAAGATGGAAGAATTTGGCCCAGAAACAAACTCTCTTAGGAAAGGATGCTGAAAGCACATGTATCAAATTTAATTGAAATTTCAAGGGGATTTCCGATACACAAATTGCATTTATAATTTGGTCCCAGCGTCATAAATACAGTAATCATAAAATTTTGGTCAAAACTTTTATTTTCCCAACCAAAGGAAGTGTCATTTTTACTGAAAAGAAAACTTCTTTCAGAGTCCTGACTTCAGCACAATCCTGTGTTAAAACTGAACAGGCACATTCCGACGATGTCCAGGGTCCATGTGCCTGCACCTTTGCAGAATGGAATGCTTTGACCCTTTTTTTTTGCACCATTTTTCATAGGGCAAGCACTGTTTTCATACAACAAAACATTAAGGACTCTTATAAAGTTAGATTTCAAATGAAATTGGGTGGTTTTCTCAGTCTTTTTTGGTGGGTTAGATTTAATTTTGCCGGTGCATTGACTACAGGCCTGTCAGTCTGACCTCAGTGCTGGGGAAGGTTATGGAGCAGATCATCCTGAGTGCCATCAGGTGGCACATGCAGGACAACCAGGTAATCAGGTCCAGTCAGCATGGCTTCATGAAAGGCAGGTCCTGCTTGACAAAGCTGATGTCCTTCTATGACAAGGCGACACGCTTAGCGGATGAGGGAAAGGCCATGGATGTTGTTTACCTGGACTTCAGTAAAGCCTTTTGACACCATTTTCCACACCATTCTCCTGGAGAAACCGGCTGTTCATGGCTTGGATGGGTGTACTCTTTGCTGGGTAAAAAACTGGCTGGATGGCCGTGCCAAGAGGGTGGTGGTGAATGGAGCTAAACCCAGTTGGTGGCCGGTCACAAGTTGTGTTCCCCAGGGCTGAGTACTGTGCCTGGTTCTGGTTAATATCTTTATCAATGACCTGGATGAGGGGATCAAGTGCACCCTCAGTAAGATTGCAGATGGCACAAAGTTGGGAGGGAGTGTCAACGTGCTTGAGGGTGGGATGGCTTCTTCAGAGGTATCTGGACAGGCTGGACCGATGGGCCAAGGCACATGGCATGAGAGTCAACACGGCCAAGTGCCGGGTCCTGCACATGGGTCACACCAACCCCATGCAGTGCTACAGGCTTGGGGAGGAGTGGCTGGAAAGCTGCCTGGCGGAGAAGGCCCTGGGCGTGTTGGTCAACAGCCAGCTGAATATGAGCCAGCAGTGTGCCCAGGTGGCCAAGGCGGCCAACAGCATCCTGGCCTGTATCAGGAATAGTGTGGCCAGCAGGACTGGGGCAGTGGTCGTCCCCCTGTACTCAGCGCTGGTGAGATCCTACCTCGAGTACTGTGTTCAGTTTTGGGCCCCTCACTACAGGAGGGACATTGAGGTGCTGGAGTGTGTCCAGAGAAGGGCAACGGAGCTGGTGAGGGGTCTGGAGCACAAGTCTTCTGAGGAGCAGCTGAGGGACCTGGGGGTGTTCAGCCTGGAGAAAAGGAGGCTGAGGGGAGACCTTCTCGCTCTCTACAGCTCCCTGAAAGGAGGCTGTAGAAGGTGGGGGGGGTTGACCTCTTCTCCCAAGTAACAAGCAATAGGACGAGAGGAAATGGCCGCAAGTTATGGCAGGGGAGGTTTAGATTGGATATTAGGAAAAAGTTTTTCACAGAAAGGGTTGCCAAGCACTGGAACAGGCTGCCCAGGGAAGTGGTGGAATCGTCATCCCTGAAGATATTTAAAAGATGGGCAGACGTGGGGCTGAGGGACATGGTTTAGTGGTGGCTTTGGCAGTGTCAGGTTGATGGTTGGACTTGATGGTCTTAAAGGTCCCTTCCAACCTAGACAATTCCATGATTCTGTGATTTTTGTGTGTGTTTGCATGTTCAGATTGCAGGGGGTGGAAGCTACCAAAATCAAAGACTGTCCTTCCAGAGCAGAAAAGCAAGTTCTCACTCACTTCTAATTTCCACCCTAAACACACTGACAAATGGATTAGAGAGATCCTGCTTTCTGGGTGCCTTGTCCATTTAGGAGCAAGCAATTTGGCATGGAGCAACAAAACCAAGGGCAGAAAATGGGCAGACAGATGGAGGAGATCCATCACTCAACAGAGCCACCGTTTTTATAAGTCAACACTCTCTTGATCACTGCAACAAACTGGGATCAGCGTCCCTAATTTTGCTCTCTCTTGGCTAAGAATGTTTGCAAATGCATCCCTATGTGTCCATATTTATTTTGTGCTAGCTTCTGCTATAATGTGTCTTCCCTGTAGGAATAATTACTCGCGCTCCTGGGTGCATGCAGCAGGATGTATTCTTACATCTGCCGTCCTCTGAGGCCCCGATCCCACCCTCCCCCCTTACAGCTGCTGCTTGTGACTTTAACACCTTCTCTTTGGGGTTTGGCGAAGGACATCTTTGTCCCCAGACTCATCCAGCTTGGTGAGGAGACCTGATCATTTCCAGGACCAAAGATTCCTCTGGAGAAGGTTGGTGCATCCATCCGTCAGCGCTCAGTGCTCTTCCACCACACCATCAGCCATGCCAAGGACACTGAGCCACCTCGGGGGTGCTGCAGATGTTGTCATCCCGACTGTCATGTCTTTGGCCAGGACACTTCATGGTGCATCTGACAGATGGTCTTCCCTAAAGTGACCCAGGTGCATGCAGCCGAGAGAGCTGCAAAGGCACCTGCTTCTTCTGCCTGTTGCGTTCAGAGAGCTCCTAGGACACCTCTCTACATCTCTTCTGGCTTTTGTTGGGATAAGTGCATAAAATGACATAACGACATCTCCCCCTCATCTCATCCCACTCCCCCAGCATGGAATAAAGATCAATGGCAGTTGTTGGACAACCAAAGAGTGTGAACCTCATCACGAGAGGGAAGGACGCAGAGGGAAAAGCGGTGAAAATGTATATTGTTCCCAGTGAGCTTAGAAAATATTTAAAACGCAACAATGGAACCTGACTCCTTCTGAAAACCTCCAAAGCACTTAAAAATGGGAATCCGGTCTCTCGCCCCCTCTCCGCCCCACATACTCTGAAGTCTATAACAATAGAAACTTTGTTCCTACGGGTTCCCCTACAAATGACCCCTGGAAAGCATCGACTGCTTCCTGTATGCTCCTGCCATCATCCCTTCCCCAGTAATATCTGCATCTGCTTCCAGATCCGTAATCACATTTCCTTAATTGAGCTGTGAAGTAGGATTTACGTGACTCCATTTAGATTTCGTCGCTTGCCAATAAGGAGATAGTTATTTCAAATTAGACGCGAGGAACATAAGATTCTGATCTAAGGAAGAATCTAATATCTAGTAATATGTGCCTGGCTATAGGTGATAATTTGAGTTTACGGAGCCCCTGTAATTACATTTTCTATGAGTGCTTTGTTGTGGTTACCAGGTAACTGCAAAGTGATTACATGAATATTTATGCTTGGCAGGTTAGACACTGCTGATACACAGGATTAGCATAGTTTTTTCCCCCTTGTAATTCTTTGCACTAATATCTGGGGCTCATATCAGGATAAAGGCGCCTCACCAGCGAAAAAAACCCAACCCTACTAGTGCCATGCTCCTTATCTGAGGCATCAATTTGCTTTTCCCTGAAGCATAGCGCTTGCATTTTGAAATACAAATCGGTCTTTCCTTCCTCTGTGATACATCCAGGACAGTTTAAGTGAGGTTGGAAATCTCTGATCTTGCCTTTTGTAGAGGTTGTGCAACACACCGTGTAGGACCATTTCTGCCAAACCTATAAAACTTTGCATGCGTACGTGCGTATGTGTGTGTGTGTATGGACGTGGCAGTGGTTTAGCCTGCTCCTGTTGGGGGATATAAATACAAAAAGGGTACAGACACAGGAGCAAGTCACCAAGGCAAGGGCGTGAAGTTGCAGTGTGTCATACTGCCCACATCCGTGCTCTTACACGGTGTAAGCGTGAGGTAATGGGAGGTGAAATCATGCCCCTTAATTAGAGAGAGTGGAGCTGGCTCACGTTCGCCGTGGTACGGGAGGGTGTGCACTGTGCCATCCAGCACACTGGCTCACACCCTGGCCAAATCCATCACGACTGTTCTGCAGGCCCACGGCCAACATCAGTGTGGGGTCACAGCCTTAGATAACTGCACGAATTTTGGGGTAACACAGACCTTTGGGGTGTCTGGCTGGGTTGCTCCTCACCCTAGATGTGCTAGCACAGCAACGGCTGTTTGGAGAAGGGAGATTTTGGGGGGTCCTTCTGTCCAGCTCCCACCTGATCGGATAAGCATCAGCTGGCAGGTGGGATGTAGATGATGTCCCAGGGCTGTCACCTCCCTCCCATCTATTCTGATCAGGCAGTGAGACCCAAACCAGCCATCTTGCCCCGGCACTTGGGGGTTTTACTCCACAGATCCCCTCTTTTGGGAACGCAACATTCAGCCCTGCAAAAGTGGAGACCACTTGCAAAGCCACTCAGCTGTTGGTTTGCCCTGTGTGTCCCAGCCCCGTCACTACTCAGTGTCTACTGACAGTCACAGCAGGCAGGAGAGGACAGGCAGAAAGGACCTGTGGCAACAGGACAAGCAGCAATGGTTTGAACTAAAGTAGGGTAGATTCAGACTAGATATAAGGAAGAAATGTTTTATGCTGAGGGTGGTGAGACACTGGCCCAGGTTGCCCAGAGAAGTGGGAGATGCCCCATCCCTGGAAACATTCCAGGTCAGGTTGGACGGGGCTCTGAGCAACCTGATCTAGTTGAAGATGTCCCTGCTTATGGTGGGGAAGGTTGGACTAGATGGCCTTTAAAGGTTCCTTCCAATCCAAACCATTCTATGACTCTATGACTCTACAGAAGTAACCTACCTGCAAAACTCCAGTTGATAATGAAGAACTGGCCTTTTGCTTTTGCCCCCGATGGCTACATCTACAGCGGCAGTGCAATAACACATACAACTAAAGAGCCCCAAAATGGAGTAGCCTCTTCCAATCTGTCTGCTGGGAAAGGGCTTGGTTGCAGAAAAGCCGTTGCTTTCGGCAGACCAGGGAAAGTTGAAGAGAGCAACGCTGGAAGGGAACCATTGGGTTGAGTGCTCATGGTATGAATAGCTCATCCTCCAGCTAATCTGGTGTCCTCTCTTGTGTAAGTGTGGCCCGAGTACTACAGGAGATCAGTGAGAATTGCTGTTAGTCATAGACCTGATTTTCTTCTCAGCATCATTTCATTGAATCTGATGGAGTCAGGAAGAACAACCCAACTGTGTTCCCAGGTCAGGAGAGAGGGGATGGCGATCAAAACAAGCCTGGTCAGCGATCACCCTCAGATCTGGCACCGTCGCGGCAGAACCCATAAAGATATTACACAGGGCGTCATGCACTTCGACGTTGTTATGTTAACCCAGGTTTAATCACTCCAAGCTTAGGCAGGGATTTGGTGGCCAGCGATTTCAGAAATGACTTTTATTTTGCCGGCGTTCGCCAGCAGGCTGCTGTTCGCACATGAAAATGGTCTGCTCGCAGAACACGGGTCGGCAAAGCGAGCAACGGGGCTGAACGCTCGGGGACCTGATTTATTTCTGAGGGCTCTGCGTGGAGCTTTTAGAGCGCGGAAGCCTGCACCAAAGAAAGAGGAAATTATTTGAAGGGAGTCTGCTTTTAAGTAGAAAAGAAATCATTTGCTGAATGTTTTAGATACTGTTGATGTTCTCGAATTTAAGGCATGAAAAGAAACCGTTTCTAGCAGCAGGGCTGTGAGCAGGAGCCATCTCTTTGATCTGTATCTGCACGCAGTGGGGTGGGGCCCATGAATTACAGGGAAACGTAATGCGCTGTCATTCTTAAATAAAAACACACTAGCTAATTAAATTGAGGCCCAGTGACCAAGCGACCGGTCTGCGAGTTTGGAAATCTCTATACGGTGCAGCTCTGCGGCTCGGGATAAGTCACTTAACCTCTGTGTTTCCCAGTCCCCCTCCCCGTAGCCTCCCTGTCTACTGATGAAAAATTAAGTATGATTTACACAGAGTTGTATGAACGCATTTTCCTCATCCTTCAGGACTCGGACTCTGACATTAATCAGACCTGCACCCGCTGACATAGCATATGGTTGGCCTCCACATGTCCTCAGTCAGCCAGGCTGCTGTCTGGGCTGGCTGCTCCTCCGGTCTCTGCTGGTCATCACAGAGTCAAAGGTTTGGAGACCCAAAAGTTGGAGGACGTGGGTCAAGTAGGGAGCACGGTCCCATGAGACCATGGGAAACACTTAATCGCTCATTCTTTAACTCCCACACCGTGATGGGCCAGCCAGAACTTCCCCAAACAGCGTCTTGACTTGGCTGGGATTTTCCTATAAGAAATATTTACACCGCCGAGCATTAGCCTAACTCATCCTGGATATATCGGATTGACAGCACATGCATATCTGGCCATCTGATGGCCAACAGTCCTCCGGAAGCCACGGCTTTAGGTGGGCTGCTGAATGTCTGGGAATCCAGCAGATCGTTTATAAAAGTGGTAGATCATCATTAAAAAAACAGGAAGAGCAATATCTTGCTCATGAAATCAGCAAACTACCTCAGCAAGCAATAGAATAGGAGATTATCCCCAAAGCAGTAAAATGATAGATTACCAGTGAGACAACAGATATCAAGTAAAACAGACAGAGCAGTAGATCAGGTTAAAAGTAGTAGTTGGCCATGAGATTCATGAAGGGAGGCTGTCCAGTGCTGGTCTTTTGCCATTGTAGTAGACAGCCTGGTTGGTAAAAGGTGAGCATAAACCAAATCTCATCCAGTTTCCAGTAGTAGAAAATGTCTTTTCACCTGTGGAAAGGTTTCCCTGTTGGATGGAGAACCGGAGTTTCACCCTGGAAGAAGCTGCCCTCAAGCTCTAGTAATTTCTGGAGGGCAAGGTCAGATTTCAATGCCAGCCCAAGAAGCATCTATGAAATGCTTTCAGTCCGCGTTCAAATTGTAGGTTTTCAGGGGCTGCTATTTTTCCCTTTTGTTTCCAGCAGCATCCTTGGGGTCAACAAAGAGGACCTGGCCCTCTTATTTATCAGTCACAGCACCAGAATCCCAGGCCTGGATTCATCACCCCTAAACGGGATGAGACTTCTTTGATTAGGACTGTGGCTGCTCCAGGATCTCTCTGTGGTCACTGGAGAAACCTTCGGCAAGCGATCCGGACTTCACCGCAGATGTCTATCTCTTTCCATGGATTAGGGAGGACCCCCAGCGCAGGTACCTCATTTAGGTTTGATGCTCTTCTGTGTCAGTGAATAAGGAATGCCAATCTCCAACACGCTCCTTGGCCTCACCGGGCACTTGGGGAAACTGCAGTGGCAAATGCTCATTAGAAATAAATGGGACAGGGGTACCTCAGAAAACTTAATTCCTCAGGAGTTTGGAATAACTAATTAGTTTCCCATGTACACATTTTGTGCCAATGCCTCTTGACCCACCACTGGGCATCTCCGAGGAGAGCCCATCTCTGTCTCTGCTGCACCATCCCAGCAGGGAGCTGCACAGAGCAATAAAATCCCCCTTTGCCTCTTCTCCTCCCGCACCCACCCAGTTCTCAGTCTCTCCTCGCATGCCCTGAGCTCCAGCCCCAGCCAGGATTTGCTTTTTCACCTGCAGCCCCTGCCAGCCCCAGCTGTCTGCGGCTGCATCACCCTCTTCGGAAGGATCTGCTGCTTTGTCCAGGCAGCTGGGGACCTTGGCAACATGGTTGTCCTTGGGTCACCCCAGCAGCGCTGATGCCACCAGCTCGTGTGACCTCCACGTGCTTGGGGTCCCCAGTGCTGAGAATGCAGTCATGGTGCTAGACAGTACCTGGACCACGCCAGGTGTATTTGAGGTTCTCCTCCCTGGTCACCACCCCATGGCAGAGCTTTGTGGACAGACCCGGTGGCCATTCCTTCTACAAAAGCCTTATCAACCCTTTCCACAGCCCACTGAAATCACAAATGGAAGACAACCCGCTCGGTAATTTCAAACTCTGAGACATCAGCAGGGGCCAGTCCAGGTTTCTTCTCCCCATCCAGTGGTGCAAAACCTGGGAGAGCCAACAGCCCCCCGTGTAAATGAGACCGGGGTCTGGCGCTCAGTAAAGGGACCTGGTTTGCATTATCGAGTTTCCTTGCACATAGCCTGATTTATTAATTTTTGGAGCAATCTGTGCAGGACTAAATTCACCGAGCTAATTTTAAGTGGCTTTTTAAAGCAAACAAACACAGGATTTCAGCTATTCCTCCTCTGCTGTCTCATCTCTAGCTGACAGCTTGCTCCAGCAGGAAAATACGACCCCACAAGGACTGCGTTTCACCGCTGTGTATCAAAACAAACACGCGCACACACAAAAAGGGATCCGACCGCTAACCTCAAGCAGCTTCATTTATTCCACACAGTGCTGTCTTTTAAAGGAAACCGCCTGCCCTGCTGTGGCCGGCTCTTTCTTCCCCGCCGGAGCGTTTCATGAGCGAAACCGAGGACCTTTCTGAGCAGCCAGGTTCAGCTCAGTTTGCGCCCCGTGCACAAGGCGACTTTGTTCTGCCTGGAAGCGTGCTGGCTGCCAGCCCCACGCGCTCAACGCAGGGCAGCAAGCACCCCACGGCACCCCTCGGGGCGTTGCTGTAGGCTGAGAAGGTCCCCTTTGCCATGGAAGTCTGAATGCTGCTGAGGAACCGCTTCAAGGCCAGGTTGGACAGGGCTCTGAGCAAAGTGATCTAGTTGAAGATGTCCCTGCTCATGGCAGAGGGGTTGGACTAGATGGCCAACCTTCCAACCCAAACCATTCTATGATTCTATTCTACGAAGCCATCAAGAGGAACGACCACAAGGAGCCACCACTGTTGGCCACCAGGTCTTGCTAGAAAGCACCCAACAAAGCCCAAATGTCCCAAATGTCTCCAAATTTGAATTAATAAGAACACTTATCAGTCCTAAAAGCCTGGGGGCACGTTGCGGGGGGAACATTGGTGTTGGCAGAGCTATGCCTCTACAATGGAGGACTTTGCAGCCATCTCCTGCTGAGGACCATGGCACAGCAAGACCCTCCGTGAGCACAAGGATGGAGTTAGATGCTTGGTCACTAAGCAGGCAGAGGATCCTCTGGAACTCCATGAGCTGGGTAGTCAGTGCAGCACAGGATTTGTGTTAGGAAATCATAGAATCATAGAATGGTTTAGGGTGGAAGGAACCTTGAAGATCATCGAGTTCCAACCCCCCTGCCACAGGCAGAGACACCTCCCATTAGAGGGAAATGAACCATTCACTCTTTCCCCATGTTATGAGAAGGCTGTAAAAAAAGAAGAAAGAAGAAAGAAGGAAAAAGAAAGAAGAAAGAAGAAAGAAGAAAGAAGAAAGAAGAAAGAAGAAAGAAGAAAGAAGAAAGAAGAAAGGAGGAAGAAGAAAGAAGA
>VUYV01000301.1:428453-441115 GCA_008711295.1 Anarhynchus alexandrinus | reverse complement strand
CGATCTGCGCTGAAAACATGAAAATTTCAGGCAAAAAATTGCCGTCTGCTCCCCCCCTTTCCCCTTCCCAGCTCCGTCTGAACAAGCAGCCAAGCTGTTAAATGCTTTTACCTGCTGTGTCCAAGTCAAAAGTTAAATAATGTGTGAACGAATGTGGAAGGAAAACAAGAGGCAGAGAGGGAGCGCGGGAGAGAGCCCCTCTTACAACAAGATAATTGTTACATCATGAGAAACAAATAACGCCCTGCTCCTCTCCGGGTCTGCGCCCGTGACATCTTGACAGGTACATCTGAAGTTAATTACGTGCCCCTCGTTGCGTTTCGCTCCGCCGCTAGGGCCGGATCCTGCAACCACGCGGCGCAGAGCATCGCACCCCCGGGGCAGCTGGCGCTCGCTTTTTGGAGCTCAGGGGGGGGTCGGTTTGCTTTCCGTGGGCCACCGCGGCTCCAAAAAAAGCCTTTTTCCAAGAGGCTGGGGTATCTCAACAGGCCCTGCGTGGTGGGTTGGATGCTCGTGTCATGGGACCTGTCCTTCACCCATACCCACAATGACACGTCTATGGCTCCTGCCAACAGGAGAGAGGTAAATTATTCTTGCTGACTAAATAGTGCAGTTGTCACATCTTTTCTTCTCGGGGCTTGTTTGCCACTCTTTGATGCTGGAAAGCTGTTGCTGTCTGACCCGATGAGTTCCCATCCACATAGAGATGTTGGTTTAATCCTGCGCATTTCCACTGTTGCTGAATGTCCTTTGCCACATCTCAAGTCCAGCTCTCCCTCCTTCTGCAAACCCTCCACCGGATCACCCATCCCACCTTTGTCCCCACGGTGGGGTGTCTATGAATTATTTTTAAGTGCTAGTAGTTGGGCCAGTGCGATAAATGAAAGGGGTCTTGGTCCCTTCTGGGCACGGATTCATCTCAATGACCAGATGTCTCTGGTTGCCCTGAGCTGCCTTGGTGTTTGGTGGAGAGTTTCTTGGAGTTCATGTGTCTTCTCCCATGGCTGCATTTAGGACGGTGTATCAAAGCGTCCCTCTCTCTATGTTGACTGTAAGGGAAGCTGGACATGACTACTGGCGATGGAGGGGACATGCTGATGAATGCATTTGGTCAGATGTCTCCTGCCCCATGCATAGAAATGTGTGATGCGCTCATTAAGGATGCTAATTTAGTCTCCCCTTTGTTTTAATATTGCTTTTATTGTGGTTTACATTCAAAGAGATGAGGAATTCGATGAGTGGAGAGGCGATGTGGGTTTTCCTTCAAACTCTTCCCCTAGACCTGCATTTGTCATGCTGGATCTGAGTTTCTTAAAGGGAGGGAGCAGAGAGGAGGCCGTACATGCATGGTACTAAAGGGGCAACATCTCTTTCCCTGCTCACGTTAGGTGGGAAGAGCCCAGGACCACCCAGGCTGACGCAGCAAAGTGGGTTTGTCTGCAGTGCTGACCAGGAGGCCACCAGACGTTGAGCTGGAGTCCATCTGGATGGTCCACACCACTCACACCCTGCCCCGTGCCCAGACTGGGATGAGCTTACTCAAGAGTCCTCATGGGCAGGGAGTGTGAGTCTGAACCTGTTTTGGCTCCTTCTGTCCCATGCGTAGACCTATAGCACTGTCCCAGCAGGCGTCACACCCTCAAGCTTTGGTTTCATGCTAGCAAACACCACTCCGGTGGTCTGCAGCACAGCCCGCATATTATTTCAGACAGTTTAACTTGGCCAAAACACACAAAACAGTTGTTATGTCTTGGGGCCAGAGGAGCGACACATGAGCTGGGGGAAAGTGGTACCATGTGCAGTGTAGTGGGATGTTCTCCAGACAGGGACAGCCCTGAGCGGTGTGGACACCCACCGGTCCATACCCCTTGGCCTCAGGACCAGGGACACTCACTAGTCCTCTGTTATTTGGCAGTATAGACACGACCTACGAATCCCACTGCTAAGAGCTTCTGTGTCTCGTTGCATGATCTTCATCTGTACCCCAACATTAACCACAGCCCCTTGGGCAAAGATGATTTGGTTATGTCCACATCACCAGGTTATGCAGAGTGAAAAAGTGCTGAAGACTTGACAGCCGCAGTTCAAAGAAGGGGTTTTTTGGACTAGTCATAGCCTCGTGCTGTGGACCCACTCTTGATCAATGTGTGGTAGGTGCTTCCCTGGGTCAGGTCTTCTGGTTTGGGTTTGTTGTGAGCTGATCAATGCAGATGCGCACCCTCCCCTTGGACAGATGCAATGGTGAGGAAGACCATAAAAAGCTTTTTGCCCCACCAAGTCCATGTTGTTTGACTTTTGCTTCAACTTTGAAGTTCAAATAAAACCAGAAACTTGAAAGAAAACCTCATCCCAAAGCTTCCCAGAGGCAACTTCACCCTTGCAGCCATAGCGAGACCACAGGCTGTTTGCTTGGGGCTGGCACGCCTTTCCCTGCTCTTTCACAGATGCTCAGCAGAGTCTCACCTCCATCTCCACCCCCTAGTCCAGATGATCTTCATCTGCCCAGAGTTTTACTTTTTATTTGCACCCCTCTAATAATGATGTTACTATTCCCCTGGGCATCTTTGTCAATACAAATGGACGTCTCCTGTGTCTTTTTCTCCGAGGAAGAATTTTGATGGCTTCCTTCAGTTATAACCTTAAGGTACGTTATGGATTTACTATGATCAGTGCTTTCTGACCTTCTAACTTGGTTGGAAAACTCCCACACACAAAAAAAATAATCAATCGCAAGTAAACAGGCTCCACAACAAATTTACGATCTGGATACCCTCAAGACTTCTAAGTAAAGACCACATGTATTTTTTTTTCAAACATTTTATTTGGCAGGTGTTCCTGGAAGACCAGGGCTCAGTGGTGGGGTTGGGAACTGACTGAACAAGACCCGTAGCCATGCTTATGAGATTGCAAGCATTTTTAAGGCTCTTGGAGAAAACACCAAACAAAATAGTTTGAAATTAGGTTGAAGGTACTTTCTCAAGATTATTTTTTTTCCCCAGAGGCAAAATATATCACACAAGACTCTTGTATTTCGATTGCTTATAGACAGAAAGAAAGGTAATTTATTCGATGTTCACTCCTCTGAGCAGACCTGCCTCTAGCCTATGATGCATTTTTAATATTAGTCCTAAAAACATTCCAGGTACAGTTCTAGATGCTGGAGGGATTTCAGAAATGCTTTTGTGCTGCATGCCAAAATGCTAAAAGCAGGGCTAGATTGTGTCATCAGTTTTCAATCAAGCCTCTCTGTGCCTCTTTTTTGTAAGTTGCTAAAAAAGTTACACATAAAATAGTGAGCAAAGACTTTCCATATAGCTCAAAAAACGAGGGTCCTCATGGCAACTGCTGTAGGTGATTTGGGGTGTTCTGCTGAAGGACCTGGTCCTGTCTGGGCTCATACGGCAGGGGCAAGGAGAGGGGAATACTTCCTTTACTTGGCTTAGTTTGCACTTTTGCTCTGTTTTGCACCAAATTTGATCATCATATTTTTACAGTTCCATCCCAAGCAGGAAATCTAGACTATGGATCAGTGGCTGCCCTAATTTTTATTGGCAAATCATGATCTTTATTGGTGGAATTATGAGCTAGCTGGACTTTACAGTCTTTGTGTAATGAAGCCAATATATTACTACCAGTGTGATGTTTTAAATTTAATGTAGCAAAGAACAAAGGTAGCTTTCTTCTTGCTTTCCTTCTCTATTTCTCTTTCTTTCATTCTCTCTCTCCTTCTTTCTTTCTTTTTTCTTCTTTTCTTCTCTCTCTTTTCCTTCCTTCCTTTTTTCCTTCCTTCCCTCCTTCCCTCCTTCCTTCCTTCTTTCCTTCCTTCCTTCTTTCCTTCCTTCCTTCTTTCCTTCCTTCCTTCCTTCCTTCCTTCCTTCCTTCCTTCCTTCCTTCCTTCCTTCCTATCATTTAGGTTCTAAAATACCCTTAAGTTCATGAGGTCCAATTGTTAACCTAGCACTACCAAGTCCACCACTAAACCATGTCCCTTCTGTACCAACAGTAGGTCAGTCACTCCAACATGGACACAGTTACTTTGACAAAAGAGCTTGGCATTAGAAGAAGAACAGAACCAATACTGGTAAAATGAATTGCTGGTGCACCTGTGGGGAGAACTTAATCTCTACCCAGCTTGGTGCCACTGATATCACAGATATCATGGTTTAGATTGGAAGAGACCTCAAAGATCATCTAGTCTGATCCCCCTGCCCTGGGCAGGGACACCTCCCACCAGACCAGGCTGCTCAAAGCCCTGTCCAACCTGGTCTTGAACACCTCCAGGGATGGGGCAGCCACAGCTTCTCTGGGCAACCTGGGCCAGGGACTCACCACCCTCAGAGTGAAAAATTTCTTCCTAATATTTAATCTAAATCTACACCCTTCGAGTTTGAATCCATTTCCCCTAGTCCTATCACTACATGTCCTTGTAAAAAGTCCCTCTCCAGCCTTCTTGTAGGCCCCCTTCAGATACTGGAAGGTTGCTATAAGGTATCCCCGGAGTCTTCTCTTCGCCAGGATGAACATATGTGATATGTGAGATGGAGCCCAAAAACCAGAGATCACAAATGTAAAAGTCACCCTGGACTCAATCAAATCCCCTGTAGAGCGGTGTTTGGTAGGGATGGCACCGTCCATCGCCTTTGGAGGAAGCAGAGCTGGCTGGATCAGACACCCGCCTTCAGGAAAGCTGAAGAAGGGTGAGATGAATCAAACCTTTTGTGTTTATGGTTGGATGGTACCAACCATCACACGAAATAAAGCAGCTCCCAACCAAAATGCTGGCTCTGACCTCAGCTCCGGGGCTCCCAGTTGTCCTTTGGAGAATCCTCTCTCCCTCCACTGGCCATGGAAAACCCAAAGCATGTCAGACAATTACTGTAAGTGCTAAAAGTTATCCAGCATGAATAACCCCCCTCCCTTGGCCTCCTCCCAGGCTCTGCCCCAAAGAGTTGGAGTCAGAACAGGAAGGTCAAGGAGAGGAATAGGGACATAGGGTGAAATCATGGGCTTGGCAACAGCCCCTGGCCGCTGGTGGAGCAGGGAATGGAGTCCCAGCATCTCCGTTTCTAAACCAGGATCAAACCCACCAAATTGCTCAGCAATAAGCTCCAATAAGCAGCAATAAGCTCCAGCAGGACTTTGTGTTTCACTTCCAAAAAGTAAAAAAAAAAAAACCAAAACATCATCCCTTTTTTGATTTGTTTGTTGGGTTTTTTTTTCCAGACTGGGAGGTGGGAAGGATGTGAAGGATCAGGCCCTTGGTGCTGCCGGAGCCAGAGGAGCACATCTGGCTGCTCAGATTCTGGGACGGGTTGGCAGCATGAGCAGCAAGAGAGCGCCATGCTTTATTTGTAAACCGTGCAAAGTTACAACGGTGTCACGGCAGCACAACACACATTGAGCCCCACGGTGATGGTTTTACAGCCCCCATCCAGACCAAAGCCTTGCTTTAATATTGCATCCACATAATCTTCAGTTTGTAACATTTACTTAATTCTTTATCGTTAAAAACCCCAGAGGAAGGCTAGGCTCGTCCTAACCTCTTCTGGACCGCAGTTCTGAGCTATTAATCTGTCATGTCAGCATGTTTTATTAATACTGTTTTCCTGCGGACGATAGGTAGAATGCATCATAAGTCACTTACCATCTGCTGTGTAAGTGCGTTGTAAAGTATCTTTCTTCCATAGATTATTGCTTTGATAGATTAGGGGTTTGTACAGCTGTGATACCTCATCCCATCAATTTTAAGCTCCCAGGCGAGCCCTCGTGGCTGAAGTATCTGATCAATGCAAAAGTCTTTAACGGTATCTCATTGTGCCCCTGCAGGCAAGGAAAGTGCTGGTACGTCCACTTTCCAGATGAGGACACGGTGTCTCGGTCTCGTGTGGCATTGCTTTAATTACATTTTCTCCTTCTGCTCCATCCCTCAGTGATGGGGAGAGATAAGCAGGTCTAGAGGGGAACAGCCTTTCCTCCAGCCTGAATCGGGGATGGGTGTGGGACTGGAAGCTTTGCTAGAGGTGCCCAGTAGCATCCCAGCCGTCCAGCCATCTGCTCTGCCCTTTGGAGCTTGAACATGTCTACACCACCAGCTTTTGTGGACAGAGCTGCATCAGTGCAATGGGTGACCTACAGACCAGCCCAGAGCAGCAGCATCCATGGGAGCAAAGCTCACCCACTGCCGACAGAATCCACCTCACGCTGGTTTAGCTATATTTAAACTTGAGTGCTTAAGTATAAGGAATTGTGTTGAGATAAAAAATGAGAAAGACGGAGGCACCACAACAGAAAGGGTTTATTTCCAGCCTAGAGAAAGTCTCTAGAGAAGGTGGGCTGAACTGGAAGTGCGCTTGCTCCATCCCACTGTAATTGCAAGATAGTGCCACTCCCTTTCGTTGCACTTTTTTTTCACATTTACAGAGATGGGGAATCTGTGGGCAGCTGATACATCAGCGGTTCCTATTCTGCCTTCCCTGATGCAATGTGTCCTACTGGCAGCTATCTTTTTTTTCCCTCAGTAAATCCTTGTCCATGCCACAGCTGTGTCTGTGCTGTGCTCAGTTCTATCGAGTCCTCACCTTGGTTTCTCCTTGAGGAGACGTCTGAAGAGCTTTCTGAGCTAGTGGTACATCTGAGCCACTGAATGGATGAGTTTGGCCCCCAGGAATCAGCGGTTTCTGGTGGGCTGGAGCTGCCGTCAAACCTGAAAACCACCTGAACTTAAACGGTCCTTTGGGAAAAACTCAGCCTCTCTGGAGCAGGGCTTGGAAAACAAGTACTGATCAAAGGTCTGATTCAGCAAGATGCAGAGCAAGGGGGACAAGGTGCTTCTAAGTGACACACATCTGGTAAAACTTAATGAGTGTGGGGTTTTATATGAAAGCATGCATTAAATGCATTAAGAAATTAAGTGTGAAGAGCTCAGGAATGGATCAAACATGAGACACCCATGAGGATGTGGAACAAAGATGTCAATCAAAGGAATAAGACATATCAGCCTGTAGTCCAAGAGATGCTGAGCAGACCATGGCAGCTGCGATGTGGCATTGCCCAGCTGGATTTTCCCTGCATCTTGGTCCCCAGACACCCCAAACCAAAGTGGACCACCCCTCCTTGTTATCCCTAAGGACTCATGTTCCACACCTTGGCATGCTCAGCACCCCAAAGCTCTCATCTATCCAAAATCATTCAGCATCCTCAGGGTTAAATCAGATTTGGTACGCAACCAAGACCTGGCAGCTGAATTTCAGCCCAGCATGACTTTTTACGATCAAATTATAGACCCCAGAAAAAAGAAAGAAAAAATACCAAAAAAAAAAATCCAGTCCGAGGTTTATAATGGAAATCATGACAGAGCCATGATTGTAGTAGCAGGAACAGCATCACCGTAATACACTCGTAAACTGGTACCGTCCAGCGGGGTATTATAAAAGGAAAAAAAAAAAGGCGTCTGAAGTGCACTTGGTACCCCTGAAAGGTCTGAGGGAGGTGGGTGCCATGACTGGATGGGAAAAGGGCTGCTTGCCAAGAGGAACTTTAAAGGACTGAATCTCCTCCCCGGTGCAAAACAGCATCCGTGGTGTCTCCGCAGCCCCATGTCGAGGGAGGCAAGATGCTGTACCGGACCCTCCATGGGGCTCATGCCAGCTCTTTGCACCCCTGAGATGGGGAAAATTAAACGTATCCATTTCCAGGATGGACAGCTGTCTATATGCACGTAAATTGAAATGATATTGGGCAAAGCAATGCCGGATTGCAGTGGTTTTTCACCATGTGGGTCTAACAAGGTGGAGGCGCAGCCTTTTCCAACATTTAAGTAGGAAAAAAAAAAAAGCAAAAATGCTTCTGGATCTCATCTTTATTATTATCTGGCCATTAGGGGAGGCAAAGCATTTGTGAGCTGCTTGCAAATCCCAGCTTCTGAACTCCTGCTCTAGATCTTGGGTTTGCAACGAGTTTGGTCCATCCTCTCCAGGTCCTCTTAAAAAGAGGGAGCAGAAATGATGTTTGGCTCTGGCAGAAAGGGAAAGCCGAGAATGATACCATAAAGAAACAATGGTCACATTTTATTGCCTTACTCACCCATGGTTTCTTGAGCATGACTTATGGAAGCTTTGATTTACGCTGGTGCAAGCTTTATCTGCTGCTGTCTTGGCCAGCTCATTCTTAATACCGAGACCTATGGGCCTCTGCTGACTTTCTTGGTTAAATAAATTAAAGCAAATATAAACGTTAATGGAAGCCACTTTATTTATGGCTCGATTGGAGCACTGTCTCTTACACCGTGGGTCCAATCCAAAACCCATTAATCCAAAGCCCACTGACGTCCCCGCACCAGGCCCTATCTTTGGGCTTTTCCTTCTCACGATGAAAGGGGCAGCTAAAAAATAATTTCAAACGAGATTACGTTATCCCGCGAAAGCCATTCTGCACAAAACTTTCAACCCTTGGCACCTCTGGGGAGGCAGAGCGTTCGGGATATTTTAGTGGCTGTTGTTTGAAGGCTAAAGATATTCCCCCCACGGCAATGCCTCCCCCCCCGCCTTCTCCTCTCCATGCCAACCATCCCACCCTCTAAATATCTCCTCGTGAAAACGTTTTGCAATGCATCACGCGCTGTTTGTGGCCAAACACATTTTTGGCTCTTCTGTGTGATACAGAACCTACTTCCAGCTCTTCAGACACTTTCTCAGATTGTTCCTTGCCAAACCTTTATTTTTTTGGCCTGGTTGGGTGGGAGAGAGCTTTATGCTGCTTTTTATTATTGTTATTACTACTACTATTATTATTATTATTATTATTATTGTTGTTCTTCTTCTTCTTCTTCTTCTTCTTCTCCTTCTTCTTCTTCTTCTTCTTCTTCTTCTTCTTATTATTATTATTATTATTATTATTATTATTATTATTATACTATCATTGTTTATTCAGAGATGCTTTCTGCCACATGTACTTGGATAACTGTTGGCTTGCCATTCCAGCGTCTGCCTTAATGCATTCTGGTATGCTCCTTCCCCTTGCCCCTATATTTCACCTTCTCCAGTTAAAAAAAAAAAACAAACCACCAAACCCAAACCACCACAAAGGCAAGAAAACAAAACAACACCCCAACAACTGAAGAAAAATTGCGTGCTCTCTTTGTGCTGAAGAGAAGAAGACCAGGAGAAAGGGGCAGCACAAAATGTTAAAAAAGCGGAAAAATATAGGAGTAGTCCCTCAGAGTATTAGGATGAGTCAGTAATTGAAGCTGTTGTGTTTTTGCATGGAAGTAGCAAGTTCTGGGTTCTTCTCATAGCATAAAGTCTTACTGTTATCACAGCTGTGGGAGGGATAAAAGGCGCAGCGAGAAGGAGGATCAGCTCCTCAGTGAATATGAATTATTATAGTTTATCAAGGCAGTGGCTTTTCACATCTGATCGTGTCCTGTTGATATTAATTGAGCTTTTCCACCGAGTCGAGTGGGGACTGGATTCAGAGGCTGAAAGGCAAGAAGAAAGTGTTTGGTTGGACCTCTCCAGCATGGAGAGGGATGGGGAGTCTACCCAAAATGGTTACAGCACCAAGCCCTCAGCCTCTGTGTGAGAACAAGTGCATCCTTTGGGATGGCATCCTGGTTAGGTGGGTTTGTAGACAGTGTGGTCCTTCCCAACCGTGACTGTTAAAGCACATGGACACCCAGACGTGGTATCCATGGCCCTGCAGGATTAGGAAGCTGCCAATGTAACGGCTCGGGATAACTCAAGGAGGCCTGGTGCCTTTGTATCCGTGTTTAAAAATAAAGAGTACTATTTATATTGCAGCAGCAGTGTTGGGGAGCCCTGGCTTGCTTTGTGCCAGGCAACTTGTGTGCCCGTAGTAAGAGGGATTTTGTACCCATGACAGTCCACTGTCCCCAGGAGAAGGATGGGAGAGGAGACAAGAGCAGTGAAACCACACACAAACAAGTAGGGAATTGGAGAAGTCCTAAATCAACACACCCATTTCTCTCCAACATCTGTCATGCCCAACATTTCAGAGATGACATGCCAACACTGACTCTCAGTACCACCTCCACACCACCACATGCCTCCACCAGCTAAACTGGCAGCGGCTCGGTGAACCTCATGGGCTGCTGAAGGTGGCTCCACCAAGCTGGTGTACCACAGTCCTATAGCCCAGTCTACAGGCCAGATCTGGGGACTGCTTGCAGTTTGGTTACACTATTTCTCACTGAATTTAGGATAACAACCCTCACTTCCAGGGAAAATGGCATGCTAGGCAGGTGGGGTGGGATGTCCCCTGTAGGACACAGGCTCCTAAGCCTCTGCGAGCTGATGAAGCAGCAGTACAATCCCAGATAGGACATGCCAACACAGCCACCCTCTGCCAGGGACATCCTCTGGAGGTATCCAGAATTCTCCTTAGACCCATCTCACAGGGCTTGGCGGGGACCAGGGATGGGATGGGATCACAAGAGGGGATTTTGCATTGCTGTCTTCAGACTTTTGTGGCTGCTTTGCGTGCAGCTCACCATGGGAAAAGTCTGATGGTACTTTGCCTTCCTTTTATATGCACGTCAGCACTGGTGGGCTGAGGGGATGTGCTCAGGTAAGGTGGTTCAGACAAGACCCCATTTCTCTTCCCCACTGCCTCACCTTAAACCCTGCCGAGCCCTCGACTTTTTGAGCAAAGTGACGAATGGCTTTCAAATCTGCCTTGCATTTTGCTGAGGAGAGAACGAGCTTCGTGAACATTTACCCTGCAGATTTCCTCAATTAAAATACCTTACTGAGTATTTGTTCTGTAGATTCCATGCAATTAAGTGGATAAGCAATACGTAACAGCCGATGTTTTCCAAGAGCAGGACGGTGTCCAAGCGATAGCGCAGCAATGCTACGAGGAGGCAAAAGGAACAAATGCCTGCCTGTGTTTTTATGCCATCTTATAATTAACCCCTGGAATGGCTCTGGAATAAAATTCAAGTAATTCAGTGCTAAGTCAGGCCCTGAATCCACACTACAACCCCAAAAGCGCGACACCTTGCTCAGCACCTATTTCACACAGTTTTTACGATGGACATAATCCATCATGAAAGAGGAACCAAAGCCCACACTCAGGTGTTTGTAGGTAAACAGAAAGCCTAACTGACCCCTCAGGGTGGAATCAGGGAGAAAACACATCAGGATCAGAGAGAAATCACTCAGGGGAAAAAAAAATCACTGCTAACAACACAGAGTATTAATCTCCAAAGTTTTCCTGGCAGTTTTATATAAGAACAAAACAACCAAGCCTGGGTGTTCCTGAGAAAGGATGAAGGGTTTTCATAGCATCTCCTTGAAGACCATTCTTTAATAAAACCAGCTAGAAGGGAAGATAACTCAAGCTGGATGTCTTAAGCATGTCTTAAGGATGCCTTAAAGGATGTCTAAGAGAATCAGAGACCAGGTTTTTGGAAATTGAGGTCCCAGCAGACCAAGCAGATGAGCAGCTCTGGGTCCCCATAGCAGTGACCCAGCTGGGCAGGTTTTTAGGAGAAACTAGCACCCAGAGCTGAGAGAAGAGCCATGTATTAGCAGGAACCAAATGGGGTGTGGATGCTTGAAAATCATCCCCTACCTGAGCTGTCTGGAGGAGCTTCAAAATTACATCTCCAAGCCAGGGAAGGGGTGGGTGGGATGGATGTATGAAATGGCTCCTATGAAGTTTTAGATAAAAATATAAAAGCCTGTTGTTACCTAGGGTTTATGTTTACACAGAGAAGAGTGTATCTGCGAGAGGTTTTCCTTGTCCGAATAGTTCCAGAGTGAGTTTCAAAGCACGGTACTTTGTCTGGTACCTTGCCATCTCCCGTCAACTTAGGTCATAAGATGATTATGCCATTAGTCTCCTTGCTGTCCCGATGTCCATCAAAAACCAGCTTTTCCTCACTGTTGCGAATAGAGATACTTGGCTAAGATGGGGCACTGTGGGTTGCTTTGGGATCCCTCCCCAGTCCGGGGGCTGTACGTTTTCCACTCAAGGCAACTAACCAAAGTGACCCATGTCCCGTCTTGGTTTTGCTTTGTTTTGCCTTGTCTGAAGGTGTGTTCCTTCAGCAGAGCAAGGCATGTCTGGATCTTCAGGAATGTTCAGCCCCTCTGGTCGCAGCTGGGTTTGCAGAGGCACTCAGCTCCCACTTAGGCAGCAGAAATCCTATTTTTGAAGGATGTTTGCCTTCAAACTGGAAGAGGGCAGGTTTAGATTGAACATTAGCAAGAAATTTTTCACTTTGAGGGTGGTGAGGCACTGGAACAGGTTGCCCAGAGAGGTTGTTGAGGCCCCATCCCTGGAGGTGTTCAAGGCCAGGCTGGACATGGCCTTGGGCAACCTGGTCTAGTGGGAGGTGTCCCTGCCTATGGCAGGGGGGTTGGAACTCGATGATCTTCAAGGTCCTTTCCAACCTAAACCATTCTATGATTCTATAATTCTATGAAAATATCTGCCCAGCAGGTGTGGCAGCAGGGATGGCTGCCTTGAGCCCTGCGAAAAGTCCACCTTCTTTTCTGCAAAGCAATCTTGTCTGAAAAGACAGCCGAGGGCTGGAGCACCTCTCCTATGAGGAGAGGCTGAAGGAGTTGGGGCTGTTCAGCCTGGAGAAGAGAAGGCTCCGGGGAGATCTTATTGCGGCCTTTCAGTCCCTAAAGGGG
>VUYV01000301.1:347012-420301 GCA_008711295.1 Anarhynchus alexandrinus | reverse complement strand
GGATGCGGGGAGAGGGGAGACCGGGGGGGATGCAGGGAGAGAAAAGGCTTGGAGGCTGCGAGGGAGAGGGGATTCCCGGTGGGATGCAGGGAGATGGAACTCCCGGGGGGATGCAGAGAGAAGGGAGACACGGAGGCTGCAGGAGAGAGGAGAGGATGCAGGGAGACCTGAGACCCGGAGGGGTGCAGGAGAGAGGGTAGACTCGGAAGCTGCAAGGGAGAGGGGAGACTCAAAGGCTGCAAGGGAGAAGCAGACCCAGAGGGTGTAGAGAGACCTGAGACCCTGAGGCTGCAGGGGAGAGGGGAGACCCAAAAGCTGCAAGACACCCGGGGGCTGAAGTGAGAGGGGAGACCCGGGGGGCTAAAAGGGAGAGGGGGGATGGAGAAGGGTATAGGGACACCTAAGATCTGGGGGCTGCAAGGGAGAGGGGAGTCCAGGAGGCTGCAGGGGTAGTGGGGACACCCAAGGGTTGCACTGGAGAAGGGAGATGCAGAGGGTTGCAAGGGAGAGGAGAGACCGGGGAGGTGCAGGGGAGAGGAGAAGCTGCATGGAGAGGGGAGACCTGGGGGCTGCAAGCAGCCCCACCACCCTTCATCCCCTGTCCCTGTGCCCCATCCTCACTGCAGGTCATTTGGGGATGCGCTACCCCTAAAACCGGCAACTGTGCTCGCGGGGAGAGCTGCGGGCTGGCAGCGGGGTCAGGTGGATGTCTTTCCTTCTTGGGTGGGAAAGCTGGAAAAATGTGAGATGGATACTGAGACGTTTACATATAGTCCGTATTGCCTATTCCCATGCCTGGGGACCGGACTCTCGGAGGTGTCAGATGGGAGCGTTTTCTGCGTGGAGGAGCGGGGCTGGCTGCAAACAGCCTTGGGGTGGAGAGAAAAGGGAGCTTTGAGTTAAAAACGGAGCCGTTTTTTTAGGAGTCCGCAGGCCACTTGCTGCTGGTTTGATCAGTGACCCAGAGCTTTCCAGAGCTGTAAACATCACGTCTGCCCCAAAGACTCTCCCTCCCCTCCCCTCCCCGGCAAATTCCTCTTGCAAACGTAACCTGTGCTGGACTGAGTGGAAAAAGGCGTTATTACCTCCCCAAAAAACCTGGGGGGGGGGGGGGAGAATTGCAGACCAAGTTTGCAGCTCTTGAGGTGGGGATGAGGGAGTGGGGTAGATAATTTCTATTCCTCCCTCTGGAGGGGAGGGAAAAACCCAAACCGTGACTTTTTCAAGGCAGGGGGGCAAAGCAGAGGATGGTGTTGGCTGGTCAGGGTTAGCGAGAGGGTTTTAGACCATCTAAGACATTTTACACCCGACTCTTGTGCTGTTCAGCAATTCATAGGAGGGAGATAAGGGGTCTGAAATATCTAAATGGACACTAAAAGGCATGGGCAGGATTAAGGGTTGAAGGTTTCCAGTGTGCTCGTGGAGAGGAAGGGGTGGGGGGGGGGGGGGNNNNGGGGGAGCAAAGAGCTTCCAAAGATGAAAAGATACAGAAATAGCCCGAAAGAAGAAGTATGCCTGGATGCTCGTGGGAGCACTGCCTTCAAGGGACACATCAAACCCAAAATCTGAGCGGGCATTAAAGAAAAACAACCCGTGGCGATGAAATCCTGCCTCCCTTGTAGTCAGTCGGAGTTTTGTCTCGGACTTCAAGGGAGCCGGGAACTCGCCCCTAGAGGTTATTAAAATCCTTTGTAATAACAGCACTTCTCTAGTAACCCTTTACACCAGGCGCTGGGATTGGGATAGCCAAAAAGCAGCCTGAATGGAAAAATACACTGGAGATGGTAGAAAAAACACCCAGAAATAGTCCTTCCCCCCCGCTCCTCCCCGGCCAGACCCAATTGCTCCCCAAATAGGGGTATGGAGGCAGAAAGCTGCAACGGGGACAAACCCAGAGCCGGGGGCCAGGTGGGATGTGCTTTCCCCAGGGTGAGGGGTTCCCTGAAGCGATGCCGACTGCTCCAGCCGTTCCCGGTCCCATCCCGAAGCCCTTCGAGGGGGTGATGTTGGAGGGGGGGAAAGGGGGGGGGGAGATGTGCGGTCACGGCTTGGGGATGCCAATCGTGCCATGCGCCGGGCTGCGAGACTTCAGAGGCGCAGCGTGGCGGGGAAGGTTTTGCTGTTTATTTTATTATTGGCTTTCTCGTGGGGTGGGAAACCACCGCAAAGACCACAAAAGAGCAGCCCCGGAGCGGTGTCTGAAGTGAATAACTGAAGGGAAACCCATTTACTGCTATTAATACTGCTGCTAAAATAAGCAAGCCGTGCCCCGGAGACAGACAGGACCCCTCTAAGAATTTAAGTCCTCCACCTGGTTTGTTTATTTGTTTGGACTGAAGAAGGGGAAAAAATAACAACAACAAAAAAAAAAAAGGGGGGTGGGTGGGAATCCTTGAGAGTTTTTGTCTCCTCCTGGCTGCTCCCCGGAGACAGAAATGGGATTTTTATGTTTACGAAGTTGCAGCCCCATTCCGTGAGCTCCAGGTGCCCGAGGACTTGGAAGAAGTGAGAGGCAGAGTTAATGAGGTGAGAAGGAGAGCAGAAGGGAAAGAGCAAAACACATTTGTTGTAACAGATCAGACCGAAACATCTGCAGGGCACGGGCACCTGCGTGAAGTCGGGAAATGCAGTTTTTATAATTTGTCTTCTCTGTAGAAAAAGAAGGGGNCTTTTTTCCTTCTTCCCGAGCAGTTAAAAAAACCTTTTGGGGGGGGGTGGGTGGGAAGAAAAAAAAGTGAAGCAGCGAATGAAGTCCTGCCATGTGCAGGGTTAAATGGAAACACACAATCAGACCATAACTCAGGGTGTAATTCAAGCCATACGGTTTGTCTGTCTGTTGACTCGAAAGGTTGTATCACGGCTTGGCGAGGGAGGGGACTGAGAGGGGATAATCCAAACTTTTTCGTGATTCATAAACCACTCCTTTGCAACTTGGATAATAGATCTCTCTCTCTCTCTCTCTCGCTAAACTTCAGAGTTAACCGTAGCTCCTGCTCTTTCTTTCTCCCCTTTCAGGTTGTTCATCTCCAAGGAGGAGCAACACCCAAACTGCAGGGAAATACGTCGTGCAGAAAATTAGGAAAACTCCTTTTTTTTGTTTTGTTTTGTTTTTTTTTCATCCTTTGGAGAAGCTGATTTCCTTCGGCAAGTGGGGGACGGTGGAGGAAAAATGAAGCCGAGCCCGCGATTTTTCTTAGCTGGTTTTCTGTCTTTGATTCTGCAGACGGGGCTTTGCTATGGGATAAAATGGATGTAAGTACCTGGCTATCTCTCTGCATTTTTAAAGTCTTTGTAGGCGTTGCTGGTCTCCTACCCGTGTTTTTTGGGTTTTTCTTTTTTGCAACTGCTATGTGAAGCACACTGTAAAGCCATTTAAAGAGCAGCAAGCGCTGCATTTCTCCGGGCATTCATTGATTTCAAGTGTGTGTACTAGGGGCTTGTGCTAACAATACGTCTCCATCTTCTTTCCAAAATATGCATGATTTAGGCTCGCTTTTTCTCCTCCTCATTGATACCGAAAAGGAAAGGCACACACTTGAACGCTCACATGAGCCACTTAATGAAGTTTCTAGCGTTAGGTCCTGCCACGCTGGGAAACTCTCCCACCGGGACCGCTGGTCGTGCTGAGGAGGAGCTGAGAGCAGTAGGGACGGCAGCTAAGATAATGCCGCCAATCTCCAACCGCAGGGGATGCTTGACAGATAACATGTTTTTTTCGTGGACCTTTTAACCTTTGGATTTCGTAAAGGGTGTTAAAAATGAGGCAGGGGGGTGGAGGGTGAAGAAATACCGGGGAGTGTGGTCAACTCTGGATCGAGTTTCCTCGGAGGTAATGTCACTGCAAACAAAGTGAAAACATCACTATCTCATTTCTTTGCTTAAGCAAGCAATCAATTAGTTGCTTACTGCAAAAATAAACAAACAAGCCCCGCCAACACCCATCTGGTTTCACGTCCTTGATGAGTGATCTGTCTTTTCTACTCGGGTTTGAAGCCGTGCACAAAACAAATAAGGGGATGTGGGCAAGCAGCAAATGAGCATCTTCTGTAAAAGAAAAGGCGCGATAAAATGCAACGCCAGGAAGAATCTGTTGTGTAGGGTGTAGTGCGTCGAGGTGGGGACCTTGGGGTTAGGTGGGGAAATTGAGACAAGAGGTTCCTGGTTCATCCCTCCTTCTGTGCTATGTCTAATTCCCTTTCCACTGTCCCAGTCATTGTCATTTAAGGCTCTCCCTGTGCCACCTTTTGTAAAGGCTCACTTAAATTTGGATGTTTTCAAGTTAGATGTCTTGTTGGAGCCGGTGTTTTCACTGCCCTGCATGTAGTCATGGGAAAGAGGACCTTCCAGATGGGGATTCACCCTCTCCAAAGAGAACCATCCAACGCAAATGTCAAGACATGCTCTCTGGATACGCCAGATGGGCTGCAGGGAGCTGGTGGAGACCACACATCCACCTTTTATATGCGTAAAGAGAAGCAGGGTCAGTCTCTCCATAGGGTGTTTAAATGCGTATGGTCAGGTGGGAGGAATAGTCACCTACTTTAGGGCATCTTTCATTTGCTGTCTCCATACTCTGAAGACCACCTTGGAAGTAGAGGAGAGTCAGGATCTGATTTGCTCTTCACCACCTTGGCTTTACACCCTGTAGTAGTCACCACAGCTAAATTACATAGCCCAGCTATTTCTCTCTGCCAGCTTCCTCGAGTGTTTCGGCTCTCAGCTCGGCATATATCCAGCGCCTTTCACAGGGCGGGCATCTCCTCTCCACAGGACACCTAGCGACATGCCCATGGGCTGGCAGACCCTGACTCGCTTACAACCTTTATTTCTATGCAGCGCAGAAATAAAGCTGTTTTGTGGCACCCTGATTCAGCGGGGCACTACGTACAGACCCATAACTGAGCGGAGGGGCTCACTTATATGCTTGGTATGAGGGTCCCGCTTAAGCAAGGTGCTAAATCCCCCGTGAAGGGCCTGGGTTCCTCCACAGGGCAAGGGCGAGATGAGCTTCAGAGGGAACCTGGTAGAACATTGACAACCCGTAGACATGAAAAAAAAAAAAGGCTGGAGGGCAGAAAAGGCTGGAAGGCAGGGCAAGGTCCTAATATCTTTGCTGGCAAAAGCAGCCTTTCGGCCGGTAAGTGGTTAAGCTGCGAGGGTTGCTTTTGGGGATGGGGTGGAGGGGAGGCAGTTGGAGGGAAGACGCGCTGTGGTTGCCGCTCCTCCCCTTCCCAGCAGACATATCGCCCCCCCCACCATTGAAAAGGCGAGTGGGGAAGATGAAAGCTGGGATTAAAGCGGCATTTGAAGCATGAACTGAGTCCAGATGCGCCGCCGGGGCTCCCCTCACACCTGTTTAAAACCTGGCGGGGACCTGCGCTCCCTGTCCCAGGGCTCTTCACAACTGGGATGCTGCCAGCTGGGATTTCACAAAATTACGTTGGGGTTTTGTTGGTTTTTCTTTGGGTTGGGTTTTTTTTTTTTTCTTCATTTGCAGTTTCTCCTCCCTTCCCCACCCTTGTTTTTCTATGGGAACACAGGCCAGTTTCCCTCCCACCCCCCTCCCTACCCCATCGTTCTCTTTCCCCCGCTGCAGCGATGCTGCCGTCCTTGGGGCGAGGGGACCGTCCCTGGACATCGCGTGGGTAAACCCTTGGCGAAGGGAGGTCGATGCTACCGAATACCGAGTGATACCTCGGAGCTGCAATCCCAGCCCTAAACTCCCGCGCCGGGTGCTGTACAACCAACCCCTTCCCTCTCACGCTTGTGGATGGAGAGAGGTGGTGGTGGTGGGAGAGAAAGGACGGGATGAAGAGGGAGGAAAGTGCTACGAGATGTTTTCGGTCGTGGGCTTGTCTCGGCGGTCTGCTCGCTGCGCCGTTGTTGTAGGCACGGTGCCAGAGGCGAGCTTCAAAGAGGATTTGGGAGGGGAGGTCGGGAGCCGGGGCGGGGGTAGCGGGGGAAGATAAGGAGGTGGGTTTTGCCAGCCTGGCAGGCTGGGTTTGCAAGGCTGAGGAAGAGGGAGGACCGATACGAAAGGCGATAGGAAATTCAATTTTGATTCGGCGCGTGATGTAATTGCAAGGGGAGGGGGAGAAGAAAAACACACTTTTCAGCCGTTTAGGACTTCCCTGTAACACGAATATCCCCTGTAAATTAGTAAAAGCGGGGAGAAGGTAAAAGGGAGCTATTTGTTTTATTTTATTTGGCTTATTTTTACGAGTTCTGTGGTCCAGATCCCCAGCTGTAGGTGGTGGTGGTCGTGCCCTTCCCTGCCGCCGAGGCATGCGCCACCGAGCATCCCGCGCGGTGCGTGGAGGGTCAGCGTCTCATAAACCCGCTCTTGCTGCTGGAGAAACTTCTTATTTTGGCCTTTTCCACCCAAGCTCCAGGGAGTTGCTCGGGCGTAAGGTCAGGGTATTGACAGATCTTTGCGGGATCAGGGCTGCCGTGGAGAGGCAGCCTTTCCACTCAATGCATGTGACCCCCCAAGTCTTAATTTTTGCACGCTAATTTTTGTAATCACTTTCCCATCCTTAGAGCAGGGTGGGTTTTTTTGCGTCACTTTGTGGTCCTCAGTACTTGTTTTGCATCACAGCAGCTGGGGAGGTGAGGCAGCCATCGGTTTCAATGGGAGATGACTCTTGTAGAAACTCTATCACCTTACCCATCTCCTTTTGAACCCCCTTTAGCTTTCCTGGGGGGGGGGGGGGCTTGGGTTTGGCCAAGCCGGTTGCTGAAGCAACTTGTTTGAGTAGAGCTGAAAAAGAGATGAGCACTAGAGGGAGCTGCGGCCAGATGTGAGTGCCGCAGAGGTCTGCAGATGTTGGGATGTTTGGGCACAGAGTGGCTTTTGAGGCACTCCTGCCTCCCTGGGGGTTGGTATCTCCTCTGCCCAGGTGCCAAGACACAGGTTGGACTGTCCCTCTGTGTCGAGTGTCACCCTCAACATGAGGGTGGTTGCGAAGAGGCCGAATGCAGCAAGTGGGTTTTCTGCTTGGCTTGCAGCATCAGCCCATGAGAGCAAGTGGTGGCATTAGGAATCTCATCATTTTTAAGCAGAGCTTGGTCACTTTGGGAAGTCCCCGCCTGCCCCTGTTGTGGTGGCCTCGACATGCCCCATGCCCTCTGAAGCCATCCTTAGCTGAGCACCGTCCCCAGCTATGAGGTCAACTTTGCTGCACGGTTGCCGTGGTTAAATCACAGCTCTTTGGGAGCAAAAGGTGCCTCAGCCGTGCATTTCGGTGAACCCAGGATGTACCCCAGCTCACCGACCTCCAGCAGCACCGCAGCCGTTCTGCAGCCAGCAGAAAGCAAGGGAGAAAATGGAAAGATTTCGTGCTTCCCGGCAGCTCCTGCTTCTCTCCTTCAACCGGCGGGGGGGGGAGAGAGCTGAGACGTTGGGGCACGGGCGCCTGCGAGGAGACCGTCTGCCTGGCAAGGGGGCTGCTAGATGAGCTGCCGCGAAAGGACTGCAGGACGGAGACGGCGGGAGGGGAGCGGGCTGGGGGCAAGGAAAGGAGGGGGGGAGGACAACGGGCTTTGAAGTTTGCTCTTCGCTCCGTAGGCAGCTCGGGAAAACTTGACAAAGCTCCACGGCCTTCCTCGGCGCGCGGGGAGCCAACTCGCCGCTGGCATCGACTTCAGTCAAGCTTGGGCTGGAAGTCAATGGCCTTGTGCCCACTACTGCCAGCGCTGGATTTGGCACCGTATCTGAAAGCAGCTCTTATTTTAAGCTTTTACTTCAGGGTTGGCTTTTTTTTTTTCCCCCCCGCTCCTCTCCCTCTTCCTCCTCTTTATTTCAGGGATTTTTTTCTTTTCTTTTTTTCTTTTTTTTTACCAGATAAATCCCACTTCTCTGTTTGAAAAGGCTTTGCAGAACCACTGGAAGCATTTACCAGGGGACGCGGTGGCTTTCCCGGTGCTTGTGGTCCCCAGACCTGATGCGGGGCACGGGCTGCCTCTGACTACCAGGAGCTTAGACAAGGCATTTGTAACAGTCCTGTGAGCCTTTTCCAGTTGAAAACCTGAGAAAATGAGGCTCCTGCAGATTAAAGACTTTCAATGAGATTGAATGCAAAAAACCTCCAGTCGCTGCCTCTCTTTGTTAAAGTTTACCGCACACTTCGCTCTCCAGAGAAGTGTCGTTTTGTCTAAATCTTTTTGTTTCGCCCAAATCCCTTCAAGATTAAGGGGTTTAAGAATAGGCATGAAAAAGAGAGTGCCTTTGCAGAAAGCAAAGCTGACAATTTGGAGGAGAAGTTCATGGTTTCACCAACAGTCCTTCTGTGAGACTTTCTTGGGTCACATCACGCAAGGGAGGATGGGGAGATGCCCTCCAGAGAGAGCCCACATCAGAAAGACAGGAGATCCTTCCACCCTTTAAGGGTGTTTTAAAGGGCACCTATGCTCCACTGCTCAATTCAAGGGTTTTTTCTCCCTTTGGCTTGACCAGGAGTGGTGTCCTACTCACAGTGGTCCTTGTAAATCAAATAACGTGTGGCTTTCACTGATGTCTGCTCAGATCTGAAGGTACTTCTCCCAAGCTGCTGCTCCTATGAATAGTCTTCTCATGGAGCCCAGATCTGCAGGAATGGGCCCATACCTCTCAAAGGACCTAAAACTGTAGAGCATTCATGTTTTCAAATTAATTTATTAACTGCCTGAGATAATTAAAAGAGTAAACGAAAGTCATGATCCATCCATGCATCATATTTCCTCTGTAATTACGTTTATGGTTTTCTGTCAGTATCCATAACTTCAATTGAAAGCCCTGCTGTGCTATATATAAAGCAGGAGATGTTTGGTTTGGGGCCTGTTTATTTAAAGGGATGGGTCAAATAGGTATAATTGAAAAAAAAAAAACCACAACCACCAAACCAAACACCCCTCAGTTGTCTTCAGCTTTCTGCAGAATGAAGGATGGGGCGGGAGAGTCAAGGGAGGAGAGCACGGCGTTAGCAGGAGGAAACAGTGAAAAGCAGCATTTCCAGGGTGGCAGCAGGCAAAATCCCCATGTGCTGCTTCTCAGATGAAGGGTGTGAGTCCAAAGAAAGATGTCCAAGAAAGAAAAATCAGGGATTTTTTCCCCAAATTGAGGACTAAAGGTTGTTCTGCTAACTATGCCCTTGAGGACTGCTTTATTCAGGCTGCCTGTGCCCCTTTGGCTTCAGTTTCCATCCCAGTGCTGGTGGTCAACGGAGACTGGGTGGCCATGGGGTAGAGACCCACCACTAAATCCCACCAGGGACAAGACTGTTATGGGGAAAGTTGGTTTCCTTTCTGCTGCACCACAAATGGACTGTGTTCCCCTGACAGTGTCCATTGCAGGTGGTGGGCATCCCTCCTTGGTGCTGCCAGAATTTGGGGAGCAGAGGGAGCGGTTGGTGCCTTTCCATGGGGAGGGTTTAAAGCGACAAGGGGTGGAGAAGACATTTCTGAATGTGGGACAGAGACTGAGCAAACCTGGGCTGTCAGGGCACGGACTAGATGACCTAATGGGCCTCTCACATTCCTGATCTGTGATTTATAAATGCACTTTTTGGTCTCGGCAAGCGACTCCAGTAACTGTGAGTTTTCTTTTCCATCTCCATTACCCTTTACTTTTTCCTCCTGACGCTTGGAGATGTTTCCAATTATAGGTTCTCACAAGCAAAGGCATGAAGTTCAGGCCTGGGAGATGTTCAGAAAACACCTTCCTGCGTCTTGCATTTTTATTCTTGGCGGGCTCCCTGGAGCTCGGTTCATTCGACGAGAAACAGCCATTGCTGCCACTTATTGAGTTCTCCCCAATGGGGCCACCGTCCTTCCTCTCCTGACGGTCTGGCAGATATTTTTCCCTCTTCCAAGAAGAGAATTTCTTTCCTGATGCCTTATAAATCTGCTTCTCTAATGGTGATCATTTCAGGCCATCTGTAATAATGTGATCTCGTCGTATCACATCCCCTTTTTTCGCAATGGGGATGAGTTTCAGTCTGAATTCAGTTCTCATCCCGACTTGTAGGTGGTTATTTCTGCTGTTCCTCATTTGTCTGTAATGGTGAGACACAGATGCTTCAATGTAGGCTTCCAAGTCTTTTAAAAATGCTGAAGACCTCTATACAGGATTAGAAAATGTGGTGCAGGACCTAGGAGATATATGCACCCATCTGGAGGGCCAGGTGGAACGTCCAAAGGCCTCCAAAATGTCACTTGGCACCTCTGATTAGAAAACCGAGTTGGTGCCCCATCAGACAGCACCTCTCAGAGACCTGGAGCATTCCTCATTTGCCTGAAACTCAGGCTGTGAAGCTCTCTCATTTCGTCTGCCTCACCCTGCCTGCTTGTTTTGCTGCTTGGACATACTGTGCTGGAGTATTTATCATCTTTACTCTATTAGTGACGAGCTGCTTTGGCCTCTTGCCTGATTTGCGTTTCAGCCCATTCCTGAGAGTTGCTGATAGGCTTTCTGGGATAAGTTTTCACAGGTTGCTGGTGCCAAGTGCTAGGGGTTGGACACATCTCACCCAGCTCTGTGCTTATATAGTCCAGATGTCTGCGTCCGAGCTCGGTGCCTGGGCTGCCTCTATAGGCAGTGCAGAAAAGGAGCACTTCTAGGGCACAATGTTATCCTACTGTAGATCTCAAAAGCACATCAGGCTAATTATTCCCTAGACTTGGCTTTTTCTTTCCATGGGCTGAAGAAGGACCCTGAAGACTACCATGAGGTCCACGCTGTAGAGATTTGCAGTCAGGTGGTGACATTCATAGTCCAAAGACTCATGCCTGTACCTTCCAGGACATGATATATCTGACATACCTGAGGACCCAGAATATCACCAACAGGTTTTTGTCTCCACCAGCTGAGGTCCAGTACTGGTTCACGTCCCAGGTGGGATGAGTTGCCTTCTGGAGGTACCCCTCTCCAGACACAGAGTGTTGCATGAGCAACAGTGTGCAAGGGACCGAGATGAACTGCAGGGCATAATTTCTGATGATTAAATACTCCACTTTTTCCTTTCCCTTGGAATTCACTGGCCAAAACTTCTGTTCACTGTATATTTAATGGACCTCTTTAAATATATGTATGATGTATATATTTACATTGCTAGCAGAGTGGTGGCTTCCCTTCCAAGTTTGCCACTGATTATCTAGTGCCAGAAACGCCAAACTCCAGCCGCCTGGGAATTTGTCAGTGCAGACCTACTCAGCCCTAGCAAGGATCATAGCTTTTCCCTGCTGGAAGAGCGGTTGGGGTTAGCAGTTATGCGCAGCCCGGAGAGAGCTCCAACATACACAGCAGCTGGTTCAAACCGACCTTGAGGGAGCTGGTGGAACGTAGATGTGTTTTCCTGAAAACCGGAGATCAGAGCTAATACCCCTGGTCTTGGTTAGGGCTCAATTTTAGCTCCGTTTCCATCTCATTTAACTTCTGAAGGACGTGGATGTTACAGTAATAAAGTGAAATGCACCCAGAAATGTGTCTGCTAATAAGCCAAACTAACCAAGATGGCTTAGGATGAAACTGGAAGGCAACACATTTAACAAGGAGAGAAGGAAATATGTGTTAAGGCAGTTGTGTTGCCAGGATCAGATGCCAGTTACTGATGCAGCCAGCTAGAAAGTTGTTTTATGGGAATGAATAACATTTATGACTACCCTAAGCAGGTCATAAAGATACAAAGAGAGTTACACACCAGGCTTCTGCTGATCGCTGTGGGTGCTTGGGGAAGAAGAGCGCAGCCCCGTACAATGCATGGCACCATTTGCTTTTCTCTTTTTTAACTGGAAATGTTGGCAATTGCCCAGTACAAAAGACAATGGGGTCTTTGGACTTTTGTTGGTTTCTTCCACGGTAATATACGTGTTGATGCTAGTGGATCCCTTCTCAGTTTGACCACGGTACTGTCTTTGCATATACTGTCATTGTGCTTCTGCACTACATTTTCGGAGACTAGAGAAACAGACTTATCTACGTGCAACAGTGATGGAATTGGTGGAGACCCTTGGCATTAACTCTAAGGAAAAGCATCTGTTTTGCAAACTTGGTGGCTTTTCCCTAAGCCTTTCAGGGGACTTTTTCCATAATTAATTACATGACATTTAACATAATCCTTAGAGAGTGTGTGAGACAGACGCTGAATGCAAAACACTGATAACACCAACTTCACTTTTTTTTTTTTTTTCTCTTTTTTTTCTGAATACCACAGTCTTGGAAGATCCAGCTTTCTGTTATCATGGAACTGATGGGTCATTTTTTACTGCGTTGGGAGGTCTGTCCTCTTCATTCTTCAGCAAAAAAACCTTCCTATAAGGATTTACACATTCAGTCAACTTGGCGCATGCCCCAGGAGCTTTGTGCATGCTCCCCTAGATGACGGAGAGAAATGCGCGCTTCTAGAGGGTGTTTCTTCCCACCTACCTTAAACACCTACTTTAGATGAGATAAATCCCTCTTAAAAGTCGCCCATCTTCCTCACTAGCTTTAACTAAGCACTTATTTACAGGTAGCTAAAATTAAGTCGGATGAACACAGTCCAAAGCATTCACTGAACTGGAGGTAGTGGAGAAATTAATATTGACCTGAAGATTAACTTTTTTGCGGGTTTTAATGCCTTTTTGCATGTGCTTGTCTCCTCAGAGCTCTGTCCAAGACTCCTTCGGCTTTGGCCCTGAATCAAACCCAGCACTGCAAGCAGCTCGAAGGCTTGGTGGTTTCCCAGGTGCAGCTGTGCCGCAGCAACCTGGAGCTAATGCAGACCATCATCCAGGCGGCACGGGAAGTGATAAAGACCTGCCGTAAAACTTTCTCAGACATGAGGTGGAACTGCTCTTCCATTGAGCTGGCTCCTAACTACCTGCTGGACTTAGAGAGAGGTAAACAGCACTGCTGGCTCAGCCGGGGACATGAGTGAGTAGAGTCAGCCAGCGTGTGTGTATGCGTGCTGGGGCTGGGAAGGGGTCTTGCTACCAGGGGGGGCGTGGAGGAACTGCATAGCCTAGTTGTCCTGTTCTCTGAGACCATGTTCATTGTTTTGGTGCCAGTCATGCCCAGGAGCTCTTGAGTCCAAGAGCTGGTCTCCCACAGCTCTCACAAAGCATGCCACCAATCTGGTCTGCTCATCCCATTAGGAGTCGTGGTGTGGTTGCTCACAGCCATGGAGCTGTTGTTCAGGGCATGTAGACTTGTCAAGCTGCACACACGACGTGTGAGGCTGCACAGTCAGCTCTGGTATGGGTCAGAGCATCCTTGCATGCTTGTGCTACATCTCGATGGCCTCCTACCACCGCCCTCAGCTCTATGTACACCAGCACCATGACCTGCTGGTAATCAGCATCCAGCAAAAGGGGACAGGAGAGTCCATGGGGTGGCTTCTTCACATGCTCCAAGAGCAGATCACACTACAATGGACAAGTTGCATAAGTCCATGGGCCTCTCTGCTGGGATGTTGCCTCATGTTGAAGTGCTCACTTAGGAGATGTATTCCAAGCTGGTGATGCCATGGGAGGTCTCAGCTGCAGTGAGTTGGTGCGTTTGCTGTTCTGTGGGGTACAGATTGTGTGGGTCTCTTTTTGGGGAGCGTTTAGCTGTCCCAGGAGGCTGAGCTGGAGTTCTTGTCTCTTCCAGGCACAAGGGAGTCAGCATTTGTGTATGCCCTTTCTGCTGCTGCCATCAGCCACACCATTGCCAGAGCCTGCACCACCGGGGACCTCCCTGGCTGTTCCTGTGGTCCCATCCCAGGTGAGACACCTGGACCTGGGTATCGATGGGGAGGATGTGCAGACAACCTCAACTATGGTCTTATCATGGGGTCCAAATTTTCAGATGCTCCCATGAAGATGAAAAAATCAGGATCACAAGCCAATAAACTGATGCATCTGCACAACAGTGAAGTAGGGAGACAGGTAACAAATCCACGAGAGTTATTGTAATTGTACAATCATCTGTAGTGGTCGGTCGCTCTGTGAGGTTCAGTGTCTCTATCAGCTAGCGAAAGGAGCAGGTTTCTCCCAGATTGCTCTGAACTCCTTTGGCCTGCTGAAGACCGTGCCTATATAACTCACGCCGGGACTCAGGAGGTCCTGAATGCTATTATCAGCCCTATATAACCGTGGGTGGGATGTCTCATTGCCACCTTTTCCACAGCCAGGCTCTGGCTTGTTTAGCCCAGGAGGTGTGTGGTGGGGATGGGTCCCGTCGTGCTCTGCCAAGGGCGTTGGGCCGGCGAAGTGCTGTGTAAGCGCGGAGGATTATCATCTGCCAGACGCGTCCGGCAGCGGCGGCCTCCCAGCCACCCCCGCAGCCAGGAGGGCTGATTTTTCCTTCTCAAACCGCTTCGCTAGTTATTATTCCCATATCTGGCAGAAGCCGCTTTTAAACAGCTCGCACCTCGTGGAAGGATAATGCTTACCATGCGCAGTCCTTGGTGCGCACCCGAGGCGCAAATCCCCATCTTGGCACTCCCTGCAGCTGGATAAATGGGTGGGGGACCGTAAAGCTGACCCCTGCAACCCATCCGTGGGGCTGCAGCGGTTCCCTAGGCTGGTCCTACCACGCAGCTCGGTCCTTCCAGGGCTGCCTGTGCTCCGGCGCTGGAGCAGATAAAACTCGGAGCGTGTTGAGCTCATTGGCAGCTTACTGTGTAGCTACGGGCTGAACTCACCTTTGCAGAGCACAACCATGCTGAACTTGCCTCCCCTGGGTGTTTTTCTCCACCGATCCCACTCTATCTGTTTGGGGTTTTTTATTATTATTTTTTTAATTTTCAGTAATGTCCTCAGGTTTTGTTTTAATTGCAATGGGCAAATTTTTGTTTGGGACATAGTGTTGCCATGACTGGTGCATTCATCCCTTCCTGGCAGTGTCCTGCTGTGTCCCACAGAAATGAGACTAGTACAGAACCAAAGTGAAAGGCTCTTTTGGCGCCATGGCCAGCAGAAAGGCAGGGTGAGGGTGCCCTGAATTCATCAGAGCCTTGACATCTCTCTTACCCAACGCTGCCGGAGGCAGAAATGGATGTTAATTATCTATTTATGGATTGCTTTGGTTTTCAGCTCCTTAGGAATTCAGCGGGTGGAAATGCAGCCCTGCGTAGATATCTGATCAAAATTCAAAATACTTTTCTGTCTGCTGGCTGCAAAGGCGCCTCGGTGAAAGTAGTCCTGGGCTGATAGTGATCACCGAGGAGCCGTGGGATCTCATTCCCTTTGCACAGTAGCTACTCTAGAGTGACTGTGGAGAAATCAGAGCAGCAGTCCTTTACTATAGCAGTCCCTGATAAGAAAGTGCCTTCTTTAGCAAGCTTGTGGGATGTTCGGAGGTAAAAGAAGGGCATTTCCTAACTCCTGCATTCCTTTTTGCAGGTCTTGAAAGCCTCTCTTGAAATGAAATGTAAGTGCCATGGAGTTTCTGGGTCATGCTCTATCAAGACCTGTTGGAAAGGCCTTCAAGAGCTGCGAGACATTGCACTGGACCTCAAAAACAAGTATTTATCAGCCACCAAGGTTGTTCACAGGCCCATGGGCACACGCAAATACCTCGTGCCAAAGGATATTGATATCAGGCCCGTTAAAGAGACAGAGCTGATTTACCTGCAGAGCTCGCCCGATTTCTGCATGAAGAATGAAAAAGTGGGGTCGCACGGGACCCAGGACAGGTGAGGGTTTCTGCAGCGGGTGCTGACTGCACTCTGAGCCCCAAAGAGGGAAGGGGAAGAGGGGAATATGTATGAAAAAGAGGCAAATAACTGGGGAGGTAGCACATGTGTTCAGTTAAGGGACATCTCTAACATGTGCTATGGTCTACAGGTGGCCAAGTNAAGAGGCAAATAACTGGGGAGGTAGCACATCTCTACCATGTGCTACGGTCTACAGGTGTTCAAGCGTATTAGTGGTGGCTGTAGCCAAGACAAGGCAGCAGACACCTTTTGCATTATACAGGCAGGCACAAGATAACTTTTGAAATCCCCTAAGTGGCTCAACCCTGTAGGAACTTGTAATGATCGAGCAGCTGTTTTTTACTGCATTGAGTCTCTCTAAGTCACTTCTTGCAGTCATTGCTGATGTGATGAGTTGTTACTCTACTGTGAGGCTCCTCTAAGTAGGCAAGTGTTAACCCAATTAGGACCAGTGATCCTAGGCAGCCTTAAACTGTGAACTACAAAGGTGAATTTTTAGGATTATTCTTCCACTGCATTTTAAAAATCCAGGTGTGTTTGTGTTTCTCATGTCTCTGCAGAGGAATTTCTTCATCCTATTAATATTAGTGATTTAAGGTCATCATACTCAAACCTCCACTGGGCACAGTGTTTTCCCTTTCACAGGCAACGGACAACCTTCCTGGGATCTGTTTAGTTCCCTCCAAGACAAACCAATTCCACGTTTCAGCAGTCTGAACGTCTCTAGGAGGGCAGCAGACCCTTTGGCAGCCAAATAATGGTGTGTTTCTAGAATTTTGCAGAATTTCCAGGATTTTTGTTAAGTGGCCACAACGGCTGAATTTCAAGCTGGCTCATTAGTTGCTATCTACCAACTTGGCTTTCTCATAATTATTCTTTGCTCTTTGTGTTACTTTGTGGTGGAGACTCAGACCGTCAAGTTGCAAAGAGCACGCGCCTGCCCTTTTGTGGGGTGTCTTCATTTAAACTCTTGTTGGATGTAGTGGTCCTTGCATCACTGTGGTTCAAGGGAGAGAAGGTTTTGCTGTAATGGAAATGAAGTAAATGACCCAAATGCAGAAAAGATACTCTTTGGATACCTTTGATTCATATGAAGTGTTTGGTGAGGGGACTTTAGAAGATATCCTTTGGCAATGGCCATTTAATCTGGAACTGCAACTCTGCAGTCAATATATCAGCATTTGACTAGTGGAGCTGATCAGGAGATGATGACAGTTGAGTGAGACAAGTGTGTCCTTTTTGTCTTCTGATGTTTTGTGGCAGTTACAGTTTTGTATTCTCCATTAGGATCAAAACCAATGGCTGGACTGCTCTACAAGAGCGCTTGTCTGGCAGCTCTCTTGTGGGAACATCAGGCTGACGTTCATCACCCGCCTGGTGGTAGAGCAGTAATTAGCAAGTGAAGATGTTTATGGGTCACTGAGGACTGTAGGAAAAAAAGCATATATTGAAACTGGTTTCTGAGGGAAAATGTCATTTGAGTGGAAGTGATATTTTTGTGGACTTGTATGGATTTTGACAGATCTGTGTCTTGAAAAAGACCTCTTTGTTGTGCCACTCTGTTTTGAAATGAAAACAAAAATTGTGGAGGTTATTTGGAAATTAGTTTTATAGGACTTGCGTGAAATCAACAGGTTGTGTCAAAACCAAACTGAATCTGTTACAGATTTGCCAAGTAAAACATCTTCCATGAGCTGAAATCTTTTCAAGGGAGAGGGAGGGGTGACTTCTTCTTCATCTAAATTTCATTTTACAGCAGATTTTGCCTTTTTATCCCAGCTAGGAATGAAAAATATGTCAAGGTCTTGAAAGATTTTTTTTTTCTTCTGAGGATAGGAAAATGTGTATTGCAGGCGTCCGTTTATCCCAAGCTGGGCGACAGCAGTGATTGTGAGCCTGCCAGGCGAGGGTCCACGGGAAGTGAGACTGAGTGAGGATTTAGAGGACCGAGATATTAAGGCAGGAGGGGATGACTTTCAAAAGGAACCTGTCAAGAAATACTCCTTACTCTCGGATGTGTAAGATGGTGATGGCCGTGGGAGGGGAGGAGGGAGAGATAGTCCCGTGTTGAGCTGCAGGCGTCTCTCAGGCCAAGTTTTAAGGTCATGTGTAGTTACGCTCATTTTCATCGCAATCCATCTGCCAGCTCTTGAGAAGACGCCTGGTGTCTCAAAACTGGCACGTGTAACACAAGACTTAGCAGCCCCTTTTCTGCATTAAATTAGCAGAGGATATATGTGTAAAATGCACACAGTGCGTTTGCAGATGGGTCCGTTCCTTCTGGGGGGAGCAGGGAAAAGGAGGGGAGCTTCCCTGACCTCCTCTTCCCATAGACGCCTTTTTCCCTTCTCAATTTTTCTCTCATGGAGAGGACATCTAAATGTATTTTAAACGCAGTGGCTCTGTTCCAGCCAGCCCTGGGGCTGCAGAGATAGCGCCTAATGACAGGGATGAGGGAGAAGGAACACAAAAGGGATGCTGTTAGAGAGGGCAGGGAAAAATGTGGTTCATGCTTACTCCGCAAAGATGTAAAAGCGCTCGCACGGAAATAGCCCAAACAGGTTTTTATTTTATAAGTCAAGTCCCGGAGGCGCCTTAACGTTTTATCCTTGTGCACATCAAAATTTTCCGGGGGGAGATCCTGCTGTTTCCTACTAGGCTAAATTTTAAGGTCTTTTATGGTAAATGCAATCAAAAAGGGATTTTTAGTGGTGGTCCCTCAGTTTGTTTTCTCTCTTCTCTTCTTCCACCACCTGCCTAGTCCCTCTTTGGCCTTTTTCTGGCCATGAACGTGGGTGCGGGGATCAGCACGCAGGATGTTACAGTGGGGAACCCCCTCACCACGCTCCGGGAGACATCTGGGCATCTTCAGCAGCTTCCCAGCCCCACTTTCTACCTCCAAAGGGGTGCAGAGGGGAGGGGACCCCATTAACAACCCATTTTCCTGTTACAGGATAAAGAAACTCAGATTGCTGCATTTTCCTTACAAAAAATGAGTAGTTTTGCATCATAAGCAGAAAAAGTCCTTTCCCCCCTCCCGCTCCCCCAGGTCTGGTGCTTGCCCAGAGCACGCTGGAAGCAGGACATGGGATGATGGCTCAGTTGCAACACCTTGGACATATTGAGTTTCAGCGTACGCTGTAGGGAACAATCCTACACGGGCAGGTGGCTGGAAGGGATAATCTAATCGGTCGCTTCCATCTCTCTAATTATCCCTCACATTGTGGGGACTTATTGTGTGTTTTTCGGGCAGGAAAGGGAATTGAATTACCTTGTAGTGGAACCGCGTGAAAATCCACTCGGAAAACGCGCAACCGTTTACTCAAAAGCCTTTCAGAGCTCTTCGCTGAAAGGATTTCAAAGCCTTGTTTTGAACGAGCCTGAAATGTTTTCTAAGACACCTTGGCCTTTCTTAGTTTCATGTTGAAATTAGAAATGGTTTGGAAATCTGCATGCCTCCAAGCGCCTGGGGTGTATCCAGATTTCAAAGCCGGGGAGCTGAACCTGAACCTGAGATTTGAAGCCTCTTTGAAGTGCTCAAAATCTGATTAAGGCGCTGAGTTTTGCAACCGGTGTCCAAGGCTCCTGCAAACAGGTTTGCTGCCGCCGCAGCCCTCACCGACTCCAGCCAAACTCCGTGTGCTTACATGCCACCAATCACACTTCCATAGCCGATAAAAAAATGGTCTGGAGAAAAAGCTAAAGCAGCTCATCTGCGGAGCAGCAAGTGGATTGTACAACTTTAAATACAACAAATTAACCACTGGGAAAAAATGTAGGTATTTCCACGTCAGAGCTTTCTTGGGCAGAAGCACCCTATAACTCATCTTTTAAAAAGGTAGTTCAGTTTCTCCTGCGTGAAAAATTCGTTATCAGCTTTGAGTAAATGATAAATAATAGCATATTATAAAATTGAGACCTCTTTTGTGAGAAAAGAAGCAAAAGTATTAACCTTCTTTATCAGTAGGGTGCAATGTATCATATTTCAAAGCCTGTTTAAGGTCCCTTAAGGAATCCGAGGAAAGGGAAATTCTGCCATGCATGCAAAAGCCTCCAGCTCCCGAAGCCTTGCAGAGATAACTGATCTGTTTATTACTGATTTTTCCCAGAGCAGTCTTGGAGCCACACAAACGCAGCTCCCTCCCTGCTGGGGATGGGAAGGAACCCTCTTGCGCAGCAGAAGTTGGGCTGCGACGTTGCACTGCAGCTGAGTTGGGTTGACCAGCCACCACTCCTTAGCTGACTCATGCGTGGCCATCACTTGGTGGTTGCTCCTTGCTCACATATTCATTCTTTTCTGCAATATAAAACATTAATCTTAAGTGTCTCCCAAGGTGTCTTTGGCTGGAATGTTTTCTTGGGTAGGAACATGCATGAAGTTAGCTGAGCATCCATTTGCTCCTCAGTGGTGACTGCAAAGACGTAGCGGCTGGTGGTTACCTCTTTGGCATCTTGGTGGGGTCAACAGCAGGGCTTATCAAATGCTGCAAAGAAAGGATGCGGTGGTTTTCAGTGTTCAATTACAGCCCTTTCCACTTGTTTCATGCCGCCCCAAAAATGCGCTTTGCCTTGCATGATTATGTGGGCAATGAGATTTCGTAGCAGAAGCACTCATATTTAGATGGGGAAGAGTGGTAGTTATGGGTAGACAACAGCATTTGGTGTTTGTTTTTTGTTACAGCCACTTTTAGCTTCTGCCACTCGTTGAGGGCACCAAGAAGCAATATGGTGCTTTGACTTGGTTATAATGTGTATGATGGTTTAGTAATTTTTGGAACCGTTATCAGATGTGACACCCTTTTTTAATGGGATCCAACAAATGATGAATAACGAATAGCAAATAATTCTTCTGTGGGTGCCCCAGAAGTTTAAACTGAAGGGAAGTCAGGAAAATAGCAGCTTTCTGTTCCTCCCACCTGCAGCGGAGGAACTTTCCTAGGGCAACGTGCTTGTAGCTGGTGGCCTTTTCAGCAGTTGGGCCAGCCGTGCTTTCTTGGGCTTTTTCTCAGTTCATCCCTGGGGACGTTTGACTCCTTCCCACTTTGAGAGACATGAATTTGACCATAAAGGTTCCTGAACAGATCTGTGAATAATAAATTTCTTGCTGGAAAGAATAATTTCGTACAGTAAAATTGAAGCGGATAGCGAATTCAGGGGATAAAAAAAAGCAGCCAACTCTCCTAAATGTACTTAGTCCCTCAGCATCAAAACAGCATTGGAGTTAGGGAACATCCGTGTTGGGAATGACTTTCCATGGAGCCTGATCTTTTCAGGAGTGAGACTGAACTGAGACCACCTGGGCTGTTACTGAAGATGTTTGTCTACTCTGGTCCTAAACCAGTTTCCCTAAATAACCTGTTCCAGGGCTTTACCATCCTCAGAGTTATGTTTTTCTTAATCTGANTTTTTTTTTTTTTTTTTTTTTTTGAAATCAAATTGGTCATTTCTTGTCCTCTTTTCTCTGCATATAAAGACCATTTCTTCTCTCTCCCATTTCCAATGATCTTTTATAGATGGGAAGACAGCTCTTCTTACAAACTTCTGTAAATCAGCTCTTTCAAGCTTTTCTACTTTCTGAACTGCTCCTCTGACTCTCCTGGGAACATTCCCACATTTATCTGGATCTTTCTCAAAGTGTGTTGCTTACTTTGCATTTTAATCCACTCTTGCAAAATGCTCTCAGCTCCTTTTACCCCAGCGTTATCCACAACTTTTAAAGCTCACTCTCTACGCCTCAGTAATGAAAATACAGGCTGGTTCCAGGCTCTCCCTTGACATCTCCTCGCTGACATACGCTATTGATAACTCTCTTTCGTACAGTTGTTCAGTGTCAGTCTCCAGTCGTTCTTTGTGGATGAGAAAGCAATTTAAAAGTAGTTAAGATCCTGCCCTTAAAATCTTATATGAAGTTGTGCACTGTGATGTATTTTTAGCCAAGGTCCATTGTGTTACATACCTCCTGGGGGATTTGAATTATTTTTTCTCTTTCTTTTATATACTGCTGTACGACTTGACATTATTGGAGCAAGGGGCACTAAAGAAATGGATAGCAATTTTATTTAAAAGAGAAAAAATAAATTACTTCTTTACACAGCAGTACTGTCTTCTGGGGCTTGTGGCTGCCAGAGTCCACGGAGGCAGATGGTTTCCCTGAGGTCAGAAAGGGATGGGACAAATCCACAGCCAAGATGCCCACAACGGGATAATGAGATGTAGATTTAAAATAGGCATTAGTAAGAAATTTTTCACTCTGAGGGTGGTGAAATCCTGGCCCAGGTTGCCCAGGGAAGCTGTGGCTGCCCCATCCCTGGAGGTGTTCAAGGCCAGGTTGGATGGGGCTTGGAGCAACCTGGTCTTGTGGGAGGTGTCCCTGCACACAACAGGGGGGTTGGAACTACATGATCCCTTCCAACCCAAACCATTCTATGATTCTATGATTCTATGATTCTATGTCTTGGCAGGAACATATCTGCTATCATCTCTAATAAAATAGCCCGGGTGCTGGTGGTGTATCAGGAAAAGGACTACAGAAAGTGGACACATTTGTATTCTCCTCCCTGAACAACATTTCCCACAGCCATTGGGACACGTACTGGGCCAGGGAAGCAGTTGCTGTGACCCAGAAAGACTTTTCTAATGTACTTATAAGCAGCTTCCACTTATTAATAGGACTGATGCTGTGAGGTCCCAGTGGACATCTGGCCCATCCCTGTCATCATATGTCATTATTGTGGGTGACACAGTACAGAATTGGCCTCAGTTTTACTCTCAGATGCCAGTTGGGCAACCAAAAAAATCTATCCTCATATCTGCTGATGGGACAGAAGTGCACTGGGATCCACAATGAAATTAAATGTGACATCTCCCCATAGCTTTTAAAATTAAAATCCCCCAGGAGGTAACTGTGATATGGCTTAGCCTCTCCCTCTGGGGGAAGACTCTTAGAAGTGCTGGGAGGTCCTTCACCATCTCTGCTGAGGAGCCACCCCCGTGATGAGGCCGTTTGGGCTCAGGGAGCCGCGTACCCCAATGTTTCCGCAAATGAGGGCTGGAAGGGGAAGATTTTGGACAGGCGTATTGAGCGGGATTTGTCCAGTCAGCAGGGCTGACCTCCTCCCTTCTTGCATAAAGAAGGAAAAAGCCCTGTGACAATGTGAACGGCTATTCCTGAGCCAGAACCTTGGCGAGGATTACGGCCGAAGCATTGTTTTTCACCCGTCTTCCAAGTGCTTCTAGAGGTTACGGTGTTGTGTTAAGATGCAATCGCCTGCCTTCGTATTTTCTCTCCGAGTCTCGGGAGGAGGGCATTTCTCTGGGTCGCTGGAATCGCGCTGGACCAGGCCCAAGACAAATGAGACTGAACTTAACCCATCAGCAGGGAGCCCGGTGAGATCGCAGCTGTGGGCTCTGAAAGCAGATGCTCGGGGGCAGCTTCTGTGGGTAAACGCTGGTCTTTGGGCTCCTTTGTCTTCCCCCACTTGCTTTTTGTATGTATAGATACAGCTGACAGGCTATCTCTGTTTCAGCTTGTTTAAAGAAAAAGAGAGATAATTCATCCAGGCCTAGGCTTTAAAGCAGAAAACAAAATCTCTGGTTAGTGGCATCGTCAGGAAAGTTTTCTAGAAGCCCATCTAGGTTGAGGGTGGGGTGTTTTGGCTCTTCAACCCATCCGTCCAGAATTTCCCTGTTCCTTTATCCAAAACTGAGGAGAGCTTGGATATTTTTTAATAAGATTTGGGGCTTTTTGTTTCTTTATTTCAGCCTGGGTGGCATGGGGACAGCTATGGGAAGGTGGAGAGGTATGGAAAGGATCTCCTAGTAGATCCACTTCTTTTTTTTGGCCAACCACAGGAGTGGGTGCAAGAAAAGGGAGATTCCCAGGTCTCAGTGCAGCAGGTAAAAGAGTTTTGCTCTCTGTTTGAAAGGGGTAAATTTGACCATTGGGTGCCTTGTACGTTTGAGGAGCGAATGTCCTCAATGGTGAACTGGAGTCAGAGTGGACTCCTATTCCTTTTCTTGGCCATTTATTGAGCTCTCAGCACAAGGTGGCACAAACGCACGGCACATCCATCACCGTGCTTCTACAGACTCCCCATCCTCCTTAGGTGAACCTCCGGGCAGCAACCTTTCCATCCACCGGTAAAGCTGAGTAAGGTTGTCAAATACACTCCCCTCTTCTAATGTCAACACGCCTATATTTGAACCTTTGCTCCGAATATTTAATGCATTTACTAATACATTTATGAGGAGTCATTCGGAGGTTTCCTGGCGGAGGGGCCCCGGCTCGCAAGGGCAATAACAACGCCTTTGGTTCAGCGTTAGGCAAACACGCTCAGTGTGGTTGCAGACTTCGGCTTCGGTAGAGGCTTTCAAAGGTTTGTAAATATTTACACACACTCCCGAATGAGGGGGAGGAGGGGAGGGGGGGAGGGGCCTTTAAACACTGAACCTGGAGAGGAATGTGAGTCAGAAATAACAAACAGTGGGCCTGCCTGAGCCGGAAAAAAATAAAGGAAGAACAAGAACAAAATCTCAGCACCTCATTAATCCTGTAACTTCTCCTAAAGCATTACCTCATGAGGAATTCCTATAAATCTCATGGATTTGTTTTCATCTATTAATGGAGTGCTCAGCTCGAGTCCGACTCATGCTCCTCTCTCCTTTCCCTGCCCCAAACCAGCCTTAGAGTGTTTCTGTTCAAAATAGCCACGCAGAAGAAGATTTAGGAGAGACGTCAGCAACTCCCCCACTCTCCAAAGGGCCTTTCCTATGGTAGTTTCAAGACTCCATCAAGTTCACAGCCCCATGTTGTTGGGTGCATCATGAGATCTGAGCGCTAGTGTCCAGCCAAGCATCTGACCAAACATGGACACTTCCACCCTGGGCTATCTTTACAGCCCATGGAGAAATGACATCTCTAGGACATTGGTCATCTCATCCAAAAGTCAATGCCTGTTGTGCTGTCATGTCCAGTGACCCAACTTGGCGTATTTTAGGAGAATGAGATAGCTGGTTGTCCTGGTTTTTGAGAATGGCTGTGGATCCATGATCAATGGATCGATGAAAGAGATTCCCCAATTCCTGAGTTACTTCTGAAAACCTCAAACCAGCCGCTTGCAAGCGGACAAAGCGAGGGAACCCCTGCACAGTGTCTGACTTATCCCAACGAGCCTGGCTTTAATTAAAAGCAGAAGCAAAACAAGCAGTGGAAGTCCGTGTGATATTTGGCGACGTGTCATCCTACACTGGGCTCCTGCCGTGCTGTCTGCTCCTGGGTCAGGGCTCGGGGTGGTATAGGGCCAGCTCCTCGGCTGCTTGTGCCGGGCTGGGGGACACTCAGGGAGGTGGTGGTGGGGGACAGTGCAGAGTCCAGCCCTGCTAGTATCGGTTGTGATTTCCCTGATAGGGTCAGGGCTGCATTGTGGCTGTAACAGCCTTCTCAGGAGTTTTCCCAGCCCGGGATCGTTGGCATGGAGCCTGTGAGTGAATACTCTGTGGCTGCAGGGTTCCTCCTCCATCCTTTTCAGGTGAGGTAGTGTCAGACAAACACCGGTGTTTGTTCTTCAGGGTATCATCCTCTCCCGTCTCCTTTCAGACAGCTTTGGAGCCTGCCCGGGAATACAGATTGCGAGGGATTAGGAGTTTTTGTTGTGGTGGAGGTATCACAATAGCTTTGCCTGTCTGCCTGGGTGGGAGCTAAGTCCTGCCTGCCCCGACTGATGGCAGCCTGAATGCCACTGAGCCCGAACGGAGAGTCAGAACAGGAGTTTAATGTTATTTTGGGTGCCAGAGCAGGTGATGCGAGTGCAATCCTGGTCATCGGAGCAGGTGATGCGAGTGCAGCCCTGGGGCTCTCCCTGCCTCCCTTGCAGGTGTGGAGAGCTGCTTGGCTGGATGCTCACCCCTGCCGTGTGCTTGCTGCAGCTGAGATGCAACCGTGCCGGCTTCCCCCAGCGCCTTGCAGAGCCGTCAGGCCCCAGCCACCACCGCAGGGCAGCGGTTCGGAAAGCCCTGTGAGGGATTTGCGCTTGCTCACCCCGTTTTCTTTCTTCCAGGCAATGCAACAAGACCTCCAACGGGAGCGACAGCTGCGACTTGATGTGCTGCGGCAGAGGCTACAACCCCTACATGGACAAAGTGGTGGAGCGATGCCACTGCAAGTACCACTGGTGCTGCTACGTGACCTGTAAAAAGTGCGAGAGGACTGTCGAGAGATATGTGTGCAAATGAAAACCCTCCTCTCTCCGCCCGGGAGCTGAGACACCAGCGGCACCCCAGCACGATCCAGAGAAGAGAAAACGTTTTCCCCGACTAGACGTCGTTTATCTTGTAAAGACACAGACTTGAAGAAAGATGGTAGGAGGGAAAAAAAAAAAGCAATCACAGCAGTAAAAATAATACCCTTAAAAAAAAAAAAAGAAAACCACGAATGTTTCCCCCCACCAATAAAACACTCTCTGAGAAGACAAAAACTCATTTGGGATGGTATCTTCTTCCAAATTATTTCCTACGGTTGCCAATGACGTCCAGCCATCAAGTGCCTTAGTATTTTGAGAAACAAAAGTAGAAACTTTCCCCGGGGAAGAAGAGCGACTCTTGTTTCAAAATAACTAAGGCTCACACCTGCCTATGCCTCCTAGCACAGGTACTGAGTCTGCATTAGGACCATCCCAGAAGGGAAAACACTACCACTTTTCAGCAATAACTGCCTTTGGCTGCCAAAGACTCGATTTTTAACATGGAAGCATCCGTTCCGGATGATAAAGGTGGAAAGATTTCAGGTCAATGCCCTGAAACGAACAGCTCATTTTAACTTTTCTTTTACGCAGGTCTGCGACTTTGAAGTTCCTGCTGCAGGAAAAGCTGTCCATGATTTTAACAGGCTGGATGGGGTCTCAAATGGGTGCAAGAACCCCCATGCGATCCCAAAGGCAGTGAGAACAGGGTGCCCTGAGAAGGGCTTTATGTGATCGTAGTGGAGCCGTTAGGATAAAGTAAAGTGAAGTCAAAATCCAGTGGGAAAAGTGAAAAAACAACGGCTCCTGCTGTCTTTCTCTTGCCCTTTGGGTGTGATGCCCTTAGTCACCGATGTTCTGCCACGTTGGGCCATCAAGTCCTTAGGGAAATGTGCCTCTGCCTCTTTTCCCCCCTGCAAAACTATCGACCCAGCCTCAAGAAAGTGCAGAGAGCGGAGCGGGTCCGGTCCCGGCTGTAGGGAGTGCAGCCGTGCGGGGCAGCGGCTATTCCCAGCAAAAAGGAGTGGGAACGTGCCCGTCCTTCACGTGGCCCTGCCCTGACACAGCAGAGAACCACTATCTGTGGCTGTACATATTTTCTTTTGTATGCGGACATACAGAAATATTTATAAGATATATCTCGCGCTTTCGTCTACTCTACTTCCCACATAAATATATCTATAAATATATTATAAAGGAGCATTAACAATAGTATGAAATAAATGCTGAAGTTACTGGTGCAACAGCAAAATGTTAGATTATTATGTTTCACTCTCCTACTTGGAAAGCAACCCTGCTTTCCCTCCCGAGGATGGGAGAAGAGCATGGCTCGAGGCACTTGCTGGCGTGGGATAGATAAGTTCCTTTATTCCCTGTCTCCCCAGCCTCTTCATTTTGAGCAGAATTAGCCAAGATACAGTCAAGACAATGAAACAGAGCACTTGGAGAAGGGAAGAGTCACCGTTCTTGTTTTGCTTTTTATATCAACGATCACTCTCATCAGTAAAATATCCCAGTGCCCCCAAGGAGTGTAATAACAAACATGACTAACGCCTCTCATGGGTGGTTTGCTCCTCGCTCCTGCATGTTGCATTGGAAGTTTTAGCTTAGATTAGGTTCCCTTTCTTGCTCTTTTTTTNTTTTTTTTTTTTTTTCCAACGGCTATCCAGCTCTGTGTCAGGAACGGCGACTTTGGAGAAGGATGTCTGCTCCAGGAGCAGAAGGCAACAGAGCCTGTGGGGTCCTTCAGATCATTTTTGGGCACGCCATTCCCCAAACAAAGTGCCGTAAGCAGCCAAAAAATCACTCCTACACAAATGGAGGAGGACAGTGCCACTTTCCTAGGGGGAAATTTGTCTGTAACACCGCAGTCTTCTTCCAAATCCCTTTTTTTCCCCCACCCGGCCACTCTCTAGGAGGCAACTGCCTCTGACATGTCTCTAAGTGGCCCTGGGCAGCGGGAGGAGAAAAGCACTGCGGGGTCTAGAGCACAATTAGAGATATTTTGTGCTCCTCAGCTACTTTGCTTTGCTGTAAGGAGTTTGGTTTCCTCACCTCCTTCCCTCCCCCAGCCACGAGCAGTCAAAAAGAGGCCTTTGGTAGTTTGTCAGTGGTTTGTGTTATTGTCACCCCATAAAAGCTGGTGGACTAAAACGTCTCCGCAGTGCGGTGCGATGAGCGGTGGGTGTCTTTAGGCTGACATGCAGACAGGCTGGTGGCACAAATCCCACTGCTCTCCAAAGCCAGAATTTGGCTTCGTTTGATATGTAAAGAAACGGTCTACTTTCATTCTTTTAAGGAATTTTATTTTTATTTCCAGTTTCTGATGAAGCCAACAAGGCAGGGATGCTCTGACCAAAGAAAAAATTGAGCATTTCAATGCTATTCTGTAATGACTCTTTTTCTTTCTCCCTTGCTGATGTCCTGAGCCTTTCTGCTTGGCACAAAAATAGCGAGATGGAAGAAATTCTCTATATGTACATTGTTTTCAGCTGTGTTTCACTCCTCCGGTGTAAGGCCCATGTTCCTCAGCTGCTTTTCCCATGTCAGAAGAAACCATAACTTTTCAGAGCATGAAAAGATGTGAGTAAGCCTACCAGAAGTCTGCAGGTGCATCATGTGGGAAATGACCCCTCAGCAGACCTTTTGCCACGGTGGTACCTCATGCTTTGTGTCTGCCTCTGCCCACAGCTCTCTGTTACTGAAGATGCTGAACTGAAATGACTGCAGTGTTTGGAGGTTTGCGTTTTGGGGCATCCAGGATCAAAATCATAAAATCATAGAATGGTNAGCTCTCTGTTACTGAAGATGCTGAACTGACTGCAGTGTTTGGAGGTTTGCATTTTGGGGCATTCAGGATCAAAATCATAAAATCATAGAATGGTTTGGGTTGGAAGGGACCTTAAAGATCATCGAGTTCCAACCCCCCTGCCATGGGCAGGGACACCTCCCACTAGACCAGGTTGCTCCAAGCCCTGTCCAACCTGGCCTTGAACACCTCCAGGGATGGGCAGCCACAGCTTCTCTGGGCAACCTGCGCCAGGGGCTCACCACCCTCAGAGTGAAAAGTTTCTTCCTAATATCTATTCTAAATCTCCCCTCTTCCAGTTTGAAGCCATTCCCCTTCATCCTATCACTACATGCCCTTGTAAAAAGTTCCTCTCCAGCTTTCTTGTGGGCACCCTTCAGATACTTGAAAGCTGCTCCAAGGTCTCCCTGGAGCTTTCTCTTCTCCAGGCTGAACACCCCCAACTATCTCAGCCTGTCCTAAAATCTCTGCTGGCTCCTCTAAATAATCCATCATGGGCTTCATCTGAATTTTGCTTCTTTGAGCTAAGAGTCTGTGTGGCCCCAGCCCATGTCCTGGGCTGTTGGTCTATGAATTCACACAGTTACATGAGTTTTTCTATAACTCTTGGGTTTCAGGGCCCTTCACCGGAGCGGCTGCACCCTGCATTAGCAATGTGCCCAGAGAGATGTGCCTTACCGAGATGAGAGTCATGCACAGAGCAAAGTCTAATAAACTGCAGCCTCCCTTGTTACACAGCCCTGCCTCATCCAGCTAATTATTGTCATCTCCCTCCTGATGGTGTGGCCTTTTCTAATTTTTCAGAAAATGGCTTTCTATGAGCGGAAGGCAGTGCTTTCTGTTTTCTTTTCCTTTTAATACAAACTAGGAACAAAAATGAGAGTCTATAACATGGGACTGTACTGGTGGAACATCTCATGGTGCATCTTGTGTCCTGGCTCTGATGCTTTTCTCCTGGCATCAGCAGCAAAGCACAGAAAGGCAAGAAAAGAGAAGTGTCCTTGCTCTCAGCTGCAACGCTCGGTGCAACAGAAGTCCAAAATGTAGCTGTCAAATGATTTTCTGTGCATGTGTGGCCCGAGAGATATTTGGGAGAACATTTGTCACAAGCCAGCTTTGCAAGGAAAATATATCATTAATGGCAGGGCAAGACCTTCACGTACCAGTCTCCTTCCCTGCCCGGCCCCTCAGCAACCAGTTTTCAAGGCTTTGCTCCGAAACGCTGAGGTCTTTCAGTTTCTGAATGAAATGGCTTTAATTACGGTGAATGTCTCTGTCGGGTGATGCTCCAGTTCCCTCTCTCATAACATGCTCTGCCACATCCTAACAGCTGGTATAGTTTGGCCCACCCCCATGTCCTACTACACAGCTCTGTTGAGTTACACTATAGCTGGGAAAATACAGCTGATATATTCCCATAAAGACCATTATTTCAAAATATTGCAGTATTACCCCTGAGGGAAAAGGGCGAGCTATCTTGAAAAGTATTATGTCGGTGGCTTTGTAGCATTTATTCATTTGAAAAAATATCCGTGATTTAATAAAACAGTTTTGACTTAATGCTATTTCCAAATCTGAGGATTTAGACCTTGCGTGCATCCAGATGGCTTTATATTTTTTGATGAATTCCCCCCGACATCCTCACCCCCTTCCAGTTTTATATCAATTATGTTGCTCCCCAAGGTAGGCAAACGACATTCATTACAGAAAATTCCCATCCGATTGTTTAGTTTCATCCGCAAAACAGAAAGTATCTTAATCATGCTAAAGCAGGCAGCCCACGAGTGTTTCATGTGTTCTTGTTGAGGGGAAGGGAGGTGGGGAAAGGAGGCAAAAATCTGAATACAATTAACAGTGCCCTTGTCAGGAAAGTGATAAAAGAGTCCCTGAGGGACCATCCCTTTTCCTGCTAGAAAACAGATCCCTGCAGACAACTATTAGCATCCTCAAAGTGAGCTGGGCTTGCGCTGCCCAGCTCCGGGCTACCTGCTGGGGGAAGATCACAGAATCCCAGACTGGTTGGGGTTGGAAGGGACCTCTGGAGATCATCCAGTCAACCCCCCTGCCAGAACAGGGTCACCTACAGCAGTTGCACAGGACAGCATCCAGGTGGGTCTGGAATGTCTCCAGAGTGGAAGACTCCCCCACCTCTCTGGGCAGCCTGTGCCAGTGCTCTGCCACCCTCACAGGAAAGAAGTTTTTTCTCATGTTGAGATGGAATTTCCCGTGTTCCAGTTTGTGTCTGTTGCCCCTTGTCCTATCACTGGGCACCACTGAAAAAAGTCTGGCCCCATCCTCTCGCCATCCGCCCTTTGGATATTGCTCAGCATTGATGAGATCCCCCCTCAGTCTTCTCTTCTCCAGGCTGAACAGCACCAGATCCCTCAGCCTTTCCTCATCAGAGAGGTGCTCCAGACCCCTGAGCATCTTCATAGCCCTCCGCCGGACTCTCTCCAGCAGTTTCTTGTCTCTCTTGAACTGGGGAGTCCAGAAATGGACACTCCTTTCTGTTGGGATGCTCTAGAGGTACCCAGGGATGTGGGGAGCAAGAGGAAAATTCAACCCGGTGTTCGCTTGTCCTTAATACTCTCACCCCACCACGAAGGATTCGCCGTCCCTGCGTCGGGCAGAGGGTCATGAAACACCATTGTTTTGCTCCCAAGAGCAGAGGGGACCCAGCACAGGCACGACTTTGTCCTCTACACGGGGGAGACGGAGCAGAAAGCAAGATTTGGGAGAAGGGGAGAAAGAACAGGAAACTTAAAATCCACCTGAGATTAATGACTTTAACATGTACAACATGTTTTGTTTTGTTTTGTTTCCCCCTCAGGACCAGTTTCATCAGTCAGACAGAGTTTGATTAAATATCTCAGCAGAGCAGTGGTTTATTCATCTAGAGCAAAAGTTACCCCCTGTTCAGGGAAGCAGCATTAGCTTTGTTTTCTGATTATAAGAGCAACAATAATAATAAAAATAATAACAATGGTATGCATTGTGGATCGTTTTTATTTGCTTTTTGTTAAGAGTAAGTGGACTGCATTTTGTCTGTATTGTAAAGACGAAATGAGTTATTTTAAAGATCCTTTCTGGATTGTGTGGAGGTTGGGTTTTTTTTCGCTTTTAAGTGGAATTTTTCAAGGTATTCACCAGAACCACATGGCCTCGAAATTTCTCTTAAGAAAATAAAAATGCAGAAGAAGGTATCGTGTAATTGCACGACTGCAGGAGCTGGGACTTGAAGGGAAACGCTGCAAAGGCTGCAGAGCTTATGAGAAAGCCACCGGACCTGAAATGCGGCACGGGGGTTTTTGTGCTTCCATCCATGCAGGGATGAGCTTCAGACCTAAAAATGGTCATGGGTTGAGTTACTTTGAGAGTTTGCCCACTCGTACAACACGGCGACAACTCAAATCGGGACGGCTCGCGCTCTTCAAGCTGAACATGTGTATAAGTGTTCTTCTGGATCTGGGCCAAAGCGCTGAAAACCTGGGAGAATTGAATCCTATAAATGCCAGTTATCGATATCTCAGATCTCGCTCAGGGGTAACTGCTGACAAACAGGGGCTTTTTAAAGCGGAGACCCGGGTTTCTTTCAAATTTTCTAACCCTGGGCCCCAAATTCACTCAGTCTGGGATCGGGTCTGTAGCGTTGCTCAGTGGTGATGAAAGATGAACCCAGGCTGGAGCAAAGGTGGAACTATAAAATAATTATAGGATAATTATAAGCATAATCTTATCCTAAATTTCAAACTATTTAGGATAATCTTAATTGTCTGAAGCTCTAAGAATGTGTGACAGCTCAACTTCAACAGCCCTGAGGATCTCTCTCAAAATTCATACTGAATTTCAGAGGAAAGAGAGACTTTAAGTCCATCATTCTAGGGGGCTTCCTTCCTTCCCCATCGTTTCTCACCCTAAAGTTCAAGATATTTAGGATTATCCCAGATTATAGCATCTCATCCTAAATTTCAAGCTATTTAGGATTATCCTAAATAATGATGGACTTAAAATCACTCTTTTCTCTGAAATTCAGTGAGAATTTTAAGAAAGTAGTTGATCTTCGAGGAGGCTGAAGTTGAGCTGCCACACATTCCTAGAGCTTCAGATAATTAGGATTATTGTAAATGGCTTGAAATTTAAGATGAGATGCTATAATCTGGGTCATTATAAAAAAAAAAATAATCATTAATAGCAGCAACTGCATCGCCAAAGAAAACCAACTAGTGGGTATATGTCAAATCAATTCCCCCCCAGGTCCAGGAGGTTGATCACTCAAAGGAGGATCCAGACTTTTTTCTGTTGGGTGCAGAGGCAGAAAATCCGCACCGCCTGCAGCTACTTTCCACCCTGCTACCTGCTCAATATGCACTTTATTTTACAAAGTGCTGCACATGTTGACCAGGGCCAGGCACAGGCGGGAAAACTGTTTTCTTTTCTAAGCTCCTGCTCCGTCCAGGGCCGCTCTCCTCATCTGGCTTGGACAGATTAAAATACCGCCTCGGTGCTCACCTCTGCAGGTGCTTCCTTCCTTGCTGCAGGCAGCGTGCAAGCTGCGAGGGGTGCGAGCTGGAAGTATCCTTGCGTTGGGGGAAAGTGGGAAATGATGGCTAGCGATTCCCTGTACATCCACGCTTGAGGAGCAGCCCTCGGCACGGCATAAAAGCGTCAAGCTGACAGTTGCAAAGAATTGGCTGATTTAAGGCAGCCGCACCTCCCCAGTGCGCCCTGACCCCCACACATAACTCTTCCTCCCCTGGACGTAGGGCTCCTCTCAGCAGTGAAGCATCTGGTGCTGTTCAAGGCTTTGCCTTGACCTTGGCCCTGCGGGAGACCCCTGGCCATCAGGGCTTGGAAGAGGAACATCAAGGGGGCACCCAAGGGCATTTCAAATAGTATTGACATTTAAGCAATTGAATTTCACCCCTGCATCTGGTGATGCGAGGACTCAAGGACACTTTCTTACCTCCATAACATTGATCCCAAGGGCTCTTCCAGGACCACCATGGACCATCAAACTGGGTGACACTCAAAAATGAGCTCTGCAAAGCCATGGGACTGATCCTGCATCATAATTGCCACTGACACACATAGGCCAGGTCAGACCTCCAGAACTGGTCCTTACAGCCCCAAATCACCAAGAGGGGCTTCTGAGTTAAAGAAGACCTTAGTGAAGAGTCCCAAGCTGTTGAACTAATTCCCCCAGGAGGAATTAACCTCCTCTGACATTGCACAGGTTGTGGAGCAAGCTGTCCTCAGCTCCCTGCGCTGTCAATAAAGATATTTCTAGAATGCTAGAAACTTGGCGTGCCTCCAAAGAGGGGATGAGGATAAGACGAATTGTGTCCATTGGGAGTTTGCGTGACCCTTTTCATGTAGACATCCATAGAGCAGATGTCAGGTGACATTTATCCTTAGCCTGATTCTTGTTGTAGAGGACCTTCTGTTTTGATGTTTGGTCTTGTTATAAACCAAGCTAATTAGTTGTTGAGCATAGCTGGACAATTAGCATCAGAGCATGATGCTATATAACTCCTATGCCCAAAATCATTACAGCTGGCATCTATTATTTTACATAAATTGCTTAAAGACACTTCCAAATAAAACAAAGAAACTCAACGGGTGAAATCAAGCATTGTAAACATGTAAATGTAGCTGGTTAGATTTACTTTTTCCTCTTCTCTCCATTAGAGGGAACATTTTCATCTTGGGATTTGCACATAATTCCAAGGAAACTAAAAAAAGTTACTTTTTTTTTTGTGTGGAGTTTATAAAGAAAATCAAACCGTTCAAGCGCACTGTCCACTTTGCGGTTGCAATCAAATGTCAGACTCATGGCCCCTGAACTTGACTCTTATTGTTAATTGCTCTGGTACAAAGTAACTTTTTTTTCCCCCAACCATTAAAGAGGCTATTCCAGATAATAAAATGTAAACATAGAAACTTCAAAGAACAAAATGAATGCCATGCAGTAACTGTGTTTTACATGAACACTGAATTGCTGGTAGAGGATTTCTCCTGTGAAATATTTTCCATTACTCTGTGTAGTCTGGTTAATAGCCCAAGTGCCCTGGCTTACCTTGAGGAGACTTAGATTAGCTGAGAGATCTTCCTGCGTAGAAACACACTGATCATCCTTTCAATGTCATCCTTTCTCCTCAAAATGATCTTGGCCAGTCTAACGAGATTGACCTTCTTTCTTGTTGCTGATATTCTGCTGGTACTTTTGAACACTTCTCTCAACCTTATGTGTACTGGATGAAATATATGAGAATAAAGGAATCGTGGAGAATGAGCTGAAATGCTCCAAAGCAGAAAAGTCAACACTCAAGGGGAAGATGCTCCAAAGTGCCTTTTAGACACCTAAATGCAAGAGTGAGACTCAAGTGCCTCAGTGACTAATATATTGTATATTTTGTTCTTTTTTAATCCAAACCAATTTTTCCTCCCCAGCTTGACAACTGATGTGGGTATATAAATAAGATAGGAATAAAGGAATTGAGTCTGGGAATTCACCAAAATTTTTGTTAAGTAAAGCTCCCACCTTCCTCTAGCGCAACCAAATGCAACTCCACAGATCTGGAATCCCATCCAAGTTTTCCTTCTGCACCAGATCCCACGTTTTTCCAGGTGCTCTCACGCAGAGAGGCACCTGGGGTGAGAATCATCTCACGCAGCTTCAGGTGACAGCGATGGAGACACCTCCATCTGAGCTGACCCAGCACAGTCTTCCTGATGGATGGGCACGAGGAAGAGATGAACTGCCTGTGTCCTCTCTGTTATCCTGCCTTTTAGCCTGGTAGGAACGTATGTTTTGTGTTTTACCTGGTTTACCTCTGAGATCCGGCCAGTCTCACCTCATTCTGGATTATAATTAAATCTGGGACTGGTTCTGCTGGGTCGCGTGCTAAGGGACTTTTCACCCCTCCAGCTGGGGCTAGGTAACGGAGTTACATTATGTTAGAAATCCAGCGGAGGTGGGGTTATATTTATCATCACTCTGTAACTGGGGCTGACACAAAAAAGATTAAAGCAATAAAACCCAAAATAGAACATCTTCTTGCAGGGTTTTGGTTTTTTTTTTTTTTTTTTTTTTTTTTGAAGGCACAAAGTTTTCAACTAGGATTTGCCTTGACAGGATAAAGTACATTTTCAGACTCGGCTTCTTAATGGGCTACATCTGCTTAATGTAATTTTGCATCTGAGCTGTGTGTCTTGTCAGACGCAAGCACAGTCAGAGCTGCATTCAGCAGTGCTCACTTTCCCTGGAATCAGATAAACTCAGCCCAATAAATTAGTTTTACTGCTCTCGGTATCACCCTGTTATCATTGTGAGTGATTTAGTCTGGGCTTCCCAAACTGCCCCATTCTTTCCCAATGAAAGGAATTGAACTCCCAAAACAAATATAAACAAGTGATTCCTTCTTTCTCTTTTTCTTTCTCCTTCCCTTTCCTTTTTTTTCTTTCCCTTTCCTTTCTTTTGCTTTCTTCTGCTCTCTCTTGCTCTTTCTCCCTTTTTCTTTTGCTTTCTTTCGCACTTTCTTCCTCGCGCTCCCTCTCTTTCCAACGATGGGCTATATAATGTAATTCACAGTTATACTTTTTAAAAGTATAGCTCTTTGCTCAAAGAGAAGCTATTTAATTAGGCAATTGTGACCTGGTTCTCAGCTGGTGTAAATCAGCAGCAATGATTTATACCAGCTGAACACATGAATTCTGGTGTTTGGTGGCAGGTTTTAGAGGGCCTGCCTTGTAAAGTGCATTCGGCTGTGTGTTATATTAGCTACAAGAACATTTTGTAAAAATACAGTTCTATTTTATGCCATATTTTTTTCATATCCTTTATATTCCCACGTTGTTTGCATGATTAAACCAGAGGAAAGATGGACTTGTCGTTGCAGAACAGACCGGGAGCTGGGTGATAATGGTCTAAGCTCCCTCTTACATCATGGGCAAGTCACTTGAAGCTGAGGTGCTGAATATCCCATACGAGGTATCGACAGCTCGCAAGCTCCGCTGGAGCCCACAGTGCTTTATGGGGATCTAAGGGGCCTCCAGAGGCATCTGGAGCTGAGATGGATGCAGCCCACAGGTTGGATGTTCAGGAGGGAAGGAGGTGGGAATAGGTGTCCACCAACCATGACGATGGAAGGGAAGGACAGTGCGGTACGAGGGGAAATAGGAAGCAGGATTTGTGGGTTTTTTGGAGAGGAATTTTGTTTTCTCAGAAAGACTGACAGATCTGTTCCTGGAGCAAATGAATTCAGAGTGACAATTGATGTGTGGACCTCTGATTAGGGACGTCTGAGAACCTGGTGAACATCATCTACTCCTCTCACAGGGTTAACTATGCTTGGCTGAGGGTCAGGAAAGGAATGAATGCTTGGGAGTGGTGGTGTCTTAAATCACCTTGCACGCTTGGCCAGAGTTTGTCTGTCAGAGCTGAGAGCTGTGGGAGAGGTGGCAAGTTCTGGTAAGCTGGAGGGATGGCAGTTTGTTCCCTGATTTGTTAAGGATATAACCCTTTTGGGACATTCTTCTTATGCCTTCACAAGCGTCTGTATGTCTGTCCTCTCCTTCGTCCTTTCAGATGCCTTCTGCTCTCAATGGCCAGCTCCAGCAAACTTTGGCAGGGGGTTGAGGTTTCAAGAACATCAAAGGTGGATGATATCCCATCTGCTTAGATACGCCAACTCTCTTGCTGAGCTAGTTCATCCTGGACTCCCTCTATAAGCAGCGATTAGAAATTGGCATCAGGGACCCGTTTCATCCTTGTGTAAAGTAGCCCAGAACATCTCTGATAAAGGTAGCACACTGCCAGGGCAGTTCAGCGTTAGTCTCCCAAATGATCAATTATGTTTGGTGTACTTAGGGGAATAAATGAAGTAACTGTACTCCTTGTAGAGCTAGGTAAATTAATTTAGTGATAATAATCCCAAATTCTTGGAGCTGAGTTCCCGTCTCTATTCTGGCTAAATTGCCTTTGAAACGTGCTAAATCTATGGGCATAATAAGTCAAAGAAAGGCATTTCTCTATGAAACACCAGTTCATTTTCCTCCTCTCCTTTGTGCTCGGTTATAACCAGGATTCCATAAGAGTGTGCTTGAGAATGGAAAACCGTATTATCCTTTAAATATGGTGTCCCAGCTACAGCTGAACTTTCTGTTTGGACTTTGACCAAGCTGCTGGGCTTAAATCCCAACTCTGGAGCTACCAGATGGACCACATTATTCTCACTTGCAGAAACCCTATCAGACAAACTGTTTCGACCAGAACAGGTCTGCTACTCATGGAAGGCGCGAGGTACTAATGGGATGTTGTGTTCCTGCTGTGGGTGCCATGCTCCTTCTGGTGCCCATCCCAGCTTGCATTGGTCTTGTTTTTTAAAATTCCCTGAATCAGAGGAGTGGGGAAGGGTCTAGTGGAGACACAGCCCTGCTAGTAGATGGGGCATGGCCAGATGGGCATGTCTAAATGAGGACCACTGGCACCTCAGCATCACAGCAGCCTGAAGTGCTTCACAGGGGAATGTCTCAGCCCAGCCAACAGGCACTGCCAAAGAGAGAGACGTGTTGGAAATCACACTTCTTTCTTGGACTCAAGCGCCTGCATACAGCCCCGAGATACCTGCATCTTTGGCTGCGTTTGACTAGTAAATAAACCAGGCTGGAGCCTGTTCGCTGGCTGCCCAGGGCAAGTGGCACAGCAGAACTTGCAACCAGATGGTTTTTATCCCCCAAACAGATGACTTCACCCCTACTGAGTTTTGTCAATGATCCTTGCCCTTTGTGAGGATGGCCATGCCTGGATGTTGTCTAGACTCACTAGCTGGTGTGGGCCTCAGACATGATGGGGAGTAAGCTAAGATTCAAGCAGTCTGGACGATCATGGAAAAAAAGTTGGTGCCATTGCTCTGGCTCTAGCTGGCTCTTTAATACAGACATAGCCTTGGAGGTTTAAAGCATTTTGTAACCCTTTGGTTTTCCTTTCCTGAAATCGTACATTCTCCTCTCGAGCCCTGTCACCTTCTCATATCCCAGAAGAGAGTCCTTCAGTTCACTTCTCTGTTGGCTGAAGAGCTAACTCCCTTGTCTGTTGTGAATCTGGTTCCTAACAGCTTCATTTGGTATCCCCTAGCCCTCCTTCTATAAGAGAAGGTTCTTGTACTGAAAGAGATCCCCCTTCATCCCTCCTTCCAGGACTTCCTCGCATTTTTACATAGGTATCATCCTCATGGTCCTCAAGGATGCATAACAGAGGCATAAGAGAGAGATCCTGCTGCAGCTATAGAGGGTAGTCAAGCAACACACAGGTCGTAGACCTCTCTTTTTATTTCATTAAGAAATGAGCCCTTGCAGCTTCTTGACTGTGAGAAGGAGGAGTCACTGTGATGTTCATCCAAGCTTGGAAATTCCTACTGTGGATAGCCAGGGTAGGGCTGGATCACATTTGTTTATTTTTCTTGTCCCAGTGCCTCCCAGGAGATTTCATACACAAAGGAGAGAGCTCAGAGAGTGCTCCTGGGCCACAACACGGTGAAGGTCCAGGAGCAAAAGAAATACCCTTTTTCATGTAAAAAACACCAATCTCTTAAGCACAAGAAATGAACCAGTCATCCTCTCCAGTGATACCAGGTCAAGTTTAGATTTACTTGTTTAACTTTTTGCTTAATTAATTGGACGCTGAGGGAGGAGACTGAAAAAGAAGTGGTGGGTCCTTTACTGTCTTCTGGTTCTCCCAAACTACTGTTTTTTCTCCATAACCCTTTGCAGTTAGGCAGAGAGGATGGAGTTGCTGGCAAGCCCTGACCCCCCCATGGCAGGCTAGGAATGATGATCTGGGCTCAGCCTGCATGTAGGTGAGACGTGGCTGGAAAGGCTGCCCAACCAAATGTTCTTCTGGAGTAAAACAAGCAGGTATCACGCCGGCGGGGTACTAACAGAGGTCACAAAAACCCCTTCTTCCATATCTTCCAATGGGACAGGAGAATAGGACAGCTAGCCTAGAAGGACTAGCAGCAAACTACTCTTTTCCTCATCTCTCAGGTGTGGCAGGAAATTTCTGTACCTCTATTAAACTTGTTACCCCTTTATGAGATCCCTTCATATGCTGCTTAGAGAGAGGAGCACACAATGAGGACCAGAGATTGATCCCAAACTGCTTCAGGAGTGGGTAGCTTCCCTGTCTCCCCAGCTTTGGGCACAAGGGGTTCAAGAACAAACTCCTGGGAATTTGATTGCATGGGGTTCACCTGGGTCACAGAGGTCTGTGCCTCAGCTGGAGGCCTTAGCATCATCCCTGATGCTGTGGAAACGTGTTCAGGTATCACAAGATAAGGTCTGCAGGGGAAATATAGGCCTCCCTGTCTCGAGAATCTAGGCAGGGGCTGGTGAACCAGTCTACAAGATCTTCATGGCACCACCAAACCTCACCAGTGTCCAGCACCCTCCATTCCTAGTGCACGGATAGGGGGGTGAGGAGCTGAGCTCCACAAGCATCTGGGGAAATGAAAAACCAACTGGCTTTTCTGGCTTCATGTCAAGATGGAAAACAGATGGGATCCTTGTACTGTGGCTTTCTTCCTCCCTGGCAAGCAGATGTTGTAACCTTTTCTAGAGCAGGCTGGAGAAACGTGCCCTCTTCTCCAAGAGCTGGCCAAGCTCCCCACCAGGAGAAGGGAAATTAGGAGATACAGACCTTTTCTTGGCCCAGCTCACAGCCTGAAGCCTGACTTGCCTGCAAAGAGGGTACAAAGTAGTGTGTATGGGGGCATTGACACCCACTTCATCATTGCTTTGCATCCCTGGGAAAGGATCTGCAAAGAGAATCAGGAGTGTTGGTTGGCTCAAGGTGGAGTTCCTTGCACAGCCTGCGTGAGTATTTTTTAAGCATATGTAGTCAATTGTGACCTGGTTGTAGAAATGAGTGGGAAGTCCGGGTCCTTTGTGTGCACAAAAAGGCAGGTAGTAGGTTTAAGGGTGGGCTCAAAGGCAGAGGGTTGGGAGAAAAGAGAGCGCAACAATCAAGGAAAAGAAGGGAATGAAGTCACTGATTGCTTCTCAAGGCTGTATTTTAAAATGTCACCTGATTGGTTTTCAAGCCAGAAAAGGTTTCAGGTCCAGTGGGTTTCCAGTAATGATGGTAAAATAAGGAGGAGCATTGAAAGGAATTTGTAAACTTTGTATTTCTTTCCCAGTTTTTTAAAGTTTCATGAAAAGGACTTTTGTCCTTCCTGGCTTGAAATCAAACTTGGGAGTAAAAACCTGTCTGTGTTCACCAAGAGAAAAGACTTTTTCTCAGCAAGGTTTCCAATACTTGGATCTGTAACATTGGAAGCTTGTTGTTTTTTGGGTTTTTTTTAGGAAGAAATGTTTCTCTGTGTCTATGTTTTGCAAAATTTCATGTTATCTGTGTGGAAGCAGCCTTTTTGTAGGCAAAGTCCCCAGAGCTGCAGGTTTGCAGCCCCAGGAGGGGATTGAGACGTTTACAAGGAAAATATCATGCTGTCACCTCGATCATTTGAAGATAGCGTTGCAAAGTGCATGGCCATCTTCCAGTGGATCTGTACTCCATCAGCTGGAGCAGGGCAACCACAGGCCAAGGGCTCTTCTGGATCTGCTCTTCTCCAGCCACAGCTAGAGGCAGAGCAACCCACAGGATGTGCAGTGGTGAGTTTCTGGAGCCCCCATTAAACCATATCATTATAGAATCATCATAAAATCATAGAATGGTTTAGGTTAGAAGGGACAATAAAGATCATATAGCTCCAACCCCCCTGCCATGGGCAGGGACACCTTCCACCAGAGCAGGTTGCTCCAAGCCCCATCCAACCTGGCCTGGAACACCTCCAGGGTTGGAGCTTCCACAGCTTCTCTGGGCAACCTGTTATCAGACCACGGGCAACTCTCTGCAGCCTTTATACCACGCCACAGCATGCAGGCGACAAGAAAACAAGAGGATGAGTTTAGTAGGCATCTCAGCTCATAGATAAGTAGGGAGCAGCCAGTCCATACTAGCACCGCAACAAACATTGGGACTGTGTCCTGGCCTAAGCCACTTGCTAAACAAGTCATAGTCAAGCCCGGGGTTTCTATAAAGGTGTCTTTCAAGAGAAGGAAATACGACTAGCAAGTATCAGAGAAGGAATCACGCACCAGGGTCCCAGAGACATTCAGGAATCCAAAATGAGCAGAGCCAGAGTCGGGGACAGGATCACTGCAATAGGGAAAGTTGCCTAGCTCTAGCCTGGGCAGCTTGATCCAACGCTAGTCCTGGACCCTCACCTGCAAACCAAGCTGAGCACCACCAGCTTGCGCAGACCCCAAAACAGAGGGAGTGAGCTCTTACGTGCTTAGCGTGGAACGGCTTGCAGGGGATTTGGTGAATCCAGTTTAATTTCCATGTGTCTTCTGGTGAAATCTGTATTGAAGTCATTATGATAGCGCGGGCTTTTCCAGATGTGACAGTAAATGTCTGCAGGCACACTTTTTAACAGTCTGCAGGGTTAGGAAGACATTTTATGATCTAGGTGGATGAGGCTGTTTAATGTCTGAGCAAAAAAAAATTAATGGCAAAGAGCTGCAAAACAAGCCTTTTTCTGAGTGATTGCTAGCCAGGCTAATGTCTATTTGGTCATAAACCAGCTGGGACATTTGGGATGTATTAGCCAACTTTTGCATAACATATGCAGGAAGATGCTGAGAAGATATAACCGGTATGTTATGATGTTGTAAGAAACTATTGAGTTACACGGTACAGAATTTGAGTCTCTTTAACAAGATGGCCATTGTCACTGGTGTGGACGTGGTTCACATGAAAGGTATAGGTTTTTTGGTGTGACATTTTCTTATGATTTTTCATATGTGTTTCCTTTTTTTCCCCCTATCTGTAAGATAAGGGTTTTTTACTTTCCTATCAGCCTGAGGATCATTCAGATATGACAGTAATGACAGACAGACACCTACCTCCAAGAAAGTGGGCCCACTTCATTTTAGTGGCAGGAGACCAGTGACTGTTTTCTCATCGTCTGGGAAGTGCTAAGTCTGCTACTCCCACGTGAGATTACACTTTTTAATAATAGCCTTGTTCAGTAATGGTGTTGCCTGTGTGAACGGCTATTGGAAAGCGCAACCAGAAGACATGGTGGTCTTCTCTTCTGGGGTGTTCTTGTACTTGAAGGTGGACAGTGTTGCTACTGTTGTGTTTGATGAAGGAGAGCTGGACAACTATCTGATTTCAGATTGTATTACAAAATACAATCTGCAGTCTTCTAGCAGTCCCCATAAGAAGGTCCTTGCTGCTTCTAAGCCATAGAGGAGCTGATTTAAAGATCCCTGAAATCATTCCTGGGAACTCAGGGAATATCTTCACTGCTAAGTGAGAGAGGTCCAGGGTGCAAGCTCAGGTCTTTGAGCACCAGTTGTCCACGCTGCTTCGCCGTTAGCTCACTCCCAAACCCTGCTCTCAGGCAGAAGAGAGCCGAGGTGTTTGGACACAAGCCATGCTGTGACACTTGGCCTCAGGGCCAGCGAACCAGCCCCGGCCGGCTTTATTTAGTAGAGTAGGTGTTGCTGATGAGACTGCACCGCTTTTGGCTCCCTCTGCCCTGCTCAGTCCTTCAATACTGTCCCGGCAGGCTTTGCACCTTCAAACACCCCCACAAGTCTTTATGCCACATCTCAGAGCTCGTAACACCTACCCTCGGTTTCTTACTATAAAAACATTACTCTGGCAGGCTGCAGCGCAGCCCACTTAATATTTCAGACACTTTGAACTGAACCCCCCCATCCCTCCTCCAATAATTACTATGAACTAGGGCCATGGGGCATCACACAGGGCCCAGAGGAGGCTGAAGGCCAAATGCCATGTGCTGTGGACCAGGCAGTCTGCTGGCAACCCCAAGCTGTGTGCAGCGATACAAACCAGGCTGCGCGACTGGACTTCAAGGCTAGATGGGAGCACAAGCCTCTTTTTTTTTTATCACTACAGAGGAACCCGTTGTGGATTTAGAGGAACCATGCCCTTGGAAAGCAAGAGAGACTTTTGCCAGTGCAGACATTGGGAATAGTTTGTGAGATGTACATACATCTGACTGACTGACCAGCTCACCTTCATGTGATGAAAATCGTGGCTCAGAGAAATCTTCCTTTGGTATGACACGTGGCAACACTCAAAACCCTACAAGTCTCCATAAATACACCTAGTTAGGGCCACAGCACAACAGAGCAGTTTAATAGGGTTATCAAATTCAAGGTAAGCCATGGCAGCCAAATGTGAGGTCATTCACATCAACTCAACTTACCATGCAGATGTGTCCAGCTTCTGCTTGCCTTGCATGGAGAATGTGCACTGGGACAGTTACTACATCTCAGCCAACATGTGGTGATGCCATATGGGCTGCCACAACTGGGTTGTGGGTTTGGGCCCCAGTATCCAGCTGTTCACAGATAATGGGTTGCATCTCCACAAAGGGGCAGCAGATGTGGACTTGCTCTGTGAGAACGGAAACCCGGCTTGTCTTTAATCCAGAATGCATGAGTTTGACATTCCAGGCATAACTTGATGTTGCTGCAGATATTACAGCAAACCTCTAGGTCCCCACGCAGCATGAGCACGGATATGTTGTTATATGTACAGGAGGATCTTGTACCAAAATGCTTGTGGTCTAAATCTGTACGATAGCCTGGATGTGGTCTAGAGGAACAAGTGACTTGACTGTGTAGGAAGCAATAGGTAGGTAGGTGCTCAGGCAATGACTTAGCATAAAATCATGGACAGATTTTGGGCTCTATTTGCTCAATGAGCCAAATTACTGAAAGGTCACTACTGAAAAAGCCTTCCTGGTTTAGGATTGAGGAATTTGCATCTCTTGACACAATGACCTTGCTGTTGGCCTGGAAGAGTCAGCCTGTGGAGGTGTGAAAGCCAGCAGCTTATCTCCCAACGAGTAAACCTCATGAGCCTTTTCCTTCACTCCTGAGTGTACATGGACACTGTTGTCCCATTTCTGTAGGTGTTTGAGGAAGATTCCTTAAACCTTGCATCTGGCCCACCTGAAAGGAGATAGCTGTCCCCATATTTTACCTTCAGGCATCATTGCGTAAAGTTGCTCTGGAGATCTCAGGTCAGCTAGGACAAACAAGGCAGGCTTTCCTGGAAGTGGTGTGCCTTGGTCAAACAATACGAGAGGCTTGATAGGTCTTCAGAGGTAACATGGAAGGGTTACTGTCTGTCTTCCATTGAGCCTAAAGAAGAGGCAGCTCCTTCAGCACCTACCTCTCTGCTGACAAGATCACAGGGGGCAACTGTGGCTTTTATAAGATGGGCACATGTCTACTCACTGACTTCAGGCAGTGAGGAGATGGCAGTTCTCACCACTATCAAACCAGGCTGGCTTTGAACTAACATCCGAAACATACCCCAGCAGGCGTACAAGCCCCTGGATGTCTCCCGTCTGTACAGCACTCAGCTCTCAGAGGCCACGGGTGTTATCGCTATAATAAACATTGATGTTAGCTCTCTGTCTGCCAGGTATGTTGCACTTTAGAAATGCCACACATATTCCCAGCCTTCAGGAATTTCTCCAAATCCTACCCATTCAAAACAGATCCCGCAGCTGCTTCCCCTGCAAAAATCCAGCTGCATCTTCTGTTGTGCCTTTATAGTGATTATCTGAAGATTTTCCTCCAGGTTAGCAGACCTGCAGCTTACACAATCTTGACCTCTGAAGCACGAAGAGAAAGAAGAAAATAACAGGGCACAATGTCTCCTTTAGCTATTATTCCACCAGGGCCAGCCATGCTACTGAAAGGGAAATCCCTGCACAAATTAAGGAAATTCAGATATTTCTTTCATTCTAAGAGGCATTCCCGGCAGAGCCAGGGCTTGTTTCCAAAGACATGGCTGCATTCCAGCATCAGAGAAACTTTATTATGCAAATATTGACCAGTGTTGAAGGAAATAGCAATAAAAAACTGTCAAAGGCGACAAAAGCTATTGCGCTTGGGCGGTAACATCTGAAGCCAAATTTTGGGAGCATTGTTTCACTGGTGAGATGTCTTTTGCAAGTAGAGGGTAGCAGTAGATGGGCTGTGTTTCTTCTTTTTTTTTTTTTCTTTTCTTCTTACTTTGTTTTAATTGGGGAAATTTTAGCCCTGGAAATGATGACGGAAACACTAGCGAATGCACAGAATCCTGTTATTGTCCAGGACTTAGTCGTTCAACGATCCAAACAATGATCCAATATGTAGACCAAAACTAATAAAGACCTACCTGGCAGCAACATGAAGAGGAACATTATGTGTTATGGACTGGCCCCAGGAATGAGAGCGCTGGGTGGAAGAATATTGGAAAAAGATGGGAACTCCACCTCCAGTGAAGCTGATGGAAAAGTCCAAAGGAGGCCCAGGAATGATGGGGCAGGAACTCAGTAATGATATACAAGTTGTAAGGTTTGAGGCAAAAGTCAGGGGTCACACAGATGAGGGTTTATGTTACGCGTTGGCAGGGGAGAGCCGAGAAGTCTAAATATTTGCAGCTTATGCGCAGAGGGGCTGGAGAAGACATGAGGATACAGCACAACCCCACAGGCTATGTAGGTGTGAGTAGGGGCAACATGTTGCCCTTAAAATGACTTCATCTGCCTCCACAGCATAAACGAATTAAATATTCACAAGCCGGGGAGAGACACTTTAAAAAGTCATCTCTACCCATTTCTTGGCCATACAAAAGTAACGAAAAAAAGAATGACTTCATCAAATCAGGTCACAGATAGTGTCCCCTGCCCAGGTGTAGTTAGAAACAAATGTTTGAAAAAGTATTTTAAAAAGCACGTTATTTTAAAAAAGTGAATAAGGACTCCTCTTTCCTTTGCAATATCCTCTTACCTTCTGACATGGGTGAGTCCCGGGTACAGTTTTATCGTAATCAAATGCAAATACAGCAGGCTCACATTTCGTCCTCAGGAACTCCCGCTGAAGCTGAAGGAGAATTTGGCCCTGAGGTAAGGGCTACTTTGACTGATAGTCTCTTTTCTGCTACTTCTCTCCTTCTGTTAGACATGCCAGCTCTAAGCCATGTTTACGTCATCAGTTTATAGGAGCTTCCCAATGGCTCTGTAGGTTATCCTCATTTATTCAAGAACGACCTCTTCCTTTTCCCTTCAGGCTCCCCTCATCATATATATTATCAGCAGCACGAACAGTGTGAAAAATAGTTTATACCCCATCCCTGAGCTGTCATACGAATCAGAAGCCAAGGATGAGCATTGCTTCTCAACGCCGGCATCTAGACAAGGATTGTTGTCCATATTCCCTTAATACCTCATCTTCCCAAGTAAAGTAAGAGGAGATAGGACAAGAGGAAATGGCCTCAAGCTACACCAGGGGAGGTTTAGATTGGATATTAGGAAAAATTTCTTCACCGAAAGGGTTATCAAGCGTTGGAACAGGCTGCCCAGGGAAGTGGTGTGGTCACCATCCCTGGAGGTATTTAGAAGACGTGTAGATGTGGTGCTGAGGGACATGGTTTAGCGGTGGACTTGGCAGTGTTAGGTTGATGGTCGGACTTGATGATCTTAAAGGTCTTTTCCAACCTAGATGATTCTATGATTCAACATCTGACCACGGTGAATAAACTGTACTCTGGCATTGCCCGTCTCATTCCATTGACTATAGAGACAGCGTAGTTGGTGCCGCACCAAATGCTAATTTGTCATGACAATTCGAAAATTGGTCCAAAAGTTCACAGAAGGCATGAGCTTTCCATGACCCCCCTTCTCCCTGTGTGTGCACGGGATCAAGTGCTTGTTCAGCCACGTGATGCCACCTTGATCTACATACGATACTGCTCTTTGGGTTTGACATCTGGGAGTGCTTTAAGTGAAAAAACGTTAATTGGGACCTTTGGGAATGTCACAGGCCCTTCAAAAGCAGCCTGGTGTTCATGGGATCTGGCTGAGGCCCACAAAACAGGGCACCGTATTTGTTGTCCCTGCCCAAAAGCCCTATTAAGGTGTAAACCAGGAGTTTGCCCCCGGAAAATCCCGATCTCAGGCTGTGCTGTTGCTATCTGTTCAAGTTGCTGACTAATGAAGATGTTGCTCTGTCTGAGCTGGTAGTGGTCACCGCGTCTCTGCGCAGGGGAGATCTGTTGCTTGCAGAACTGGCCACCTCATGGTTCAGGGAAATGGGGTGAAAAGGTCTAACGCTGGGTCTCTGCAAGCGCAGTGAAAGAAAATAGGTGCTGGTGCTTCTTTCGCAACTCTCCGTGTTTCTCAGCGCGGCACCTTTCAGAGCTGGCGAGGGGAGAGAGCATGGCAGCCCACCTCCCCATGGCTCTCTCTCCCCTTCCCCACCTCTTTTATTTAGGTGTAGGAGGCTGACCTGGCTCTGAGGAGGACTCTGTCTAGCCTGGCGTGGTCTCAGCAGAAGCAGAGAGGGGCAAAATATTTGCCCGTACATTTGATGAGAGGCAGGCATTAAACAAAACCCCACCAGGTGACACCTTCTCCAAATGGTCTGCAATGAGGGCACCCCCCCAAATCTGCCAGCACGCCCCGAGGAAGATGGGATTTAGAGGGGAGACGGCAGCGGTATAGGGATTGCTTCTTCCTATGTACCAGGCACAAAGCAGTCCACGGAGCTTTGACAGTCAGAATTAACACACATACACATACACATAGAAAAAAAAAAGATGCAGAGGAATCTAGACTTGCTAAAGCCTTTTCCTTGCTGGCCCTGTCTGGCAGAGCTTGAGTTTTAAAATACCAGTGCCTTTTCTTGTCACTCTCAGCTTTAATTTATTATTTTTTTAAATCAATAAATATCCCTCCACTCCTCCATCTGGAGGATTCCTCCTTCATCCCACCCCTGCCAAGCTGATCAGAGCCACCTATGCAATGCCATTTGATCCAGAACATATTTCAATCTTGGCCCGTTCTCAGCCTCATAAATTCCTGACATGATTCGGGAGGCGTTTCTGTTGGAAATAGCTCTCCGCTCCGCTGTCGTATTTATAGAGATTGCTGCTGCCTCTGATCTGAGGCCAAACATTAGGAATAATTGCAGCAGGAAGCAGGACAGAGCTCGACATATTGTTTGTCTGGATTGTTTTAATTTCAAGATCATGGAAGTACCCCCACTTNAAAAAAAAAAAAAAAAAAAAAAGGCAAAGAAAAGAAAAGCATTGTTCAGGAATTTTCTATTTTAATTTTTTTTTCTTTTTATTGCTTTTGTTAGAGGCAAAGAGGGAATCATTACGCTTGCTGCTGAGGACAGGGAGGTGAATTAGATGTTGGTGACTTATTAATTCAGGAATCCTGTCCCTGCAGATTGGACCAGAGGTTCCCACTTTTTTATTTTCTGCTTGCTGAAACAAAGCCAGGAAATGCACATGGCTCTGCGTACGCGCGCGTGTGTGTGTGTGTCTATGTGTGCATGACGGGGGGGAAGGGGGGTGCAGAGCTGTAGGTGGGCCCCCAGAAACATCAGCCACACCACCGCACCGGTCAGGGCTGAAGCTGCACATGGACAAGGTGCTAATGCTGGCAATTTGGAAGGAGCCACACGTCCCGCCAGTACTCAAGGCGTGAAGTCCTTGGCCATGTGGCTCAGAGCTGAGAAAGAAAGCTGCGGGACGTGGATGCCAGGAGCCTTCAGACACACTGCGTCTGAACTGGGGTAGCTGTGTTTGGAAGTGAGAGACACATGCACGCGCTGGAAGCCTGAGCTGAAGCCCGTTGAAGTCGACAGAGAAACATTTTTCACTCCAGTAGGCTTTGGGCGACACTGGAGGTGCCGCTAAGAGGGAGGACGGGGAAAAGGACAGAGCAGAGTTTCCTCAGTACAGGGATGCCAGGCAGTCTATGAGGTGGAACCATGGGGCTCCTGCTGCTCAGAAACCCCATTATAAACATCTCCCACCCCTGTCCGACCATGGACAAAATTGCCAGGTTGTCTGGCACATCACTGGAGCACAGAGTGAGCTGATGAAGTGGGACCTCCCTGCAGAGAGGCACCATGGTTGCCTTCTCCTCCCACTGCTGTGATTTCTGGATAGCGTTGCTCTGATACGACAGGGATTTAGCCTTGCCCCAATCTTACTGCCTTCAGAAGAGGGTACTTAAAGATGTTTTGGTGAAACCCTTAGAGTTGCTCTCAGGTACATGTTGAAATATGTTCCTGAGTAGGGATCCTGAATTTGAGCTATTACCTCTTGAGAAAGAAACCTGACTGCGATTTAATTGCTGGGTAATAGCTTTGGGAAAAGAGGAGATGTCGTCTGCCAAATCCTGGGCTGCGTTGGTTCCAGCATACCCCTTTTGCTGGTTACCGAGAGCTCTCTTTAATTGAGCATAGATACGGGGTAAGAGCTGCCGTAAGTTCAGAGGAGAAAACCGTCCACGCGTCCAGCAAGAGCTACCATCGTATTAGCTTAACACAAGGGAATAATAAAGGGCTCTACTCAGGGAAAAAAAAAATAGCAAGAGCCAACATCTGGGAGCTGAAGCCAAAAAAACATTGGTTATGAGCAAGTGAGCCTTGTAAATTGAAGGGGGTGGTTGACAGCCTGGGGCGATCTGTCAAAGAATGGTTCAAGGGTTGGCCAATCGTTAGGGTGCCTTCAGGAAAAGATACTTTAAACAAATCCAGGTCACTGGGCTCAGTCCAGTTTCGAGGCGAAAACGTCTGTTCTGTGCTATGCAGGAGATCAAATTAGGGGTTCGATGGTTTCTGCCGTCCTTAACACAGAATAGAGAAATGTGAGGAAGCACTCGTGCACTTCTTAAGCTGATAGAGAAAATGAAAATGAAGCCATCTACGTTGCTTCTGGGATTGTGAGTGATATTGTACATTTGCATTTTACCCCCAGCAACCTGCGAAATAGTTCAGACAGAGTTTTGAAGAATATTGCAGCGGTGGAAAAAGCAATAAGGAACAAACTGTGCTGTGTACGCGGCTTGGTCGGGGCAGAAAACAACTGCCCCATCTGGCTGCTGGCGTGAAGGTACCTTTGGTATCCTCCATTACGTTTCTAACAGCAGCACCCAGCACTGCCGTTGCCTCAGATGTTGAGTCTGCTGCCTCACTAAAAAATGCCAGCAGCTGAGGGAAGATGGAAAATAAATGTCTTTTAAGGTCCTGGAACAAAATGAGGGCAGAACCAAAATAGATCTTGCTGTGTTCAAGCTCGGTCATTCTTTCCTGAGCTCCTGCACCTTCACAGAGGTAGGACACAGAGGTTAACCCAGTGCAGCCTTTCCTACGTTATTATATGGGGGAAAACTCATAGACATGCAGTAAGAAGTGCAGATGAAAGGGTGGAAAAAACAATAGATTGATTCCGTTTTTCATCCAGGGAGCTGAGGCAGCGAACGCTATAAAGGAAGGCTGTAGCAAAATGGGGGATTAAGCAATTATTTAGAGTCTGACCACACCTCTGTCGTTCCAGTAGCACCTTCCCATAGAGCTGACCACCTCAACCCAAAACTGTGGCTGGCATTTAAGTTACCTGGGAGACTTCACCACAGTTAAGTCACAATAACCTCCCTCTGGGAAAAGAAGTAGCCCTGAAAAAATTAACAAGCTCAGCATCGCCTTGAATCTTTTAAGTGACCCCTGACCTTCTTCAGGCTCCCTCAAAATCTGATGCTAGTAAAAAACATTCCTTTTATTTGAAAACAAAAATTAAGGATAATAAGAAAAGGGAGAACATAAAATAGACAGAGAAGACGACTGGGACAGATGCCAGAAGATCTGATGCTAATCAGCTCCAGATAATGTCCAAGTCCAACACCGCCTTCCCTGGGGACGGTACCCAGGACACAGCGCCAGGAGGATGTCAGTGCTGAGACTCCAGCGCTTGTCTGCACCACCGGGGAAAGGGAATCTGCAAATATTTAGTCTGCCAGAAAGACTCTTCCAATTAGCGGATGTCAGATCAAGGCCCGAATGATTCCGAAACATGTAAGGGTTTGGACAGGGCTTACCCAAGTCACAGAAGGGTCGTCACTTACTTAAAACTATTAGTATCTGACAAGCATGTACATCGCCAGGCACTTAAACCAGAAACTGCTTAATTTACACTAACAGTCGTGGGATGGATCCCATTTAGCCTGAATTCCTGCGTCCCCGGAAAGCTGAGCCTGGGCTGATTTCATTGCTTCTCATCCCCTGGAAATTCGCTTATTCATAAATAAAAAAGACCATCTGACATTATCTGGGATGAGGGAAGGAGCCTTTGTCACAGAAGACAGGGTGTCATCGCCCAGCTGTGTTACTGCTAGCTTCAGTCTGACCGTTGGTCCTAATATGGTTGTGGTTAATGCTTACACCAACAGTCGCGGACAAGCGAGGACTTTTTTGGAAATGAAGGGAGAGGGACCGCAGAGCCCCATGTGAGCATTCAAGTGAAGAGAGTCATGTCAGCAGATGCAGCAACGCCGGCATCGCGCTGGTTGTGGGCAGAGGGCTGCTCTCACCCACCTTCGTTTTTCCACACTGCAGTTATTTATTTTTTTTTTCTTCAAATAAGGGCAGGAAAATCTTCAGGTCAAGACAACGAACAACAAAGAGACCTAGAGCCACTGACAGAGCGGAATTTAAGGCTCAGCCTTAAGTGCAGACACTGGTTTAAATCCCTGTCCCAGCTCCAAAAACAGTCAGGATGTCCTCAGCGTGGTGATGCCTGGCCATCCCCTCCCAGAAAGGCACCAACACCCCGACAGCAAGTCCAGCAAATTCTTCAATTTGGGTGGCTACTGAAAGTGCAGAAGATGCATTTTCATCTCCCCCTGACCCCTCCTGTGCAGCCAAGTTGGTCATGAGGGTCCACGTACTCCTCTCCCAACTCTCCGAGCTCAATCTCTGGCCAGCACTGACCATTGAGGCTACATCTGAATGGGTAAGGAAAGCAGGCCAGGTTTGATCTCAGATCGTGACTCACATCCACACAGCTAAAATCTCTTTTTTTCTGCCCCAAAACTGTACATGGTGAATAGTCTCTGGCCAGTGCTCAAGCTATGTTGACAAAACCATCCAAGGAGTATGCTAACACTCAGCCACCCTCTACAGGTGAGCCCATGCACTGGGTCTGTTGGCTGTGTACATCCCAAAAGCTTCTGGAGAGAGAGGAGAGAGGCAGGCACCCTCTCTCCATCCCGACAGGATGGGGTAGGGTATTCAGGAGATGAAGACTGGTGGAAGGAATTAAGTTTTGGATGTGCACTGGACTGTCACAGGATCCTACTCTGGATGTTTCAGGGGGCTAAACTTAGGTGAGATGAACCCCTGCCACCCTTACCCGCTGCCTTAGGTCCTTCATCTGGAGGGATACAGGGTAACAAGAGGTGAGGGAGAGCAGCTCTGCCAATACTCACAGAGGTGCAGAAGTTGCACTCGAAAAATTGTGGGCAGTGAAGCGGTGCTCCTGAGAACTTTTGAGATCCCACCTCTGCAGATATCAAATATTTTGTTTTCTTACCTGCTGTAGGTGCCCCTGCTCTGGCAGGGGGGTTGGACTAGATGATCTCCAGAGGTCCCTTCCAACCCTGACCATTCTGTGATTTGTGACATCAGCCTTTGCTTTTACTTTTATTGCCCCAGAAGGGGAACTGAGATGAAGTACTTTGGCCAAGGTCACCCTTGAAGTGAGTGGCAGGGTGGGATGCTGAGCCCGGGTCTTTGAAATACCAGGCTGGTCCATCCTAGATGCAGGAGGAGAGTACTGGGGAGCTGGAAGCAACCCTCTTTTTGTTAGTGATGTTCTGTCCAGACTGCGGACAAGCACAGTGAAGTACAGTGTCTGCCGAGCTTGCCTTCCAGTGACTGCATTTCAGGCAGCTCCTAGTTACGCGTTTTAAAAATAAAAGTTTTGAAGAGGTTTATAGCAAATGCCTGCTATGAAATAGATTTTTTTATAGCTGAGACTGGAATAAAACCGTCCAAAGGTGACAGGAGAAACTGTTCAAACAGGACCAGACCAGGGTGTAGCTCCAGGATCGTACCTGCCTGTAGATATCTCCAGGGTACAGCTCCATGGGCAGCAATGCCACTTTCCTGCTTTATATCAGCTGGGATTATGGCCCATCTACAGACCTCTGCAGGTGGCCACAGCCAGCTTCTCCCAGCTAAGAGCTCCCAAGAGGTATTGTCTTAAATACCAATAGGGGCAAAAATGGACCACAAAGGAGTAACTTAATTTCTGCCTGTGTCTGTGTGGTGTGTAAGTCAACGTTTGGTGTATGTGCATTTCTCAAGTCCTCTTTGAGTCACCCTCCGTCTTTGGAAGCCATGAAATTTATATGCTAAAGCCCATCAGTTTTAGAAAAAAAAACAGAACTCAATGGGTCCTTTGTGCCAGGTGATGTTTCAGAATATTGCACTTGATAGAGCTGCCCAAAGTAAGTGTTGAAATGTCACCCGTGGTTGTCATTTGAGATGATCTGGGGACTCTTAGATGCACAGGGCTGGCAGGTACAGTCCCTTCTACCTGGCAAGCATGAGGAATGACCAAAAGCATCACAGGAAACCTTGCTATACAAAGTCCAGGTAGACAAAACCAAGAAGAGAAGGAGGACAACCAAGGGAGGTGGTTTTACCCAAGATCAGTGCATGAGCAGCAGGTAGGAAACAGTTTCAGCCCTTGTTCTGCTAAAGTCAAACCAGTTTTTGCCTGTATCTGCTGTATGACCAGGGCTTCATCAGTGCCTGCTGCCCTTGAGCGTATCTTACCTGTCTGAAAAAAGAAGGTTCTTTTCAGAAGAGCGGTTTTAGGCGCAGGGTTGCTTAATTATGTGGATTTAGTTGAATGAGATGGATAGGGCCAAAGTAGAGGAACAGAACTGCTGCTGATTTAAGGTGCATCAAGTTTCACAGGTTGAAACTTCAACTTTGCGCCTTGTGAAAATCAAAGTGTCTCAAATAAGCATGCGGAATCGTAACTCGCAGTTTTGCAGCCCTTTGCCTCTGCGCTCTCCTGGTAGAGTATACACAGTCGGACAGAAGAGGACTTTCTGAACACGATGTTTATTAGCGGAGCCCATCCCAACTGTGCAATCCTCATGCCGAGTAACAGCGGGAGTTTCTTCAGGTCTCCTCACCACGCAGGGTTTTGGTGTTTGCGAAAATGAGACATCCTGAAGGGGAACTTTCATCTGAATTTCTCAACAGGTGAGCTCCAAATGTGTTTTACGTTCCATTACCACTAAACACACACAGCCAGGCCTGATGGATTTGATACACTTTCTGGTCCATCAATCTGACAGATTGGAAGGGAAAGGGTTTTTTTTTCAATGCCATGCGAGTTTTCAGTGCTTTGCAGATGATCACTTTCCTGGTGCACCCTGTCCTCCCACTGAATAAGGAAATAATGTTTAGATATAAAGGCTGTGATTGACAGTCAGGCAGAGAGGTGCCTTTTCTGGTAACAAAAGCCAGACAGAGAGTTGGACTATTTTTCTACACCAACCTCCAACAACCTGCGCTCGGTGTAAGGAAACTCCGGGAAGGAATCTGTCAAATCTCCTCAATCTTAAAACACCAGCACGAAATTACTCCCAGCCCATACATTTATCCTCTGCTTTTGTGCTGTAACCCTATTCACTTACCCTCCAGCAAATCTGCCGTACCAAATGCCAGAGTTCAATCATAAACAGGGAGTTTCGATACTCAGACCTGATCCCTTCCTCTCCCATTGCAGTCCTCCCCTATTGACCATTTCCCACAATTAGGGGTCCCTCCATTCCCAAAACTGCTTTAACTATAAGCATGCTATCATCTTACCTTCCCCTGGGCAGATGCTACCTTTGGTAAAGTCTGCTTTTCCATGTGGTTTTTTTGGTTTNATACAAATAGGTAATAGCAATAAATCTCTTTCCATATTTGATGTTCCACCATGCTTCCTTTAATATCTCTGTTTATGTTACGCATTGTTTAATATCATTTCGCAGCAACACCTTTTAGAGGAAGACCAGCCAAAAATTTGTTGGTTTTGAAGATTTCAAGACTGAATGTTGAGTTCAGAGAGATTTCTCCATCTCACCTTAGTCTATAGATTAGCTATGGAATGTATAGGTAATGTAGGGCCCATAGCTGGCCCACAGAGCAAAAAAAGACAGAGATAAGGACTAGCAGCAGGCTGGACCAGAGATCTGACCCCTTGATGCAGAGACCTTGACTATTTTCAAACTCTCATGTACGTCTTGCAGTGAACTGGGGCTGACCTTTGTTTTTAGAACAGGAAACTCTCCAGAATGTATTTCTTCTGGGGGTATGTGATATTTTGCATATATTTCTGTATCTGCTGCTAGCTCATGGCCCATGTTCCTTCTGTGTCCCTCCGGTCAAGTCTCAGCGGATCCGTAATCTCTTACATCTGCATCTGTAGCTCGTATGTGCAACGGGCAAATACACTTGTGGCTTCAAAGAACTGCTTTCTCTTATACGCCCTTTCCTTCTCAGTACATGGAGTGCTCTTACACGTTCACATTTTGTTCCAAGAAAATAGTCTGGTCCTGGAAAAGGCCCCAAAAAGGTGTTCTACAGGGTCTCCAGCCTGTGAGAAAGGTAAGCTTTGGTCTTTGGCTGTCTTCCTTCCCATCTTGTATTTTTTTCCACTTCTCTTGGTTCTTTCATGCTGTGCAAGTATTTGGACTTTGGTGCTTTAGTCGGAGCGTCATGCTGGTCTTCAATGAGAGTGTTTCTCCCCTAGAGAATGACTCACCAGGCACTGTCTTTGCTTCCTTCCGTACAGTCTTAGCAAATAAAGTTGCTGGTTCAGCTTTGCTGTTCGGTCACGGTCAGAGGGCGACATGCTGGGAGAGGGTTTCTCTTCCTGGGTAAATCATGCAAAATTACTGCAAGTCAAACAAGGTGCCTGCTGAAATGCCTCTTTGCTTTATTGCATTTCATCTGACAGTTCATCTACCTCCCCTCGGTCTGAACACTTGTCTGCAACGATGAGGTAGTTTGTGTGGTTTGCGATGAAAAGGTCCTTTCCTAGTTTGTTCCAAAATCTACTGGGGATGTTGTATATTTTCGTTGTCTCTGTTTGTTGCTTGGCCAGCATTTCCTTGCCTGTATAACATCTGCTCACCAGACCTCAGATATCCTTGATCACATTTGGCCAGTATGAGGCACCTCTAGCTTTCTGGTGTGTTCTTGAGAGTGCATCTGTTCCCAAAAATCTGGGTCTTGTGATTCAGCTGCATTTCTGTCTGATCCGTCTATCCCATGCGACTAGCTCGTCTCTGTATTTCCAGCTAGTAGTCTTTCTCCATCTTCTTTTCCATGGCTTTTTGTGCATCCTGTTGGTATCTGATGAACTTTATGTCTGTTTGGCACTTTCACATATGTGGCAGTTCACTTTTCCTACGCTCACAGCTCTTGGTAGAGTTCTTGTGGGAGCAAAAGGGTTGACAATTGGTTTGGACAAATGGTGATGGCTGTGAAGAATTGCTCTCCTCTTCATCCAACAATTCACTAAAGCATCCTTGTCTCCTGCCACCTTCACTCCCCAGCCCCATTATCTTCCTGCTTGTGACTTCTACCCTATCTTTCAACTTAGGATCTCCACTTCTTCCAGCCACCCAGTGCCCACCTCCACCTCCTTTGCTCAACTTCCACTCCTCCTCTAGCCTCTTAATGTGCACATCTGTAGATTTTAGACTTCATTTCACCCAACCTCAGAGAGCCAACTGAGGTCAGGAGCACCCTTAACTAGTTGCAACCAACGGAGACAACTTCAGAGGGCATGTCATAGAATCATAGAATGGTTTAGGTTGGAAAGGACCTTGAAGATCATTGAGTTCCAACCCCCCTGCCAGGGGCAGGGACACCTCCCACTAGACCAGGCTGCCCAAGGACACGTCCAGCCTGGCCTTGAACACCTCCAGGGATGGGGCCTCAACAACCTCTCTGGGCAACCTGTGCCAGTGCCTCACCACCCTCAAAGTGAAAAATTTCTTGCTAATGTTTAATCTAAACCTGTCCTCTTCCAGTTTAAAGCCATTCCCTCTCATCCTATCACTACATGCCTTAGTCTTTCCATCGACAATAAAGGGAGATCTCCAGGGAATGCACTCCTTTGTGCTTAGCATCACCCAGGACAAATCCAGCCTGTATGCTGCAGTGACTGTTGGATTGCCTGGTGCTCAAGGTAACTTCTTTCTGTGCCTCTGAGGTAATGTCCTCAGCTGTTTCACCTGCTATCTGTATTTCAGAAAACCCTTCCTTCCCCATTTTACATGCTGGGGAGCAATAATAAAATCTGTGCGGGCCAGAGAAAAACCTGACAGTTGGTAAGTCCACTGAGCCTTTTCATTCAGACTCCCACATCTTTCATTCCTGTTACAAATTCGGTGTAATTTGGCAGTGGTCCGATCTATTGTTTCTCCAGATTTTTGACCTCTGTCACAAATCTTTCATACATGACATTTTTCGTGGGCTGACAGTGATTTTGGAGTACAATTAACATTTATTTGGGTCCTCCGGTGAGTTATGGGTGCATCCAGATGAGGGGTGAGCATGTGACAGCCATTGCCTGCTACAGCTAGTAGCACAGCAGCTTGTATTTAGCTTTATTTTTTTAACCATTGCAATACCAGAGCAAAGAGCATCAAGCTACTAAGCAGGGTTTGGTGAGGGTCAGGGCTGCAATTTAGTGCCAGGGACGTGATTTGTCTTTGAATTTTGTTCCTTTTTCCTGTAGTCTCCACTTTGGATTTCCTAGATTTGCTCCTAAGATCACAGTCATAATCTAAGTAGAAAAACAGCAACCCCAAACCCTGATACAGTCCTGTTTTATTCCTTGTGCCTCAAACACAGACCCATCTCATGAAACACTTCCTCCAAGCAGAGCTGCCTGCATACCCAGATGTTGTCTGAGCACCACTGTGCTGCAATGGCCCCACGGGGAAAAACACATGCCATAACCCTCCAGAACTGAATTTTCCTTGTCTGGCCTTCCTACATCCCAGTATCACTTCTCCCCTACGCACGGCAGGGGTTGTGGTGGCTCCTGAGGGCTGGGAGTGTGTTGGAGAGGTTGGAAATGCCCCACAAGAGATTTCCCAGGGAACCAGTGTGGGCTCTGGTTGGGAAGCCGGTCTATAGATCGACTTGTAGCTCTGTGGAGGTGATGAAGGAATGCAATTGCACCCCTCTGTCTAGACTTCTACCAAAAAGGAGAGGCCATGAGATCGAGTGGGTCGCTGAACTGGACTCCAGAGACCTCAGCTTATTGCTTGATCTAAGGCAGAAACAAGAGATGAGAGCAAGCAAATCTCTTCCTCCTTTTTTCTCCCTTCCCTGTTAGTATGTCTTTTCCATTTAGAGATTATCTCTCACGACGTGTGTGCGCAGTGCACGAGGGGCCCACGCTCTCCACTTCCAATCGCTGCTTAAATATAAAGGAAATAAGAGGAACCATTACCCAGCGCCTGGGGCTGTGTTTGCATGCCTCATCACCTTCAAAGGTCTGAACGACAGCTTGCATTTGGGGTTGAATCCCCTTCTCCTTCTTTGCAATACTTCTCTTTATGGGATCATACTTTATTGCTTTCTTTCCAAGTGTTTCATTACAAACTCTATTAATGAACCACTAGGGGTAGCCAAATGTGTTTGGTTGCATGCAGGACCTTGAGAGAGGATTATGGAGCAAATTCACTGCAAACAGTCTCAGCTTGCTTGCAAACGAGGCAGCCTAACTAATCCTCCTTCCCGCCCCAACAGATGAGCTCTCAAGACAGAGACCTCCCTGAACTCAGGACCTTGGGGAGACCTGGAAGGACACCAAAAGCTCCAGAGCTGAGAACTCGCTGCAGCAACCTGACCCCATCCGGACCCAGCGCACGTCCAGCGAGATAAACCGATGACGCTTGCCACATGGCTGTCACGCATCTCAGCGCTGAAGCCACCAGTCTCCCACTGGGGCTATAAAACATCTACTGGAGAATACTGGGAATGAGAAACCTCTCCCTCGGGTTTAAGTGAAAATGCTGGGAGAATGGACTGCAGAAATTACCGACGTGGTCGTCTCTCATGACAGCTTTGCCTCTTGTGAGATGGTAACTTAGGAGGAAGAGGTAAAACTTCGTATAGCTCTTTGTCTTCCATCTTCACCCTGCTTCAGGCTCTCCTCCCTGTGCTATTTATGTACAGTCATTAACTGCTGTTAACGACGGTGTGCAACAAGGAAACAGCACTGCCGTAACATTGATGGGGAAACTGCATAAACTTAATGATTTCCCAAGGTCGCACAGGCAGCCTGTACTTTGGACAAGAGATGTACGAGAGTCCTGCTGCATCCCACTTCGATGCCTTAGGTGGGCTTTTCCTTCCCACTTTTCACCAGGTCCACAAAACCCAAGGGAGGTAAATGAAGACATGTTAAAAGCAAGCATGCCCCTGCTCTGCTGGAAAACCAGACCCAAGGCAAGTGGCTGTGATGCTGTGGGTCTCAGAGGACCTGCATCTGCTTGCTATTAGGCTGGAGGTGGCCTGCAAAGTATCTTCACCACGCCTCAGTCGGGGTTGTAGGTTTTGCACAGAGGATGTGCTGAGCTACTTCAGCATGAGTTCGACTAATGCAGTGTGGAATGGGAAGCTTTTCTGTGATGCCGTGGGTAAAACACAATCTCCCAATTCCTGTTAGAAACTGAGAGCTAAAACCTGCCCCTGATACAGCTCTGCCACATCCCTGCTGTTTCAATTAGGCCTGCAGAAACCCACACCGTGGATTGGCAGGGTGAGAAATGAGCCTGCTCGTTGTCTTGGGATCTGAAAAGTTATGAGGGAACAAGCCCAGCACTAGACAATAGTCATCCAAAGCTCTTGAAGGAAGTATCTACCAAAACCATGCAGCCCTCCTGTAAGAACCAGCCTCGAGAACAACAATTTGATGTTTTGCTAATGCTGCGTCTGGTTACTTAAAATATCTTCCGAATTGAAGGCCAGAGACTTCCCCGATACAATCAGACTTTGAGAAGTGATATTTAAGATGGTTTGTAGTGGGAGTGAAGTGGCATAACTTCCCCTCAGAACTCATCCCAGGTCTAGTAGAGCTCTTGGTACACGCTATCGGAAAAAAGGAGGGAGGTGATCAAAAAAGAGAGGGTAGAATTTAATTAAGCTTTGATGGAGTTCATGACTAGAGACTGTTATGGAAATAATACAGTCATAATAGAGTGACAGCTCTGTCAAGGAATGGGCCTATGTAAGAGACAGAAAAGTAGATTTAGGAAGGGATGACCAATTTTCAACCTGCTGGTGAGGCTCCTTGGGGCTGATATACTGAGTGATAAATGATCTGGAAAAGAATCATGGTAGATGGTTGTCAAATACTTCTGGCACCCCTCTAGAGGAGAATGGAAAGAACCCTACAAGAAGCTTCCAGAGGTCTTTCTAGGGTCAGGCCAGTCATACTAAAATTGTTAAAGAAACACGCTTTCTTTAAATGCATATTTTTCCGTTTCCAGATACTGTAAGTGCCTGAAGAACTGTATGTCCTACTCACCATAAAACACGACTTTGACACTGAAACCATGAAATTCTGCAATATAACACATTTGATAAACTTTTCATTTAGCTTCTTGCTTTTGAGCCGTCATGGTTGGTCTTCTCCAGTTTTTTCTAGCAACTACAAGGACAAATCAGCTTTGGAAAAATATGACTTGACGCTATCAGAATTACGTGTCTCTGGGAAAGAGGTGACAATTTCTGTGGGAGTCACTGCCGAACACGGCCATAGTGGTTTCACTGTGTTTCTTTAGAGGCACAGCACACCGTGCACTGAACAGCTTAATGCGAGACCACGCGCAGAACACATACTTTACACTTGGACGTGTGTATTTCCTCCAGACACACATGCTGCTGATCAGCCCAGCAAGGGAACACCCCCGCCTTGATTTAGCTGACCGATGGTAACAAGAGTAGCACAACTTGCCTTTCTGAATCCTCGTCGTTTACCTCTTGACACGACACCTTTCTCTGCTCTCAGCCCCTGGATATGCGAGCCGTGGTTTGCATCCAGGTCTGAATCCAAACCCCTCCGAGGTGTGTGAGAGTTCAGATTTCAACCTGCGCCTATCTCAAATGTGAACCCTTTTTAATAAAGCAGAAATCTCCAGATGCACCCAAACAGCTGAAAACCATCAGCAAGGATAGTGCCATTTCAGCTCTTTCGGAGGAACCTCTACGCTCCCCCTTACTTTCCACCTCCCCGGTCCCCATCTTGCCATCTGTTATCCCGTGTAACTAGATCATTGCTTTGTATCTTGCTCATACCCTTCACCTGACACAGCCCATTCCCCCTTTCCAATAAAGGTAGAAACACAGAGGATGTGCTGCGTGCACTAATCCTGTTTCCAACCCATCTCAGGGCCGGGGGCCCCATGCAAACCACGCTATCAATCTGGCGGTCTCTGATGATGGAGCCCACATGGGAACCTCAGATAATGGATTACAGCGGAGGACATGTATTTTTAAACGTGTTTAAGTTGTCTGGCAGTTTCTTAAGAAGCAAAAGAGAGAGGGGGGAAAAAAGCAATTTAAGGGGAGAGAAGCGTACCCCAAATCAGTGAGAGCTTTTTGGAAAAGGGATGGGAAATTCCTCTGCCATGCTGCTTCACTCAACCCAACACAGGAGGTGAATGGTGAAAGTACCCTTAAAGCAGAACTCCCACGGCTGAGGGCAAGGAGGCAAACAGGTAATATGGTAAACATTGCACATGGTTCAAATTATCTTTGGTAATAAAACCATTCATCATCAGCCTCCACGCCGAAGATTGAGATAGCTATTGCTCCCGAGGATTGAGTGACTGAAAGAATGAATCATTTGCTGCTCTCTTGCTCTCTTATTTTCTCTGACCTCCATGGCCCTGGCTCAAGGTCTTGCTGCAGAATCACAGGTCAGCTGCTCTGAGCTCAGTATCCAAAAATTATAGCCTAGGATTCAAAGGTAATCGTCATCACTGGCGCATCTCTCTGCTCACCGAGACAGGGCCTCCTCTGGCATGAGGACTGAATTATCTCTCTGCCTCGAAGACTAATCATTCACCATCTGAGCTGAGAGAGGAATGGAGATGTCCTATGTGTGACCCCCCCAACTCCCCAAGGGCTGGTGGTGATGGCAAGTCCCAGCCATACTCCAGAACGTTGGTACTTTGTTGAGACTTCTTCACTTGACCCCATTAAAATTCTGCTTTTTATGGTGTTTTTGTGTATCTCGTGCAACATCAGGGTTGCAGTGTCTAGGAAGCAAAAAGGGAGCTTCCCTCCTGCTTCCCTCTGGAGATAGACACAGCCATCTTCTGTTCATCCCTGCATGGTCTCCCAGAAGCCCAGAAAATAGGGTAGAGTCTGTGGCTCCCCTCTGCTTAAGATCACAATTCAACAACCATCCATTTAAATCAGCATCCTCAGAAGCAGATAGGAAAATTCTTCCACATTGATCCCCAAAACAATGGATTTTGGCATCCCTCCCTGGTGGCACCCAGCTCCTCACCTCCCTGACATTCTTTCCATTGCTCCTTTTCCAAGCAAAATCTCCCCACCCATAAATCTGCAGATTTACGTCTCCTTTCCAGCTCGGCGAACCCGTGCCTCTCTCCACGTAGATTCTGCCCGAAGCAAAATCCCCCTGGTCCAACATACAGTGCACACACGGCTCTCCCCAGTCGTCAACCCAAAGTTGGGTCGGGATGGTCGTTGTAAATTTGGTGCATGTGCTCCATCAAGGCTGGGGAGGGAATAAGGTACTTCCCCTGTTTGACCTGGGTGGTTGTGGAAACCATAGCAGGTTCTTCACTTCATGCCATGTTTTCTTTTGGTGTTATCAAGCTGTTTGAATAATAACGATAGTAGGTTGCTCTCCCAGACAGGGAGAGCCTATTCAGGGTCCCCTTACCTCCTTGTTCACAGAAGAGGGACATATCCTGAGCCATGCACCATGTGAGTGTTTGGGTGCTGTATAGCAGCAATATTGGGTAAAAGCAGCTAAAAAAGGCTGAGTTCTATAGGTATTAGTGACTTTGAGCCATTTTCACACAGACTGAGTTTTTTGTTACAGGATATTTTATTGCAGGTGAGAACACCACACAGAAGAACTCCTTTTCACACAGCTTTTTAAATTTTTTTTTTTCCAAATAGCTTCATTTAGTTCTTTCTTTGCATCAGTTTCACATCACTGCGTCTTTGCCAGACCTGAATATGGTTTAAGCCAGCCATGATCCCAAACCCTCAGCTGCTCGGAGACCCACAGCCCTTTTGAGGTCAAGGTTGTGCCCCTTTCTCCCAGCTGAGGTCTTGGCCCAAGGCCACTACAGAGGTGTGACCCTGGGATGAGCAAGGCTGAAAAAAACTCATTGTCTTCCAGGGGGTTACTCCAATGCACGGTTCAGGTTGAGTAGCAACTGAGTGGTCTGAGGCTCAGGCCTCAGACCCACAGCAACATCTGGATTTCTGCAGGACTACATTCACTTTGAATCTGGAAGGGGATGCACATGGATAGCCAACACCAGGAGCACCACGTTGTGAAGTGCAAGGTCGCCCTTGCAATGCTGTATTAATAGAGTCAATCTCTGGCTTCAAGTGGATGCAACAGCACATGGACCACATCACATTGCTGGAGAAAGAGAAGGACAGGAGGACAGCAGAGTCTGCAGTGGTGTCCTCCACCGGCATCAAACTGCTCTGCCCATACCTGCCTGGAGATCTGTTCTGAGCTTATCGCTTCAGCGCTGGAGCAGACAGGGAATTTAAAAATAACATGATGGCCATGAAGACACCCAGAGGTACAGCGTGGTGGCTGGTCTCTGCCCAGCTCGTTAGCTCCACCATAAAACCCCTCACTGCTCTGCCGGGGTCAGAGGGTCCCAGATTTACAGACGTCAATGCACAGCTCCTGTTTCAGCGCTTAATTTACTATTGAAACGAGTGAGAGATCAGGTGCCTAAACAAGAAGTTAGACACAGAAACACCTCTGTGGATTTGGTCCCGCAAATCTGGCCAATAAATATCTGAAATGTCCCATCCCCTGTTGAGAGTCTGCTCACACCTCGGCTCTCCGAGCCCTCGGTAACGCTACTGTCTGCAACAGCAGGGTCTGGGTACCAGGGCAAGGAGCACCATCCATAAATCCGCTGCTTAACGAGATACAGAGAGATTATCTGGCCCCTCTTTGTGATTTGTGGGTTTGTTATTATTTAACGTACGTTTCCAATCCTGTTGCAAAGTCCACACGGCACAGCAAGGTTTGCAGTAAATTTTATCTAGCGAGAGGAAAGCAAGCGGGGGGGATAGCTCGCTTTCTGTCGGCAGCTGCGGGGGTTTTTGATGGTTTGCATTTCGCTCGCGCTGCCTGCTCTGAAGTCAGGAGGGCGGACTGAAGCTCCGCCGGGCTTGTTTGGATGTCAAAAAGTTGCAGTAGGGTCACGATAGGGAGTGTTTTACCCTTGAATAAACGTCACTGAAGCGATGACTTCAGCTCCCAGGCAGGACTGCTACTGTATTAGCACTGTTATCTCTTGGAGCAGGTACAAAGCTGAGGTCTTGTTCTTTGAGGTTTTACAGAGTCTGCGCCCCTTTTCTTTGCTGACTTTCAGTGTGCCGAATGTCCTGGCAAAACTCCAGTTCCATTAGATGCAGGGGACATGAACAGGTAATCTAGAATAGCTGCGGCAGGAAAAGATGCTCCCACCCTCAGCCTTTCCTTTCCACCTTTCCTTCTCGCCATACTTATTCCTAATCCATGCCAGTGCAATGCCAAACCTCTTTTATCTTGCCCCAAATGTGCTCTTGGGATGCTCTTGCCCAGGCAGCATCTCTGCTCCATGAAGGGTATTCCACCGGAGCCATTTGACTCAACAGCTGTAGTTGTACCATGGCTTTGGTCTGAAATCACTCCACTAACTATAAGAGATTAATTCTGTATTTATCCTGGTGTCCTCGCTGAGGCTACACAGAAATCAGAGAACCCAGGGGCACTTCAGAGAACAGGGGTACAGGGTTGGGCTCAAGACTCACCCTGTAATACCGAAGTGTGACCCCTGTGCATCCACATCTCTCTGCCACATTCTTGTCTACATGGTGTACGGACCAGGCAGGAGCCCAGGCAGGTGGGGGACCAGAAGCCCGGCTCACCTCTCTGACTTGGTCTGTTCATCAGGATCCCAAGAAATGTGTTACTTTCCCCCCTCATTGTGCAGCTTCCCAAACATCTTCAAAACACAAGTCTTGAATAACCAAGGTTTCAAGCTTAAGTTTTCCTTAAGCCACTTGGGTTCCCCCATCACCCTCCAGCTGCATTCCTGAGATGTAATTATTCTCCCCTCTCCCTCCTTTCGTATCATGTGTAATTTGCCAGAGGGTAAGGCAATGGTAGCTTATCACCAGATGATGTTACCTTTCAACTTTCTCTGCTCAGGCCTCAGGAAAGGGCTCCCCTCCCATGGCCAGCCATGACCTTTCTTGTCCCGTATGGGATATTGCTGCCAATCCGCCACCAGGACACAAACACGCCAGATGTTGTTCCAATCGAGAGGCATTCTGCTCCAAAGCCCCTTTTTATTGCTATTATGATTATATTAGAAACTACTGAAATTTATGGGTTGGAGCCTGACAGGTCAGCCCGCTCCCCAAATTTAGCCTCCTCTTCTCTGATGTTTTTTTTTTGCTAAAAAATCAGGGCTACATTTGCAGAAGGAGGAAGAAACAAAAGAACTAGTGAGCAAACCATTTGCCAGCTTGTAGGATGACAAATCTGAAAGTGTTTCCCTTACAGTCAACAGCAAAAGTCCCATAAGCTCCAATGGAGAAGACTAACTCTGAAGAAACAGAGATTCCTGCAAAAAAAAACCCCAACTCCAACAGGTCTCTTGCATTATCTTTACTCTCCTGATTTTATATGGTGTCCTCTTAAGTCTGTGTCCCAACTCTGCTTTACAGGGATGCCCATTCCTATTCTAACTCCATTTTAGATGCACCCCAGTCAACTCCTCGGCAGACCTGGAGGTGTGTTTCTTCACGCCCTCACTACCACCTCTGTGGCCTTCTTCTCCCCACCTCCTCAATGAGTTTGCCACCAATGCATTATCCCATGTGCGTCCTGGGAAGGAGTCCTCGCTTTTGGATGAGAAGGTAAGGTTTCCATCAGTGTGACAATATTGCTGTTCCCTTAATAAGGAGTCAGTTTCAGTATTGCCACGTGTGGCCTTTGCTGTACCATAAACCAGTAGTGTGCAGGTTGAGATTACTTGGGGTGATGAAGGTTTCCTTTCCTCTTTTTATTGCACTGATCAGCATCCCATCAGAAACCTCAGGGACCCAGGGAGAAATGGGAAGGGAGAGCACAAGAGCAGCACTAAGAGATCCTTGGGGATCAGTTAGTAAACCTCTGGATTACATCTCGCTGCCTCGAGGATTTTGAACTCGACCATTTCATGGTCGCTACAGCCCAGGCTGCCCATGAGTTTGACACTGTCTACCAGCCCCTCCCTGTTGGTAAGCACAAGGTCCAGCATAGCTCCTTTCCTCGTTTGTCCCTCAACCGTTTGGAGAAGGAAGTTGTCCTCAATGCAATCCAAGAACCTCCTGGATTGCCTATGCTTGGCTGTGCTGCTTTTCCAACAGATCTCAGAGTGGTTGAAGTCACCCATGAGCACCAGGGTCTGCGAACGTGATGCCACCCCTATCTGTCTATAAAGGGCTTCGTCCACTGGGTCTTCTTGGTCGGGTGGCCTGTAGCAAACCCCCACCGTAATGTCCCCTGCTCCCGATTTCCCTTTAATCCTAACCCATAGGCTCTCAGTTGGCTCTTTATCCATCCCCAGGCTGAGCTCCATGCATTCCAGGTGCTCTTTAACATACAAGGCAACACCACCTCCTCTTTTCCCCAGCCTGTCTCTCCTGAAGAGCCTGTAGCCTTCCATTCCAACACTCCAGTCAGAGGAGTCGTCCCACCAAGTTTCTACGATGCCAATGAGATCGTAGTCCTGGAGTCGTGCCCACATCTCTAGTTCCTCCTGTCTCTCTGGGAAAAATACTTGTAAAGAGCCACTCTGAACCAAGGTTTGCATTTCGCTGGTGATGAATCCCAGCCCAGTGGCAGAGTCTCCTTCCCCACCATCACCGCTTTGACTTCCACAGCCCTGCTGTTTCTTGCAGTCATTTAGTCAAGCCAGGTATTCCAGCAAAAACCGCTCATCAGAAATGCAACATAAAGTGGAAGTGACCCCTGACACTAGCTTAAAATTAGACTCGATGAACCTACAACCAGGAAACTGTTCCCCCAGCCCCCTTTAAAAAGTAACAAATGAAAAACATTTGGTTGCTATTACCGGTGATTATGATAAGCTATGTTAAAATATGAAGTGGGGGAATTTATCTTTATTTCCTGGGATAGCATTGATGAAAAATATGCTGCTCCATCTTGATTTTCAATCACTCGAATGAACTCTGTCACGCATTTATCTTTATTTGGCTTGATGTGTGTAACTGATCCGGGGAGGGAGAGAGGGCAGGGAGAGGGAGGGCAGGATTGGCAATTTAATCTGATGCAGATAAGTTTATTAGCTGCCCTCAGATCTGTTCCTGACTGAACACAACGAACAAGGCTGCACGTCGGATATCTCATCATAGTCCTTCAGGGAGAAGGCACAGCCTCTGTCGCGGCGTAACCTTCAGCAAATGGTTTACATCAGTTTTCATTACGCTTAAGGCCTCTCTCTAATTTTCTGCCAGAGCCTGGGGGCTGGGTGGGTCCTGCTGTCCATCGGGACTTTTCTTCTGCAGAATGAAAGCAAAGACTTGGACAAGAAATGAGGTCAAAGCAAGCATCCCTCTCTGCCTCCCCCTTTCCTGTAGGTGAGATTCAAATAATAGCTCTTAGATTTGTTGCACCTAAAGCAGGGTTAGGAGGTCAGATTTTGGCAAGATGAGATGGAAGAGGGTTGTGGTGGTGTGTTTTTTTTTTTTGTAGGGCCAAGTTCTTGCAAAGTTTTCTGTAGTACAAGCTGGTCACGGAATCGCAGTGCCACTGCTCGATGCTGCCCCAGGAACCGAGGGAAGACCTGGCAGAGGTTTACCTATGGAAAACACAAAACAGCTTTCTGGGGATAGCATTAAAGCAGAGGCAGCAAGTTCACACTGCTAGACTGCCCGTGAAATCAGTAGCTTTGCTATTGTCTTCCATGGGAATGGACTGCAAAGAGTTAATTTTATATATATGTACATAGATTTATATATATGTACATATATTTGTGTATATTTCTGATTCAGAATTCCTCTTTTTAAGCATTCAGGGGTGAGCATTTTTCAGCCGGTGCAAACTGCGGAAAGTTGTGCTGTAATCCTGAGGGCTATATTGAGTTTCACCAATGAAGAACCTGACCGAGAGCTTTGGGGACTTTGTGGCTGAAAAACCCAGAACCATCAGAAGAACATTACACCTCTGAGCAATTAGCACTCATTGAGCTGTCCTGAAAAACATCTCTTTCTAATAACTCTTGTTGTCTATGCTGTGAAGAGCTGAGCTGAAAAGAGGATGTTTCTCCTGGAGCAAAGCGCGACTCAGTAGAAGAACAGATCAGTTCAGAATTTCCCCTCCACTTCTGTTTCAGTCACTTAACTGAAGTGCATTACAAATTGTAAATCACCCAGACAGTTCCCCGCCTTCACCTGAGCATATCCTGCCGGTCACAGTGCTCAAAAAATCCACTCAACTTTCTTTTGTGTTGGTTTTTTTTTTTTTCCTTTACAAGAAAAAACCCCGACCCTCTCACGCAGTACAGCTCAATTTAACAGATGTTTGCTCATTTATGACAAAGCCCTGGTTACAAGGTGGAGTAACTCATCTGGTTCTTGAACAAAAGCAACTATATTACCTCGACGCAAAACCCTGCCCAGTCTTGGGACGAGGAAACATTAGAAATAACAACAGGTGAGACCTGACAGAAAAGACGTAATGGCTCGTTTTGCAGAATGTGTCCGAAACCGTTTATTGCCCTTCTCTCTCAGCAGAGAGGAAATTTCAGGAATGATTTCTCTCACTTGTTCTCTTGGTTCATATTTTTATAGGAGGCGTTTGTATTTCCGCCGTTGGATGTTTGCCCCGTTTGTGCCGGGGCTGCGCAGGAGCTTTTCTCCTCTGGGGTGTTGCTTCATCCTGTGTCTTTGCAGATCCCTGCTCCCATGCAAAGAGGAAGGAATAGCAGGAGGACTTCCGTGGGCAGACCTCAAAGTACCACAGGAGGGAAGTCATCTCCATTAAAGAAGGAGGCACTGGTGCAGGAAGAGATGAATTCGAAGTCACACCAAGGCTGACCACCTAAGCCGCACAGCCTTTGGGGACAGACTTTCTAGTGGGGCCTGTTGCAATAGGACGAGGGGTAATGGTTTTAAACTAAAGGAGGGTAATTTCAGACTGGATCTAAGGAAGAAATGTTTTACGCTGAGGGTGGTGGAACACTGGCCCAGGTTGCCCAGAGAGGTGGGAGGTGCCCCTTTCCTGGAAACATTCCAGGTCAGGTTGGACAGGCATCCTGCTCTAGTTGGAGATGTCCCTGCTCATGGCAGGGGGGTTGGACCAGATGGTTTTCAAAGGTCCCTTCCCACCCAAACCATTCTTTGATCCTCATGTAGGAAGATGAACAGACCTCCCAGCTGCAACATGAAGCGCCTGTCTCTAAATCACAAACTCCCCTTAACCCAAATCACCTGCAGTGGGGTCTAAACTTAACGAGCAAATGCTACATCAGCTGGTTTCCATGAGGTTGTGCACGTTCAGCAGAGATGCTTTCAGCCCCCGCTGCGCTGATAGAGGCACTTCGATGGCAATGAATGCTCCTGCAGAGAGGACAAACGGGCCCGGTGCGGATTAAGGGTGAGAGGTTGGGAAAGCAGCATCCCGTTCGGTATCAAGAGCGCTGCTCTGGTTAGTGTTAAATGTCCACCTCGGGTGGAAAGTGCCTGCAAGCAGCCAGGCTCCTCCGGGGAGGGATTTAGCAGGTTTAGGTTTCCAGGCAGAGCCCAGAGACTCTCCGGAGCGCAAACCCCCAGGGAGGAGAAGCAGAGGCTGCGGGGGATAAGGGAGAGCATTAGTGCACCGCCATCTTCCAGAGGCCTCTCCAGAGAAGTTATTATCATCTTTTGCAGCGGTAAACCCACGGCAGGTGGATTAAACTGCTACGTGTGTGCTTTTGCTGTTGCTTCGTTTTTCTCCCTGCCTACGCTTGGAGATACACATGTGCATGTTTGTCCACCCCCTCTAAAAATAAGTAAAACCCATTAAAATCAGAGCAGAGTTTTTTTCCCATTTCTCTTTAAGTTGCTGGTGGAGTCAGTGTCTTGGCTGCAGCCTCCAGAGATTTAAAACTTGCAGCCTGCTCTCTCTGCTAGTCGTTTAAGTTGTAGTTTTGTTTTTTGTTTGTTTGGGTTTTTTTTTTCTCTATTTATCGGTGTGTTTTAAAAAGGTTACACGTGCCCCAGGTGCTTATCAGCAAAAATAACATCCAGGAGACTAAACCACAGAGATGTGATCCATGCACACACACACACACACACTGAGATTTAGATCAGGATGTCACAAACTCTGAGGGCATCACCTCCAGAGACACAAGTTTGGCACTCGCTTTGCAGCCCAGCGGCCAGAGCTGAAACCAAGGAACCGGTAAGAAAATGCACGACGTCTCTCTCCTCCCTATGCCCGACCTCCTGGTGCTGGAGGGCTGGAAAAGTCCCTTTCTGCACCCATCAGCCATGCCTGGGCCCTTGCTTCAGGGCGGGCAGGACTTGGTGGCCCCATCTGGCAGCACATGGGAGATAAGGTGGAGGAAATCTCCCAGTGTCTCCCCTCAATGTGGTCCATCCACCTCAGTGCTGCCATGTGCGGTGGAGAAGAGGCAACCTGAGGGATCCAGCCAGGCAGCAAACATCTGGCTGGACTTCAGGAGCCCACGATGTTGTCAAATAATGCAACCTCTGTAAAACAAGAGTGCTTCAGGGCTCGTGCCCAGCTGAGGTGCCGGGCTGTTTATTTAAAATAAAGGGATTGGTGCCTCGGCATCTCCCGCTGCAGGTCGGTGGCCTGCCCTGGCTGCAGCTCTCCCTCTTACCCTCCTGCAGATAAACCCTTTCCAAACGGGCTCTCGCCCAGCCTGACCCCACTGAAGCACTTCACAGCTCTGTCATCCAGCCATGGGCTGGGGTGCACATTTTTGGGTCCAATTCTTGCTTCCACTCAGGCTCGTTAAGGTTTCAGTGTAAATAAGGATCCCAAATCCTTTATTCCTCTGTGTGCTTTTTCTGCATGAAAATGAATCACCAGAACCGGCGAGTGGCACCTTTGTGTCCTCTGTACGTTCCAGCGGAGGTTAAAAAGCCATCAGAAGTGTCACCAGATGCAACAAATGGAAGCGAAGACCAGATAAATTCAGAGGGGTGATAAGGCACGTTCGTCTTTTCACAGGAAACATAAAGAACCCTTTGGGTGGCTTATCTAAAGATGTGCTGAGTCCTTCATCATGTGAAGTCCCTAAATCAAGATCAGATGCCTTTCTAAAAATAGATGTTTGCCAGCAGACTAGTTGTAGGCTTGGTGCAGGAATTGCTGGTTAAATACTTCTGTCTGCAGTAACAGGACAACAGATTGGATGACTGCTGCGATCTCTTGTAGGCATCTGATTTTTGAATATGTAGATGTAGCTAGGGGGAAAGATCAAGCCAGTACATAAATATGAATTAGGAAAAGGCTAAATCCCTTTCTTGTGGCACCTGTGGTTGTGATCTTTTGGTAGAAATCACAAAACTCTCTGTTTTGTTTTGTTTTGTTTTGTTTTTTGGGGGGAATTTGAGGATGAGGAAGAAAACTTGACAGAACTTTTCTATACCTTGCTTTCTCCAAGTAATTGTTCTCTGCAGTTCTTGGAGTACAACGAGCTCCAGAGCAAGGACCTGTAAGCTGGCTACCAACGGGCGTACACCAAAGGCCATTGCACTGCTGATTGCTCTGAGGGAGCAGGATGGACACGGGCACCTCTTCCAAGAGATGTTGGTCCACAAGAACTACACAGAGCCACAGACAGGAATTCCTCCCAAAGCCAGGGGGAAAACGTCACCCGAGGGTTTGGCTGCAACCCAGAAATGGCTGCATGGAAAGGATGTGTTGGCCAGTGAGGAATTTGGTTTGGAAAATTATAGGAGGGTTTGAGGCTGCCTCTGAAATGGCCATGGCAGCCAGTGCCTGCAGCAGACAGCTCAGTGTACTTGCAATTCCTACAAAATGAGCAATTGAAAAGTTTGAGCCTGGGAACGGCAATACCGAGCAAACTTCTGGAATGAGACAATTCAAGGTTTTTGCTGCAAGTAGCAGAGGGTCATTACCCCAATGCAGCACCCGCCCTACCTGCTTTTGAAACCAGATGCTGCGAGGACAACAGACAGACAGAAAACCTCATCACACGCTGCATGGATTATGGGTGCAAATCAGCATGATTTGCGGTGCATGGGCAACGGCAACACAGACGTTCCTACTCCTCACCTGCTCTTCATACTGAACACCAAGCACTTTTCTGGGCATTGAAAGAGTTACGCTCGCCCCTT
>VUYV01000301.1:304711-346889 GCA_008711295.1 Anarhynchus alexandrinus | reverse complement strand
GAACAGGAGAAGACCAAAGAGAAAGCTAGAGGAGCTCTTGATGCCTTTTCAAGCTTTCATCTGAATGACTTGACCTGGCTTCACAGGAAGTTGATGGAGGTGCCCAGCTCCCCCAAAGGACCAGCATCTGCCTGCTATGCTGGTGCCATTTGTAATTGGGAAAGGTTTTAATACTGAAGCATCTGTAAAATTGCTCCGTGAAGCAGGATGAAAATGTTTAAGCCAGAATGGATAACAAAACATGTTTTGGCCATGGCACAGCCCTCATTTTCTAAGTAAAACCGATGAATGTACCACCCTTCTCCACCAGAAAACCCCCCAAAATCTTGGCACGACTTTCCAGGTGAGTCTGGTACTCGATCCTTCAGATGGCTCCTATCTTGGCAGCACTGAGCTGCAGTCACAATACAGCCTTGTGGGATGCTGCCAGCAGCAGGGCCGGGTCCCCGAGCCCTCTCCAGGGGGACAGGGATGTTTTTGTATGGTCACTGATGCTGGAAGTGCTGGGCAGCCTGGGGACAGCGAAGGCTGGTTCACTTTTTGGCTCATTGCACAGGGGCATGAATAAAAAATGTTGTTTTCCTGCTGCTTTGGCACTGCTCTCAAATATGGCTCAAGCAAGGAGAAGGAGGGGGAAGGGAGGGAGAGGAGGATGACCCTGAGATTTTCAGGTCTGAGGTTTCTACATCTTGTCCCTGGAGGCTTTTGTGGGTTGGGTGACTGGTGGTTTCCTCTGGGAGAAATAAATGGGAAAAGAGGAGGAACTGGGGGGGCTGAGCCTTGCAAGTCTCTGCTTTGTGATGCAGATGGGATGAGGAGAAGCTCCGTGGTACTCAATCCCTTCCAGAACAGCTCCACTATGAGCAGGACCCACATGGATGGATGCCCATACCTTGGACTCTCCAATACTGATGCAAAGCAAGAGGCAGGCCCAGAGTCCTCACGAGCAGATAAGAGAGATGGAAAAGGCATGTGAGAAACAGAGGCACCAAGAGAGACCTATGTGTGGCAAACTGGGGATAAGTGCAGATTTCCTATGTTTTCCAGCCATACCCCAAGATGCAACCAGCATTTTAGAGCACTTAGAGCACAGTAACGAACCTGCCTTCATGAACATGAGGGGTTTGCACAGGAGAGCTCAGTCCCTCCATAAGGTACCTCAGTTGAGGCCCCTCAATCTCTGCTCTCTTGTTGACTTACCCCAAATGTGCCCCCAGCAAATTTCCCCAGCCCAACTTGCCCAACCCTCCGAGCTGTGTCGTGAAAGACAGCAAGAAGTCACCATGGGCAGCAAAACCTGATTTCTTTTCAGGTTCACGGACCTACAGTGTACATCACACTGATAGAACCACTCAGTGAGGAGGGCTTAGCCTGACGACTACCCCGTGTGGGTAATTAACACATTACAGCCCTGACCCCATGACTGCCTTAGAAACTTACTTGACTGCAGTTAATTCTTTACCAGGTACAGCCATTAATGCCATTATTTGTCTTTCCTGGAGTGTGCGAGCTGAACTGACTGACCTTGCATGGGATACGGGGATTTTAATAGGAAAATCTGCTTAATATTAGCACATTTTTCAAGCCCTGCACAGGCCTTGACAAGATTATTTTTAACAGATGACACACGGTTATTTGAAAAGAAGATGAATGGGTTTTTTTGGCTGCGCAAACCAGAGCAGAAATATCTCGTTTGGGTTGATGGGGGGAACAAAAGAGAAGAAAAGGCTGCTTGGGAAAGGCAAACTGGAAAGTTACTGACGCGCTGTCATTTAGACACTTCTGTCACCCATGTGCAAGTACTAATCCTGGCGTCAGGGGAGCCATGTGGAAGTCTGGGTTTGGCTAATGAGACCTTCCCTTGCAATGAGCTAGGAGGACTTTCCTCTGGTGCCTGGGAGTCCACGGTACCTGGGCTGAGAAACCAGCTCTTGGTAAAGACGTTACACACGCCCTTCTGGGAGAAAAAGCAAGGAGATACTTTAAGTGAAAGCAGCAATTCAAAGCACGAAAAATAAAGGATCACTTGTTTGGAAATCATTCAGATGAGACACCTCACTGCCTCTGAGACACGTTGTGGAGCATCAGGCAGAAACATCCAAGCGTCAGCATTTTCTTGGTACTTTTTGTGCCAAACCTGGGTCAGACACTGGCACGTGACGCTCCCCAGCTCTCAGGCTTTGCATCGCACAACATGGACCTCAGCTCTTCGCAACCATGGCCCAGGCCAGCCCTGACTCACGAAGGAAGAAAAAGGCTCGTGCCTAAATGAGAATCAACAGTACCATGAAAACATAATGCTTTTTGCACAGTTTGCAATTTGCCGAGATAGCAGCAGCAGCTGGCATAGGTACATAGCAGTTGTGAACTGCAGACACCAGCCGAGAGTCTGACCCTGTGAATTAAAAAAAAAAAGAAAAAGTAAAGAAAAATATGTTGGCAAAGCCACTTAATGTTCACAAGCTGAGGGACGGGTTTTGTGAAAGCTTCACACCAAGAAATCGGCCTGAGGTATAGGAAATGTCAAGTTGAATTGCTGAAGTGTGGCAAAGTCACATGCAACTTAAAAGAGGTTTGTAATGGAAAGGCAGAACAAACTACACGCTGTGTGTTATGCTCCATTGCCAAGGAACAGTCTGAGAGACCTCTCAATCCGGGCTCAAGTGCTCCAGGGCTACGGGGAGCTGTAACATAAAGAAGGGCAGCAGTCTGGCTCCTCATCTTGTAGCCTTGTGTGTGTGATAGATGGAGCAGTGCTAAGAGGGAAAAGATGATGGATTTTCCCAGCCTACCCGGTAAATCCGCCCTCGCGCTTACCAGCATCTTTTCAGAGACGTGCAAATTCCTCGGGGCTCCCAAAGCTGAGCCAGCACTCCTGCGAGGGAAGGCTCTTTCTGATTTCCTTGCATTGCCCCTACCTTGGCCCACCTTCCTTCCAGGTGAGATTCAAAACCAGAAGCACAAAGTTCTGTGAAGCTACCAGCGTGGTCAGGCACCTGGAGTGCAAGACCTACAAGCTTGAGGGAGCTGGGATTATTCAAGGGGGGTCTAAAAGCAGCCTCCAACTACTTGAGGAATAAAGACGGGTAAAGCTAAACCATTTTCTGTAGTGGCAAATACAACCGGCAATAGATTGTGCTGCTCTCATGTTTGTGTGGATGAGACACCTCCAGAGGTCCCTTTCCACCAGCACTTCTTGGACTGCAGGAATAGTATTGGTGTGATTTTGTTCTGTTTTGAAAGTTTAAGTGAACTTTTCTTGAACATGCCTGAAAATTACCCTGTCAAATTAGAAGTGGTGTCTCAGCAGACCTTATTTCTCTCTATTTTCCCTGCTATTTGTTTCTTTGTTTGATTTGACTGAAGTACTTTCACTGCTAATTGCCAGCATCTAGTCCGACAGAGGTAAATTATCACTGATTAATAGTAAAGTCACTTCAACCACCTGAGCATGCCAAAAGAGAAGGTAGGCGGTGCTGTATTCTTGGGAACCAAAGGCAAGGAGGTCACAGTCTGGCAGGGTATTTTCAGGTGAAGGAGATCTGGGACCCAAATGGTAACCTATAGGCATCCAGATTCAGGAGGACCCAAGTGATGAAAAGTCTTCTTAAGCCTTACGTGCTACTTTCCTGGTGGTAAGAGAGAAGGTGAGATGGTCTGAGGTGGCCCCTGTCCCAGCCCCCAGTGGCAGTGCACCAGGCCAGTGCTTTTGGCTGTGTGACTTCCACCCAACAGAAACATGACCACCACACACCAAGGACCAGAAATACCTCTGGTTGAGCATTAACAATCTGGAACTAACACAGGATGATTAATAGGATTTCACTCGCAGGCCATGGTGAAGGGATGGACTGTGAAGCCCTGAGGTACCACATCACAGAGCCTCACAAGTACCATGTGCCATTTCTCCTCCTGGTTGACTCCTGCACAACGTGCCAGGTGAAGCTCTCACCATAGCTTGAAAATGGTGCTTTGCAAATATCTGGCATGGGACCTCAAGCTGCAAGAGCAGATAAAAGAGCTGAATTTCTTTTTGTTATTATCCCCGCAAGCCAGCCACAATAAATTATTCCAGTGGAGTGATTTGGTTTTCATGTAGCTTCCCCGCAGCTGTTCAGCTTGGCTGATGGGCCCAACCCCTCCTGTGATGTTTTGTCAGATTTCCACCCAGATGGCAAACCTCTTCTCTTAGGAAACCTGCGAAAACAAAAAATGAGGTCGCCTTTTATTCTCCACTTCTTTTGTGCTTCTTAATGTGTGAAAAAGGCCATGGCCGGGGCAAAGACCTGTTGCAAACCCTCTACTGGGCAGGAGGCAAAAAAAAAAAAATAAATAAATAAAGAGGGAAATCACAGACTGAATAAAATAGAAGTGGAATAATATTCCAAAATTTCCTGAAAATATTATCAAACTCAAATTCAAGCCTGGCATTTGCAACTTTAACATGCAAAAGTGATTTTGGATACTCAACTGAGGCCCACCATGGAGAGCCAGGTCAAACACCTAGCCTTTCCTTTTAATTCTTCTCAGCTGCTTCTTATATTCCATTGCATCCCTGCCAATCATGCAGAAATGATGAATTGTGAAGCAGCAGGCTCATAAATTCTGGGACTGGCTTAGAAATCATGAGAATTGATGCACTATGGATTCTTTTCCATTGACTTCTTGGTTTTGGCACATTTAGGCACACTTAGGATATATATTCTAGCTTTTTCAACATTCATGAGGGCTAAAATAAACTCTTTTCTTCTCCCCCAACCCAAGGGAGGGAGAAATGAAAGCCCAGATATTCAGCTCCTGGAACTGGGGTTTAAGAAAAACAATGAACATCATAACCGGCACCATAAAGTCATGAGAATTGGCAACTGCCTGGACTTCATGGTTCAAAAGTCGTTTTTCTACTCTCATTAACGTGTGCTATCTAGTGTGGCTTCATTGGGAAAGAAAGAAGGGGAGGGAAACTGAATATGAGGGTCCATTCCCCCACTATGAGCATCTTCTTGCTGTGTTCCCAGACACGGTTTTGCTAGTTTCTTCCTCCTCTGCCTGGGTTTGGGATGTTGGAGGTCTCTGGATTAGCCTTGTTTGGAAGACGGTAGATCAGCTGTCATAGCTCATATTCCTCCTCAGGTGTGATGGGTGATACTGGATTGCAGCACCCAAGTTGCTCTTACTTCTCCAGGTCTCTTGATACTTTGCACCTCTCTGTGGCAGGATGTCATCCTTGGTTTGGAAGAAGAATGGATACCGCTGGGCTCTGGGCTGAATTGCATCATCTGGGTTAAATAAAACAATACTGCAAAAAAGCACAAGTCGTATTCCCGTGGTAGAGCACGGTGAGATTTACATCAGATGACGAGATGCCTCTGCAACACCAAAGGCCCAGAACCACTCAATATTAACTCGCCTTCACTTCCATGAGTGCGTTTGACTTCAGTGGAAATCAAGAGCTGAAAAACCTTCCTGGAGGTGGGCCAAAATGGCTATTNTGGGGGGGGTGGAGGGGGAGAAGAAACATTTTCTTGTCACTGATGAAATAGGAAATTATTTTAACTGGGCATAGAGAAAAAGAAAACTCTTTTCTCCCTGCGGTAACAATAAAAAGTTCTCAGGCATTTCCTCATTGATACTACAGCATCAAGCAAGCATCGGTGGGGCTCCGTGGGTTCATAACCCGACAGCATTTGGCGTCACGCAGGTTCTGTGGACCTCTTCCAGGTTTTTGCTACCACAAAGAGTCAGATCCCCAACCCAGCTGCAAGGATGGTGATTAAGGAAACTATTTCCTAAAAGAGAATGTAGATTTTACACCTTTCTTGCTATAACTTAGCAGATCAACTAATTCCCCTGCCCGGTTCTCGAGGGTTGCTGATCGTACATGCCTTCCACCAGCTGGTACATAAGTAGCTGATCAATGTACATTCTCGTTACTTGAACTAATGTTTCTTTATGCAATGAGGGTCCCTAATATGTTGCATGTGGTTTCCATTTGGGGCTTTTTGGGATCTTTTCCAGGAAGTTTCAGGTCATTACCTCAAACCTTCCTCAGCTGAAAAAGGATTGAGGTAATAACCCACAATATCCTGGAGGGGGGAGAGGGGGGGAAAGAAAGAAAAAGAAAGAAAGAAAAATTTCTATAATGCATTGAAGACAAAAGAAGGAAAATTGCATGCAGGATAGATAGAAGGAATGTGCCCTTTGGCCCTCCAGCGAAGGTGTCATAAAATGTGCTGTATTGAAGCAATATGTCAAAATGCAAGATCTTGGGCAGGGAAAGCAAACTGCTCAAACCCGAAACCGCTGGGACCGCCGCAAAGTGGTGGGCCTGATCCCCAGCCCCTGATCGACTTTCACCTCGCGGAGCTGAACGTTAATTAATTAAGAGGTTTCATTGGAATAATGGCTGGCTTTTTAGGATGAAAGAGAAACAGAAAGTGCTGTGTGCTAAGAAACCCCTTAAAAAGCTTCCGGCGTGATGGGGTTGGCTCGAAAGGATCATAAGGAATCACTACCGAAGGAAAGTCAGTTTTAAGTGTGACTTATCCAACTTTTTTCTCCGTCTCAGCCGACACGATACCTCACTCAGTTCTTCACTCCTTTTTCCTCTCCCCATCTGAAAATTGCCTTGGCTACAGAAATTACCATTTGCAGCCACTTTGTGTTTTCTGGTCGGGAGCCAGCCCTCTACCGACCAAGATAACTGACCCCAGGCTTCAGCCCAAACTGTTCAGCACCTCCAGCCCTTTTCAAGGAGGGGAAAGGACTGCCTTGAAGGGCCTCAGGAGAGGGTGGAGGTTTGTATTTATAGCCCCAACACAGGCAAATGACTTTAGAAGTCAGCTTTTCCAAAGTACTGAGCACTGCCTGCTCCTCCTGCTTTCTCTTGGGGTTTGGGGTGCTCAGTGGTTTTAATGACCAATGGTGGGTGCCTTAGATGTCCTGGGTATTTTGTGAAGCTTTAACACACACAAAAAATATCTGCAAAGCTCTTTCAGGTGAGATCTGAAATGATCTATTTGAAATAGTAGAGGATGAAACCTCCCTGAATGGAAAACTCTTGGTGGCACTCAGGGTGGAAAAGGCCATATCAAAGCAGCTTTGAAAGCGGCTGAAACTACTGACTCTGCCAAATTATAAGTGGAGCTATTCTTTTTTGTTGCCTTGTTTTCTTGTTTCTAGCCTGATGGGTGAAAATGCTTTCCTTTATTTCAAAGGATAGGGTCAGCTGGCTGGATGTTGAGGGACATATCAGGAGTTGCTAAGTCTTCTTCAATCCACCTAGAGTTGGCGTGCTCCCAATGTTCATTACAGTATTAAAGCAACATCTAAACCATGTCTCTCAGCACTATATCTACACGTCCTTTAAATACCTCCAGGGATGGTGGCTCAACCACTTCCCTGGAGAGCATGTTTCAATGCTTGACAACCCTTTCAGTGAAGACATTTTTCCTAATATCCATCCTAAACTTCCCCTGGTGCAAGTTGAGGCCGTTTCCTCTTGTCCTATCACCTGTTATCTGGGAAAAGAGACCAACCCCCGCCTCGCTTCAAGCTTCTTTCAGGTAGTTGGACTTGATGATCTTAAAGGTCTCTTCCAACCATAACGATTCTATGATTCTATGATCATGCCAACAGGTAGAGGAACTGGTTTTTACACTGCAAGTCTCAGATTTCCAAAACCTCAAGGTGACCCTGGATATCTACATCAGTAGACTTTCTGGGGACCTTGTTTTCAGAAGGTGTTGAACAACCCATCTTAGAAACAGATCCCTAATTGCCTGTCCCACTCCCCCCAAAAAATCAGTCAAAATTCAGTTTAAAGCCCTTTGCTTCTGTTTTTGTAAAGCAAAACTTCACATACCGCCAAGCACTGTTGTCTCCTCTGTGGCTCTGAAGTGATGGGAAGCAGTGCACTGAAGTCCAAAGCACTAAGGATCTTCACACTGCTAAACATATGCAAAGATGCCTCTCCCTTCTCCACTCCTAGTCCACACCATCTTTACAGCTAATATATTTTTCTTAACATCCACAAATAACTGATATAGCATCCCTGCACATCAAGGGCCAACATCTTAGAGCTTTCTAAGACTTGAGACAAAAGACGATGTTTTGTGTCTAAGGTCAGCATGCATTTTCCTTCCACTTCTCATTCCTCCTGTATTTCAAGGCGCTGGTGTCATCACCTGCCAGTACTATCCAGCACAGCCATCCAAAAAATCACGAGCCCACCCGAGGAAGTAATGAAATCAACACAAGATTCAGGAGGTGTTTCTGGGATGAGACACATCTTGCTTCTCCTTTGTTTTGTTGTTTCCACAGAGCATCAACTGACTGCAGACTGTGATTTTGTACCTCTGCCATTTTGACTGCTTGGACATCTCCATTTCTGTTTCAGTGATGAGTGATTCCTGCAACTAGTTGCATTGATGATACCGCCAGAAGATACTTTTATTGAGAGCAAATCTTTTAAATCACTCTTTGCTTCTCATTTAAGGCTGTTTTCCCCAGAAATGAAGGTCTGTACTCTCTTTAAATGCAAGATGGAATTTCAGGACACCTCTCCACTTGCTCATCCTGGGCTTCAGCAACACTACAGAACAGCACTAAATTCACACATAAAAAAAAAGAAAACCAAAACCAAAACCCAAACTATAAACAGCTAAAATCGTTTCCCAGATTGAGTACTGTGCTTTGTAGATTTGAAAAAAGAATATTTTGAGAGTGCGGGTTAGTCTATATTTTGGAGCAAAAGGAGGTTTTCTTGTTGTGTGCTTTACACTTTTAGGGAAAAAAAAAACCACCAAAAAACAAACAACAAAAAAAGAAGCCTCTATCTCTGGTTCTGGACCCTTTCAGCAATCATAATCAAATCCACACGCTTTGGACTATTATTCAAAACCAGAAACATGCCAAAAAGCCTGCAGACAGACCGGTTTTGGATTAATAAACAGTTTTAGATCATAGTGTAACTCCAGGAGGGACTATTAGCTCATCTGACCTGTATATTGCAGGCTATTTAATGTTACCCGGTTACCTGTAAATTAAGCCCAATAATTTGTGGTTGACAGCAGCTCATCCTGGGTAATGAAACCCATAATCTGTTTTCAAAGACACAAGAGACATCTTCCACTTCCTTTGGTGACTTTTCCGAGCACTAACTGCACTTACTTCTACTCGTCCATGCTTTCTAATCTGAATTTGTCATGCCTTGTCTCTGAGACATCTGCTCACATGAGCTTTGCTCTTTCTCCACTTCATGAGAACCCCTGGCAACTTGTGTTCTCCTCTACAAGATACCTGATGTGGTAATCAGGTCACACTTTGATTTGTCTCTTGATGGCTAAGCAGACTGAATATTTATGTTTCTCACTGTAAGATATTTCCATTTTCTCTTGCTTTTTCAGCATCACAAACCTAAATTCGCTGCTAACTTCAGCCATCTCTAGAAGTTGGGCATCTACACCACATGAGTTGTCCTGGTCCTTTCTGGACTGTGGGTTCATCTCCAAATGGGAGAACTTTAGCCTGTTGTGGGTTTCTATCTTTAGTTGTGCAGGACAAAACATTTGCCTGTGATGTGACTGAAGGTCTGTTGGGATAAACCCCACTCCTGGGTCTTGGAGAAATGCCCTGCACGCCTGACAAAAACAGGTGATGAAGAAAACGTTTTGTAGTGAGAGATTTAAACCATTGATCTGCTCATCTGTCTAGCACTAACTCTGGCAATGATCCTACAAATTTGGTGTTAAAAAAACAACCACCTGGACAGCTCAAACAAGTACTCTCCCCATCCTTTGGGGTGATGTCTTGCTCACCAACACCTTTCCAGTTTCTTAGCTAGAAAGGAGCAAAGCTGTACCTTTCTCTCCCCTTCTGAGTCACATGCCACAACAGTTACTTCAAAAGTGGTTATCCAAATAATGTCCAAACCAAAAAGGAAATCGTTTCTCCCCTATTCCAGTCCTTCACCTCTCTTCTTTCTTCTCTGCATCATTTTCCAACTTGCATAACTGGCGACAGGTTTGAAACAAGGCACCACCAAAGCTCACACTACTTCTGTTGAAACCCCAGGATGTCTTCAGACAACCAAAACCAACTCTAAACCCAATATAACTGGAACAGCAAATCCCAGAAGTGACTCACTGTCACCTAGTCAGACCTTTCCTCATGAACAAGGCAGCTTTGAGATGAGGTCGTGTTTGAGGACAAGTGTGAGCATAAAGGGGTGACCACATGAAGGGGTGACTTCTTGACCAGGAAGGTCTTTGTGAAGACAAGCGTTGGGGGGCTACAGCTTCCCAATGAACTTCTCCAGGCACTAGGGCCCGAACCTCATGTGCTGACACCTACCCAGAGGTTTTGGTGCATCAACAAGAGTTGCCTGCTGACATCTAACAGCCTGTATAACTGCAAGGGGGAGACATGAGGCTTTCCAAATTCATGATCCTGAAAAACACACCTTCTGGAGTATTCCCAGTACATGACTCTCAAGGAGTATCATTCTTCAATCTTTCCTTTGCAAGCTCAGACCTTTGTAAGGAGACCCCTGAAGCCAATTCAAGATCCTCCCGCATAGAGAGGACCTATCCATCTGCCTTCACTCATCTTAAAATTTTCTTAAACAATGTGTTTCCCTTAGTGGTCTGTGTAGCACAGTATTATTTCCTTCTTCATGTGTTTCTGCTCTTTCCCTGGTGTATCTCTTTATTTGTTTATTGAATTATCCTTTGAACTTGCTTCTGCTTCTTTTCAGAGACCTCCAAATTATTCTTCCTATGCTAATCTTCACCTTCCTTTCAGGCCCCATATTGGCCTGTGCTGCCCTTTAATCCTACTGAGGCTTAACAACGATGAATTTAAATTGTGAACTCTTCCAACTATTTCTGGTTTTCTGCAGTAAAATTCTCCGTGCATTCTAAGATCACAATCACAATTCCTCTGGGCGTTTTACGTTCCCTCCGAGTCAGCTGAGCAGAGGTCAAGAACATTTAGTATTGCCTCTTCCAACATTTCATTCCTCCCGTGCCTTGCAAATCCGGCAGTGTCATGATTCTTCTTTGTCTGAGATGGTCTGCCTTCGGATCTTTCCTTTTGCTCTTATCTAGAGCATCAGACCAGACCTTGGCTATTACCCAGGTGGCACCATGCACAACTGCTTCTACTTCTCCACACCCTTGCTAACATTCAGCACCCTCTCTTGCTCTCTCCTGAGTTTCAGTTGATTTAAGTCATTCAACTTTCAGTCTCCTCTTATACTTCCTGTCATCTGAGTGCCATTTTCTTTTATGACTACAGTCTCAAAGGAGACTAGAAATAGGCCATAAACCATCATTTTTGGCACTTTGGTAGTTCCTTCAGGCCAAGTACTTGGCAAACAATGATTTAAGCTTCAGCATGAATGTCCTGTCCACTTACGTCAAGTAGAGTTTGCTGCAACATGAACTAACTTTCTGCTGTGGATGTTTCAACCCTATGTGCTGTGACAGGAGCTGGCAGAAGCTATCCATATCGTTTAATATTTATACTGCTGCATTGGCCAGAAGTCCCTGTTAGGACCCATCCATGATGATGTTTTCCAAACTTGGGCTGATCTGAAGCCTGTTGAATTGGGAGTCTTCCAGTGACATACAATGCCAGTTCCACAGATGCTGTAAAGCACAGTAAGAGAGCCGGGGTGGGATGCACAGGTACAGGTGCCTTTTCTCTTGCTGGTCCCTAGCTTTCAACTGCACAAGAGTAAGAATATTTCATAGAATCGTAGAATCACAGAATGGTTTAGGTTGGAAGGGACCTTGAAGATCATACAGTTCCAACCCCCCTGCCATGGGCAGGGACACCTCCCACTAGACCAGGTTCCCCAAAGCCCCGTCCAGCTTCTCTAGGCAACCTGTTCCAATACCTCACCACCCTCAGAGTGAAAAATTTCTTCCTAATATCTAATCTAAATCTCCCTTCTTTCAGTTTGAAGCCATTCCCCCTCGTCCTATCACTACATGCCCTTGTAAAAAGTCCTTCCCCAACTCTCCTGTAGGCCCCCTTTAAGTACTGGAAGGCCACAATAAGGTCTTCCTGGAGCCTTCTCTTCTCCAGGCTGAACACCTTCAGCTGTCTCAGCCTGTCCTCATAGGAGAGGTGCTCCAGCCCTCTGATCACCTTTGTGGCCCTCCTCTGGCCCTGCTCCAACAGGTCCATGTCTTTCCTGTGTTGGGGGCTCCAGACCTGGATGCAGTACTCCAGGTGGGGTCTCAACAGAGTAGAATAGAGGGGAAAAATCACCTCGCTTGACCTGCTGGCCACACTTCTGATGCAGCCCAGGAGACGGCTGGCTTTCTGGGCTGTGATTGTGCATTGCATTGAGATGTTATTTACCAAATAACGCCTCATCCAACATGGTACTTTGCTCTTGAAGGTCACCTGTTTTAAGTATTGATCCAGCGATGAACATTGCAATATCAGCTTAGGGTAAGAGCTGCTGAATCTGGTAGCCCAATAGGGTGTATACATACATATATACATGTAAATATGTCTGCCCACACAGATCAACACAGGTGGAAAAGACAGCACTCACACAAATAGAAATGGTGCCAATGGTCTCGTCTTCTCTGGCTAAACAGGGTGAAAGCCTGTGGAAAGTAGAAAGTGGAAAGTATATACATATATATGCATATTTATTGGCCTCAGGCACTCAGTGTGCCCAGTAGCTGCCCCAGTTGCCTCATGCACACATGTATGGCAATTGACCCGAACCCATCGCCTTACCAGCAGCTGACCGCCAGATCTGAGGGTCTGCCCAATCTGGCTTGGATCCCCAGTTCAATCCAGCAGCCAACTTGTAGATGCCCTGGTCTCTTCAGTGTGTGGCCCAGCATTATGGCTACTCCGATACGGCCCTGGTGAGGCCACATCTGGAGTATTGTGCCAAGTTCTGGGCTCCCCAGGTCAAGAAGGACAGGGAACTGCTGGAGAGGGTCCAGCAAAGGGCCACAAAGATGATGCAGGGACTGGAGCATCTCTCTTAGGAGGAAAGGCTGAGGGACTTGGGGCTTTTTAGTCTGAAGAAGAGAAGACTGAGGGGGGATCTTATCAATACTTATAAATCCTTCAAGGGAGGGTGCCAGGGGGATGGGAACAGTCTTTTTTCAGTGGTGCCCAGTGACAGGACAAGAGGAAATGGGCATAAACTTGACCATAGCAAGTTCCACCTGAACATGAGGAGGAACTTCTTTCCTGTGAGGGTGGCAGAGCACTGGCACAGGCTGCCCAGAGAGGTGGGGGAGTCTCCCACTCTGGAGACATTCCAAACCCACCTGGATGCGTTCCTGTGCAACTGCTGTAGGTGCCCCTGCTCTGGCAGGGGGGTGGACTGGATGATCTCCAGAGGTACCTTCCAACCCTGACCATTCTGTGATTCTGTGATTCTGTGAATACCTGGCTCCCAAGCCTCTCTTCCCTTTCTCCATCTTTGGTCTTTCCCTTAAACATTGCATAAGACTCACACAACCCCAAAGTGCTTTTTCCTTGGCATCTCATGCGTCCCATACCCTGCAGACAACAACTTCCCTCAGTCTGCAAGGTGACCCTGTGTCTACTTTCTCAGGGGTTTCACATCAGGACCATGAGTTTCACAGAAGGAACATGGGCCAATCCTCCACCTTTGATAATCCTGGGAGTAGCAAACAGAGTCAGGTTTGCTCTGACGGGGATGCTCAGCTTCCTCTGTCCATCATGGTTCATCTGCTCCTCTGAGCTTACAAAGACAAACTTTTAATTGCACAGCCTAACACAGATGAATGTGACAGGCATGTTGGCCACTGGTGGACCAGGCAGAAGTTCATGGGGGTGGGCAGACAGCAGGAAATACCTACCTACGTGGGACAGTTTAACACAACAAGGACTGCAAGGTCTCATCTATTTGGAAGCAAAGCTCTGGGTACAATTTCCAGCCAACACTCTCCTCGCCCTGCTGTCAGTGGTGCCAATCTCCACTGCACGTCTGGCAACCGAATTCACACAAATGAGATTTCTGCACATAAAATAAACTGAGCCAGAGATCCTCACTGTTGATAAAAAAAAGCCAAACAAACAAAGCAACAAATCAAGGGAAAGAATTGTCTGGAACATCTGAAATGCAGGATCTTAGTCTTCTCTTGAAACTAAAACTTCCAGCTTTGGAAAAATCCAACAGAAACAGAAAAATTCCTCTAACCTTTGCAAAAATATGTTCCTTTTTGCCAGTAAAAGCCATTCCTTCACAGCACCATTTGGATAATTTGCCTCTACATCTTGTTCATCTGTCACCTCATAGGCTTCAGATTTTTCTGTGTTTTCATCACTGGTCTGTATATAAGAAAACGAGTGGGGGGAGAAAAAGGAGGCACAGATTTTGGCAGGAATCCCTGCCTGGAATGAATATAAAACTTTGTTTTATTTAAGTGATCTGGTTGTGTGTATGTGTGTGAGAGAGAGAGAGGGGGGAGAGAGAGAGAGAAGGGAAACAAATAAAGATAGTTCTTTTAAAAGTGAGTGTGAAAGAAATTCCCCAGAGACACAAATAAAGGACTTCTTTATTGCTAATAACACATGTTCTGGCATGTGCTTTGCACGTTGTTAACCCACCTTGAAACCGGTGGGTTTAGTTGTTGTTGGTNTTTGAATTGTTGCAGTTAAAAAAAAAAACAACAAACCAACACACACACAACAAAACCCCATCTTCCTTCTTGCTGTTTATTTGGAAACCCTGAAGGATGAGGGGGTGATTTCATTCCTTCCCCTCGTTATATTACTAAATCTCCCCGATGGACTGGGGTGGCTTTACGCCGGCTGATGCATGTACATTTGGGCTAGACTAAGAGGACGGATGGTTTCAGCAGCTGTCATCTTGGTGGTTGCCGTTCGCTTGACCTGGGTGGATCTGATCTCAAAGAGCAAAGCAGAATGGAATTTTAGGAAAGAGGGGAATAAAATTGCAAAAGAAATAAAAACGAAATGTCAAAGGCATTCTGGCACTAACTGTGCTCCCCACTCATGTCTACCAACAGATAGTACATAACGTGCCAATTCGAGACAGGAATGTACATAAACCTACACTTTGAGCACGCCCTGGACCAAGGAAGGACCAGAGCACGTGGCTAAATGTTTTCCTCAACATGGCCCAAACACTTGTGATCTATTTCGAGCCAGGTGTTACGGAGTGCGATCACGTAGTCCCTGTATGGGAGTGTGGTCAGCTAAGGGCCCTCATGTGCAGTCCAAATGGAGCTCCAATATTCAAAAAAGAAAGAAATTAAAACTCCACCTTCCTCCTTGGGGTAGGATTTTCAGCATTCCGGTTCTGAAAAGCAATTCTCTGTGCAGATTGAAGTCTAAATGGTAAAGGAAAAGTTTCTTGTGTTAGTGTTCCCCACTTTTTTTAAGATGTAGTCTTTGAAGAAGACATTACCGATCCCTTCCCGTAAGTCAGGTCTTCACTCAAAGCATCCCTCACCAAGAACATCCGCATCTCCCAGGGCACAGTCAAGCTGTAAATCTGGTGTTTGCTCCCATCTCCCTTCCTCCATGGCCATGTTCTTTTCTGATGCATTGGGAGCATGGCATCAAGACTTCTCTACCGGCGGTGACCCCGAGTGTCAAAACCAGCTCCCAGCCTACTCTGTCATCTGCTGACCATCTCCTTGTTGGCTATATAGTTCCCTCTATACAATCTATAAATTCCCAAAGTGGGACCTGCTTGCACCCATCCTGGGAGCAGCTCCTGTTCCTTTTCTGCCAGGACTGAAAATATCAAGTCTCACTCAGAAGAATGTGGTCACCTCTGTCTCACTCCATGCTCCCTGGAGCTGCTTGGCAACAAGGTGAGTGATTGGGGACAGTGTCCTGGTTTGGACAAGCCAAACCTGTTTTCATGTCTTTGCCCATTTACCCAAAAGCTTGCAAAAAGACAGTCCAGGTGAGTTGCGCAGCTGGTGGACTCCAGGAGCCTCGTATTCATTGCCCAGAGCAAGAAGGTTCAGATAAATATGCAGGAGGTTTCAGTGCTTTTCTGACCCGTACCACTTCCCCCCAAGCCTGTTTGAGCCTTACCCTATACTACTTCACATCCTCCAGCCCCACTTTTCCCAGGCCCACGGGGATTTCCCTGAGCAGGAGCTGCCAAACCAGGACGGTGTCTCTGTGATGATGACAAACATCTGGGAGAGTGCTAAGGGAAGAGGCTGCCAAATTCTCCCTCTTGCGATTTGAGCGAGACTTGGCCTTCTCCCTACCATAACCCAGAGCTTTCTCTGGGCGGTGAAAGTAACAGCAGACATTCAGACAGGGGTTTGTCCTTCCTTCCCCCAAAGGTACCCAAACACTCAACACTCTGCCGACTGATTGAGGTTGAAATCTCAGAAAATCTGAGCCCAGAGGTATCCAGCTCTTGTATAGACCACTGCAGACCTAGGCTGTGTGAAGAACAGTGACACTGATATGCTGCCCAGAGGGTCCCCATCCAGAGATAATGTACCACCCAGCTGTGGCCAAGAAGACCCTGTCCCACCATATCTCCCAACCCAAAACCTGAGACATTGCTGTCTCACTTGCTGGACATGGAGTTACCGATGAATTTTAGGATATAGGAACACAAGGCAGAAGGGAGCTTCTCCCCAGGAAGGAAAGGAGGTGGCCCCTCACTACGAGAAAGGCATTGAGGTGTTGGAGCATTCCCAGAGAAGGGCAACAGAGCTGGTGACGGGTCTGGAGCACAAGTCTTCTGTGGAGCAGCTGAGGGAACTGGGGGTGTTTAGTCTGGAGAAAAGGAGGCTGAGGGGAGACCTTCTCACTCTCTACAACTATCTGAAAGAGGTCGTAGTGAGGGGAAGGTCGACCTCTTCTCCCAAGTAGCAGGCGATAGGACAAGAGGAAACAGCCTCAAGTTGCACAAGGGGAGGTTTAGATTGAGTATTAGGAAAAATTTCTTCACCAAAAGGGTTATCAAGCATTGGAACAGGCTGCCCAGGGAAGTGGTGGAATCACCATCCCTGGAGGTATTTAAAAGACGTGTAGACATGGTGCTGAGGGACATGGTTTAGTGGTGGTTTTGGCAGTGCTAGGTTGATGGTTGGACTTGATGATCTTAAAGGTCCCTTCCAACCTAGATGATTCTATGATTCTACTAGGCTCTCAACTCAGCTCTCCATGTCACAGAGCATGAGACCAAAGGGGACATGGTGTAGCCTCTCTCCCACTTTACACAATGAGGTTTTCTAATACGGGAAGAGCACAGGGAAGAGCACAGAGAAGAGCACAGGGAAGAGCACAGCACTCCTTCATGCCAAGAGGAAGTCGTGGGGGATGATTTGCTGTTGAGACAGAGTGGACCAGAAGCAGTGACTATTTTCACTTTGATGGTCTTCATTCTTACATGGCTGTAAGACAGTTCTGCTTAGGGGGCACCTCTGCCAGTTAAGACATCTGTTGCACATACCGGTGGACACATTTTTGTGGGCATCACCTTTCACCCTCCCATCAAATACCATCCCATAAAGGTACCAAGAGCTACAAGCAGGCAGGAGAAGATTTAAAGCTAGCCCATCACCAAACAGCTCAGGCCTTGAACTGAAGAAGGGACTTCGCTTAATCGGGTTGTACCTCAGCCATTCATCTGCAAGGGGATTTCTCACTAATCCCTAACCTGGTGGCTTATTCTGGGGCCTGAGTGATTACTTGTGGCATTTTGCCCACTGAGCTGTTTGCAAATGACTTTCTGGAGAGGCAAAAGTCAGAGAGAAAAATCATTCTTCTCCATTGCTCGGCAGGAAAAGCCAGGCGTGATCAACGGAGAAACCTCTGCAGCATTTTGTCAGGCTGCCTGGGGCTCAGCAGCCCCAATGGATGCAGCACAGCTACTGTCTTGCTATGCCTTCATTTCCTCCCTCCAGTCAAAGGCAGACGAAACACAGGGCTTTGCAAGCTGTCAGACAGCCAAAGTGCTGCTTCTTCAGCTCTTGGAAAAGTCTCTTTTTAAAGAAAAAGCCATAGGTCAGCCTTTGAAATTGTTAAACACTTCTAAAACATCAATATGTCCAGAACCAAGAGTTTGTTGTGGCTTTTTAACAGGTATGGCATCATCATTTCATTTTTGACCCAGCTTTAGACCTGATCTGCCTCAAAACTTTGTTGTTTCGAGGTCTGGAGATCACAGTTTTCATAGAATCATAGAATGGTTTAGGTTGGAAGGGACCTTAAAGATCATCCAGTTCCAACCCCCCTGCCATGGGCAGGGACACCTCCCACCACACCAGGTTGCTCCAAGCCCTGTCCAACCTGGCCTTGAACACCTCCAGGGATGGGGCAGCCACAGCTTCTCTGGGCAACCTGCGCCAGGGACTCACCACCCTCACAGTCAACAATTTCTTACTAATATCTCATCTCAATCTCCCCTCTTCCAGTTTGAAGCCATTCCCCCTCGTCCTATCACTACATGCCCCAGTAAAAAGTCCCTCCCCAGCTCTCCTGTAGGCCCCCTTTAGGGACTGGAAGGCTGCAATAAGGTCTCCCCAGAGCCTTCTCTTCTCCAGGCTGAACAACCCCAACTCTTTCAGCCTCTCCTCATAGGAGAGGTGCTCCAGCCCTCGGATCATCTTTGTGGCCTTCCTCTGAACCCTCTCCACCAGGTCCATGTCTTTCCTTTGTTGCGGGCTCTGGAGCTGGACGCAGTACTCCCAAGAGAAATTTTCTGTGCACCCAAGAGAAAATCACCATGTGTTTGAGGGAGCCTCTCTGCTTTGGTGGATTCCCTAGCACAGCATTGGGCAAATTGTGCAACTGGGCCACAGATCATGGAATCGTAGAATCACAGAATGGTTTGGGTTGGAAGGGATCTTCAAGGATCATCTAGTCCATCCACTCTGCCATGGGCAGGTATACCTTTCACTAGATCAGGTTTCTCAAAGCTTCATCCAACCTGGCCTTGATCATATTCTCAGCTGTCTAAGATAATGATCACCCATGTCTCAAGATTAGCCCTTCCGTACCCAACTACACCGTTCTAAAATGCCTTGCAAATACTCAGGCTGCCCAAAGGGGACTGAGCTTACCGCAGCAAACCAAGTTACCTTCCATCTTTCTGAAATGTCCATGTTGCTTTCCACTTGTCGCAGCTGCAAAATGAAGTGTGGTAACTCAAGTCGTGTTTTAAGCTACAAATGGACAATGCAATTCATTCTCCATGGCCACCACGCTGCATGGGACACCCCTAAGGGAGCTCTTTCTTACCTCTCTCACCACTTGAGAGAGGGCTTCTTGTCTTCACAGTCCAGAGCTTTAACTCATCACTGCCTGAACTAGAAGTTTCCCTTTCGGTAAATAAATCAAAGCCAAAAATGTGACTTGTCCCTTTCTTAAGGTCTCACATACAGCTCCTTGGTGTGATCTCATGATAGAGGCAAGCATAATTTTATTTCATTATGGAGGAAACTGAGGCAGAAAAGGTAAAAAAAAACCTAAACAAATTCTTGGAAATGCTCTCGGGTACTCAGTTCCTATTATTTCATTACAGAGATGCCAAAACAAATGAAACCTGCTGGTTACTCAGCTCCTTTGAAGTTCAAGCCATGTCATTGTGGGGGCCTACATCTTAAGCTGCCAGCTTTGAACATTTTTGCTTCATTGACACATCCATGGCCGAACAGGGAACTGTCAGAGCTAGCAGGAGTTCCTGACTCCCAGCATGATGACGTACAGATCAGAGCATCCTGCATCTATTCTCCAGCCAAAGCAGCACACTCCCAACTCCCTCCTGGCTGTCCACCCTTTGCAAGGCAACAGGAATCACTTGTAAATCTGAAATTCTCGCATCTGGCCTCACCCACCTGGCTGACACCCATCAGACTGGAGCACTGACTCCCACACGCACATTCATGGCTGGAAAGACAACTTTTCTAACCATCTCCAGTGAAGACACCGGTGAAAGCGAAACCGAATACAAAGCAGATGCTGATCATAACTGAATTCCCCCAGACGATATTATCTCATCTCACAGCCAGTAGCTTTTATTTGTTGGTGATGCTCCGGTGTTCTGCTCCTTTCCTTCCTTTTCCCTGCAGATCAATAACCACGTCTTGTCCCTGTTTTCTCTTAGATGGAAGCCAGTTACCTGACTTCGGACATAAAATAGGTATTCCCATCCTCACCTTTCCCCTTTCCTGCTTCTTACCTGTAGCAATCCTCCAGCAGTTTGGCTACTGCATTTTCGTATCTCCTTACACCACTGAGGTGACAATGACACCCCTATCACTAACTCCATGAAAAAAAATGGACAAGTGTCTGAAGAACAGTAGTGCAGAACTTTAGAAACTCATGCAGTAAATAGAGGGGAAATTTGAGGTGTACATCAGTGCCTTAATTTCTTTAAGGTGAATTTGGCAAGTTTTTTAAGGCTACTTACCTGTGCACTTGAACTCTGGCTTTCTTCCTCTCTTCATGTCTCCCAGGTGTAGATATCACCTCATAAACATCTCACACCACCGCAAGTTTTATTTTCATATGGCAAAACACCCGGAAGACACGTGTGACCTCACACCTCGATTTCTGCAGGGATATTCATGCAATCAAGTTTTCGTGCAGACTGAAGCAGACATCAGGAGAGCACTTAATGAAGTGTGCCAGATATACCATCTCAAACATAACCCACCTGACCATCATGTTATCTTGCCCAGAAAAGTTCCTGGGCTCTGGTCCTGTGGAAGTAGCTGCTGAGGTGCAAGGAGTTTCCTAGCTGAAGTTTGTCAGCTGGCTACCCATCACCTGGGTCTACAGTGTCTCCAGTCATCTCAAATCTCATGATTTGCCTGCATGCTTTCACCTCAGAGTTGATTTCAAAAGTTGTGGTTCCATTCTTTGGTCCAAACCTGAGAGGGCCCTTCTAATATAATGATGGAAGGAAATCTCTTTGCTCTCCCCAACTAGTGATTTGTTGAGATCTTTGGGATTTGGGACATCTTTGGGAACTCTGGAGTTCTTTTGACTAAAGGCCAGGTTCTCTTCCATGGAGCACCCTACCCATGCAACCCTGGGGGAGAATATGGTATGGTGAAGAAGAGGAGGTCCACTAGGACCAGTCCTGCACTTCAAAGAAGAAGCCTTCTGCACCAGTTCAAGGTGCAGATGGGAAAGGTCTGTCCTATGTGCAGAGCAAAGGGTGTCTCAGTGCCCATGGGCATTGCATTTTACCAGCTTGCTTATGTAGGGTGATGACAGAGACCGGCGTTAGAGGCCTGGGTTGAAAATCTTCACTTTATCAGGAAGTGGTTAGTCAATAACAATTTGGAGGGAATGGAAGGAGACATTTCCAGCCAGAGGTTCATGTGGGGAAACTGAGGCCCAAGATACTCCTGTGTGGGGAGAAGGGTACATCACCTTCTGTCAGTATTAACAGCAGATTAAATTATTGAATGCTGAAGATATGCCACTTGACTTTGGACTTTCCTTTGTCTTATCTGCAAATTCCGTGCCTGCCAAAGGGGCATTTTTGTCTAACAGGGTTGCTGCAACAAGGGTCACATCTTACAGGTGATGGCCAGAGGCGTTGATTGAAGAGGCATAGCAAGAGGTCAGTGCTGGGACATTATCTGCTGCTGACACTGCCCGGCCAAGTCTTGTGCTCAAAATTTCACCTTCATCTATCGGACCTCTGCACTTTCCAAAATTACTGATGACTTGCCACTTTTGCAGTTGATTTTCTGATGGTTTCTTCTTGCTCCAAACAACAAGAACGAATGATAAGAGGAACCAAGTTCAGCCTGGATATGTACGGCCCTGAGCCTGCTTCCACCACAGGCAAACTTGTCCCTCAGGAATCAAAACGTGCAGAGGAGGCCGGCTGGTGAAAATTGAAAAGTTCCCCAGAGAACTCCTCCTGCCTGCCCAAGATTCTTTTTTTTTTGCTTTGTTTTGTCATTAAAGGTACAGTCTCACCGCACACTTGGTCTCCCATAGCTAAGCCTTTCCTCCAGAGCCGCATTAAGCTGATCTTGGAGAATCCATCCTGGTGGGTTTTTTATGCCTCTCCTTTCTCAGGCTGTAACACAGGAGAGGTGTGTGTGGGGAGGTTTCCCATCAAAATATCCTCTGTCAAATGCACTTCACATGTAACTTTGCTGACACAAATCAGGGCTGGAGGAATGTCGTTGAAGTCAATCCTTTTGTTTGGAAGGGGAAATCCAATAAATTCTCTGGCAGCTGAGCTTGGTTTTCAAGGATGACTTTTTTTTCTATCTTTGCTTGAAATACCAACCACTCTTCCAGCCCCATTCAAGTTCAATAACAATTTCTTCCTTTTACACCTTCTTCTGTTCCTTTCATGTTTCATTTTGGAGGAAAAGACTAGCAAACAAACAAACAAATAAAAATCCTTTGGAGTGTAATTGATGGACCCAAATTATTTAATTTGGTCTGCAAGCCTACTGAAAAAAAAAAAACCTCAAAAAGATAACAACTAAATCCGCGTTGACCCTTATAAATAGCTTAGTTGGAACAAAGGCAAAGCAAGGCTGGCAGGGACAGGCTCCTTGATGTCAGCTGAGGGTCTGTCCCACTGATGTCATGTTATTTTTCTTTTAAACGCTATGTGAGCAGACCACACAAGAACCACAAGGGCCGAAGGATGGCAGGGGATTAACTGCAAGTAACCAGCCAGGACCACTGATTTACACCCCGCAGCCTTAGCTGTGCCCTGCGATAGAGAAAGGTGACACGTGGGAACCAGCCGAGAGCACACACAGACTATCAGAAGGGACAAAACGAACACCACCACCGCCACCCCCCGCACAGAATGACTCATTCTTTAATTACAACATGACAAGAGAAGTGACATGAGCCTATTATTTGATTTTAAGATCCTGTTCCCATCTATACCAGATGCGTTTGTTCTGAGACGGAGGACTGTTTGTCTCTGTACTCAGCTTGGCCATCTCCTCTTTGCACCTGGAGCGCTCTTTCGTTTGCGGTTTTGAGACTTTAGCCGAGTTTTGAAACTTTTGAAAGGGCCAATCTCACGACTACAGTGTTGTTAAAACAGATACCTCCTAGACTATCAACTCTCGCACAGAAAAAACAGTGCGTGTTTAAAGGGGAATATTCCCCGTGTCACTCTGCAACGCTTGTTTTGCATTTTTCAGCTCACCAGGGGAATGCAGGCTGATCACCACCAGTTTTATGCTGGCCGGTTTCCAGTCGCCTTCGCTTTCGTTTATATTCAATTTCCACGATGTTTTCTGCAGTTTCTCATAGGCTGGCTTATCGAGGCCACAAACATAAGCTCTGAAATTGCAAACACTGAAGAAAGAACCACTGATATATGTGAAAAAGTAATAGGAATATTATATTTGCCTGGTTTTCCTATGGTCATAGTGACTTTATACAGTGCAGAAACCCCTCAGCCCTTCAGTGAACACATTATGCCAGCACTGCCCTGGAGAGCAGCAGTCTCGCGCTCCTCCTGCCATGGGTGGTTTTCCCCATCCCCTCGCCACCAGTTCCCTGGGGCCACCACAACCATTTGTGTCGTTGCAGTGATTGATATTCTGGCAAAATAACTCAGGAAGAGAAGATTTCATTTAAATTCAGCTTGGTTGCCTGACCTGGTGCAACACCCAGAATTGCTTGTTCTGGGGCAGGAGGTGGTGAAGTAACTTTTCCCCATGGCGGTGACAGCTTGTGACAGCTCATCATGTTCATTGAAATGTGGCCTTAAAACCTTCCAGGATATGAAGGACTCTATTACCCTTGTTCTGCAGGACAACACAGAGAAAGGATCAGGTGATGGTTACTCCATGCAGACCTTTAAACACAAGTTCACAGGGCAGCCCCCAAAGTGAGACAACTTTCAAATGAGTCAAAACCTCGTATGGGATTCATCTTGTTCTGCTGAGTTGTTTGAGGCAGGCAGGCAGCTGCGCGAGGCTTCTTCTCTTGGGAGACCCCCCTGCAGTGCTGCCTCCAGCTCGGGGGCCTCAGCACAGCAGAGACATGGACCTGGTGGAGCGGGGCCAGAGGAGGCCCCGGAGATGCTGCGAGGGCTGGAGCCCCTCTGCTGGGAGGACAGAGTGGGAGAGTTGGGGGGGTTCAGCCTGGAGAAGAGAAGGCTCCAGAGAGACCTTAGAACCCCTTCCAGTGCCTAAAGGGGCTACAGGAAAGATGGGGGCAGATTTTTAGCAGGGCCTGTTGTGATAGGACAAGGGGTAATGGTTTTAAACGAAAGGAAGGTAATTTCAGACTGGATCTGAGGAAGAAATGTTTTATGCTGAGGGTGGTGAGACACTGGCCCAGGTTGCCCAGATAAGTGGGAGACGCCCCATCCCTGGAAACATTCCAGGTCAGGTTGGACGGGGCTCTGAACAACCTGATCTCATTGAAGATGTCCCTCCTTATTCAAGGGGGGTTGGACCAGATGGCCTTTAAAGGTCCCTTCCCACCCAAACCATTCTATGATTCTGGAGATGTTGGGTAGAGCGACCCTTCCAGAGAGACATTCAGGGAAGATTGTCAGCTCGCATACTCCATGCAAAGGAGAAACGAATCTGATTTACTAATCCCAGATACAGTGCAGTTATCCTAAAAAAGGGTTGCACCTGCCCTGGTCCCAAGAGGTGTCTTCTCTGCCCAAGCCAGCTCTGCCTATGGGTTTGCTACACGAAGGAAAAAGTGTATCAGGGGACTCTAGCAGGAAGATGCCATAATCATGTAAATACATGCATAAACATATATAGACAAACCACCTCAATAAGAAACACCATAACAAGTCTCCGTAGCCAGCAAGCCTGTGATGATTCATAGCCGTCACTTCCCTCCCTTGCCCCACTGCCCCCACAATTTGCTGAAGCCCCAGTGGTCATTATTCACTGCAAACTACACAGCTGGATAAACTCAGTGATCAGACAGGTCTTTCCTATTTCTAGTGGGAATCCTGCCTGAACTCTGGCCTGCCTGGGTAGCCCTGGGAGAAATTAGCTGATTAAAAATGTCCAGGGGGAGCTGCAAATGGGAAGAGTTTTATTCTTCTAAAATGCAGTTGGCAATGCACCATGTTTAGTGAGTTATCACAAGACATTGCATGACCAGAATATTTCATTAAGGCATCTCCTTCCTCCGATTCATTGTCTGTCCCGGGTCCTATTCACCCTGGGCTGGGGGAAGTGGTGTTTCTCCAGCCAGTGTCCCCGGGAAGGTCAGGCTGGGTTACCACAAAGTACTCTCTGGTTTTCAGCTCTAGGACAGTATTTGCCTTCCCTTCGCCCCTGAGTACAGTGATTTGGGGTTTATGTGTGCTGCCCCCTCTCTGCTCAGTCTTTTTTCCTTTCAGTGCAAAGAATGCACTAAACTCCTAAAATGTTAGAGCTAAGATCTGGCATGCTTCGCCGGCCAGCGCTTTCACTGTCACTCCGGGGGAATTCATCGCGGTGAAATCCATCTTACTTGGCTTTCCAGCCCCGCGCCTGCAGACGTCTCCATCTGAGCTGCACACCCCGCGCTCCCCAGACGTTAGAGTCAAGAGAGGAAAACAGGCACTTCTGAGGTGCAATTCATCTCAGCCTCATGTAGACATTTCTATTAGGTCAGAACCATGCTCTGTTTCTCTTCACTGACTATAAAGGGAGCCTGGGGTGACTAGCTTGCATGGAGGCCTCTTTCGTGTAGATGCCTATGTTAGGTGAGATTAATTCTGTCCTGGAAGTTAGTTTGTGTAGAAGTCAGGCACCCGGCTTTATGTCAGAGCTTTCATTTTGGAGCATTACCTGCAAATTTCTTTGTCCCTGTCTTGCAGAAGCTGCAGAAGGGCTCTGATAGAGGTTACTCAACCCGCTGTTTCTTTGATAAACCTTGACAGCATCAGACCCTGTTGATATCTGCTTTGGTGACTCATCCCTGGAATTTTGCCCCATCCCTGGAAACATTCAAGGTCAGGCTGGACGGGGCTCTGAGCAACCTGATCTAGTTGAAGATGTCCCTGCTTATTGCAGGGGGGGGAAGGACTAAAAGGTTTTTAAAGGTCCCTTCCCACCCAAACTGTTCTATTCTATGATTCTATGACTTGTGGCAAGTGTGGGAGTCCTGTTGGATCAAGGAAAAGTCGTGTTGCAGGTAACTCCTGCAGAAAGCTGTCATATCTCTCAAACAAACCAGGCCATGCACAGGCAATGGACAGATTCTGCTTCACATGCATGCATGTTGGGGATTTGGTGTCCTCTGCTGACCATGACCTATCACCAGCTCGGTAATGACAAGGTGCAAATGTTGGCAACGTGGACCACGAAGCTCTGGGGTTTTTAACATAGCTCCAGTGACCTGCAAAAACCACATGGAAGAACAATGAGAAGACACACAGGCAGAGTGAAATCTGTAGACACAGAGTGCTAAACCAAAACACCACCACGCTGCTAACGCAGATGTCAAAACAAAGTATGAGCTCTGGGATTCATCTTTTGCCAGTTCAGTGCAAACAATTTGGCTCACGGAAATTAAGCGAGGAAATCTAGCTTCAAACATGTCCAGAAAATGAGTGGGAACGTGGATGACATCCAGTTCTTTTGAACTTGGTTGATGCTCAAAAAACGAGGCACTGACAGTCACTGGTTAGCTATGGAGGACCATGGTAGATCTCTCCCAGTGCTGCTCATCCAGCAGGTCTGACTGGTGCGGTAAAACGGTCTCTTGGTGGTGAAATAGCAAACAAGGGAATGACCATGAAAGGATGTCTAATGTGAGTATATATGCCACCCTGATCCAGGTCTCTGGTACATGCACGCCTTCATGAGCTGTGGTGTAGGTCGTGTAGGGCTGGCGGTGTGCACCAGCACCTCTGCTCAGGAGCCCTCATCTTACCACTCTCATGCAAGGAGACATATTTAGGCTCAGGTGATGCTTCTAGCTACCACATGGCTTCAGGAACATATTGCCAAATCCAAGCTAATATATCGAGTGGGACTTACTATTTAGGGTTTGTTTCCACTTTAACTGGGCTCTTAACTGGGTGAGTTTCTGGTTCACTGTTGATTTAACATCTATCTATCCCAGAGACTCTGCAGAGCCAGTTTGCATCTGCATACCAAAGCCCACATGCTTGTCAGTGCATATGTGTTTCCTCTGACCCAGACACTTGTCCATTTGATGCCTGGCCTGAAGTTGAAGTCACAAGGAGCATTTGCACTGACTCTCTAATGTTTTTAGTTTCAGGCTTGATCAAAAACATCGGTGAAACCCACCCATTCCCAGGCAGCCCCCCAAAACTGAGCATGCCTAACTTTGTGCACCATAAAGACTGGGAAAGGCTCTCAGGGTGAGATTTCACCAACTGGAGAATGTGCAGCCATTTAGCCTACTAAGTAGAGGCGGCCCGCTGAGCTGAAAAGACCTCTGTTGAAACAAACCTGCTGCACACCAGCCCTGGCACTGCACGGAGACAAAACAGGTGCTCCAGGGCTGTGTTTTCTCTTGTTAACTTCAGCCAAATATTGCTCACCCAAGGTTAACCACAGAATATTTCCTAGAGTGATGCTGAGTATCCTACATAGATGATAGTCTGAACAGTGGTGACTGAGAACATCAACAGCTAAAGACATATCCCAGAACCAACCTGCATTCAAGTGATCCTGCCAAAATCACTCCATGGCATCTCAGATAGCAGTTGACCTCCCTTTTCTGTAGCAGAAAGTCCTTTGCTGCCAGTGAAACTGCGCCAGGTCTTTCATCAATTCAGATTCACTGTCTGCAGTTCGATCAGTCTGTTCTGGGACTCCAGAGTGAAAAAACCTTCTGGATAGAGAGGATTTATTGGCTATTACCTCTTTCTTCCCATTTCTTTTGACCCCTCAGTCTTCCTGCCCTCCCTTTTTTTCATGCTGTTTTTCTGGGTCTTCCTCCTTGTCAGAGATCATGACTGTCCCCTAACACAATCATTGCAACTTCAGTTCAGGGATAACTTCTGGAGAATTTGAAAAAAAAAAAAAAAAAGATACTAGGAGGAAGGCCCCAACTGTTACTACTGAACATAGCTGTGCCACTGCACTTCTGTACTTTCCTGATTGTTTTCACAGGGATCCATCGAGGCTGATCTGGAGGAGGGGAAGAACTTGGTTGGGAGACCAGCAGAATTTGGAGGTGATGTGGCAGCAGTCCGGTTGGTAACATGTAGTGGATACCTTGCCAAGCAGTCAAAAAAATTGTCATGCACTGCAGACTGACAGAGCAGCTTATTTTGTCTCTCTACTGGCCACCTTTCTGCACGGTGATTACAAAACACAATCTCTTTTCTAACACTCATGGACATGGAGGGTTGCATTCATCTCACCCAACTTCAGTTACTTTCTGTGGAAATGGTCACTCAGGGCTATTGCTAGAGACAGTGGAGAGAAGAGGACACTCTCAGAGTTGGTCATTGGATCAGTTCTTAAAATCTACTCTGGTATGAGCTGCTATGGAGAGCAGTCAGAACTTTTAGCCCATGAATTATCTGGCCTATTTTAGGTGTCCGCTTCCAAAAAAGATTAATTTCATCAAAGAATTGCGTGCTTGTCTCAGTTGTCTATAAGGAAACCTGCTCAACCTGCTTTTAGTCATCTTAGTCATCCCCTCTTAAGTACAGAGGCCCAGGAGCGTGCAGCTCTAGTTAATCCATGAGAAAATGCTGGACAATTTCAGGCTTTTTCCACATGGAAACTTTTTCTGTCAAGGAATGAAAGATAAACTTGGGGGGAATCTAGTTTTAGGGAACTGCTCAGGGGATCTTGTTGGGTCTTTCTTCTTGGGAATAATTTTTTACTCTTGTTTCCAGAAGCCTAGGGTGTTGGTTTCTGCTGGTGGTGGTAGACACAGATCTGGAGAAGCTCAGTGGGATTTTGTCCATTAGTTAGTCAATGATTTCGTTCACCTCCAGAGTGATCCTGTTGGCTCTTCTGCCTGAGGTTTCAGCGTCTGTGTCAGTAAGATGAAAGTAACTCATTGAGGCAGAAATTACCTAGACCTTGATCCCCTCTCCCAGTAGTATAAGGACAGCTACAAGGGTGTCCAACCAACCGCTGACAAGTAAACCCCATGTGGATAGAAAGCTCTCTGGGGAAGCCAGGAACACAGGAAAAAGCTTGAAATGATGCGAGCACAGTCCTGGGGTTAAAGAGCCAATCTGGCTTCTGCATCAGGTTTCTTGTGTGACCCTTGGAGAATTGAATTAATCTTTTTGTTTCTTAGTTCCCTCTTTGCAAAGTGGAGGGAATTCTGCCTGTCCATGCAATTGCAGGTTCCTCAGGACAAGGACTGTCTTCTTACCTGAGTAAGTTCAGGCTCCCCAGGGCCCCGATCTCAGCTCACATTTCTAAACAGAAGTGGCATGCGAAAATCAAGAACTTACATGCCCAAATAGAACAACAATTGAGAAATACCTCAGTCTGAAGTTACAGCAACCAACTCTTGCTTCAGATGTAAAAAAATGACTGCACACTGCTGTCCGACCTCAGTGCAAGACACGAGTAAAGCAGAGGAAGGGAAAACCTGTATGTAAATCCTTACCGTTCGCTTTTTAAATTTCTTTGTTCCTTTGCCATTGGCTTGTAAACCATTAAGACATGCAGTAAAAGCTACATTTTCTTTCCTCTAGGCTTTTGGATGCTGCCATTGGAGTTGCAAGGTGGGTTAATAGTAATGAGAACAGCATATTTCCCTTGGCACTGTGGCATTTTCTTTTCATACTGAAGTAAGTCCATAACCATGAACTGAACACTCATTGGCACCAAAGAAGAAATCAAGGAGCTGGCTGTCCTTGTGCTGGAAGTGCACAGACTCCACTGGAATAACCAAAATCAGAGACTTTGGCTCAAGAGAAGCAGTGGCGCATGTAGAGCTAAGACCAGATCTACACGAATGGAGCAATTCCATCCCACTGTTGGGACGGTTTAGTCGTTGAAGTCAATACTTGTAATCCTGACAACGAAGAAGTTCCATTTTTTTTACCATGAAAGTACTGTGGCACATTCTGCACCAACTCAGTGCCTAGTCCACAACCTTACAGTCAAAGGCACAAAAGGGACAGGACTTCATCTGCTCGGTTCTTTGCCCCAGACTCATCTCCACGCCTTGTATTCTGTCAGATGTTTTTCAAACCTGGTATTATAAGTCCTGACCAAGAGTTTACATCTACTCCAGGTGAGTCAGTTGTTATCCTCACAGCAGCAGGTGCCTGGATCAGCTCTAGGGAGTGAATTCCTCTGCGTTTGTGAACTGAGCCCTCAAGATGTGCAAAGGTGCTACAAACAAGGTGAAATCTCTGGTGCTTGTTACTGTGGCATGACAGGCACACGTGGACAAACCTGCATGATGGCTGTGTGTCAGCTGCAGAGGAAACAAGCAATCTCTTTGTGGCAAGATAACTGTGCCGAGATGGATGTGTCCTCCTCTGTTCACCCGTCCTCTGCTTTTCCTCCCTTTGGCAAACCAGCTTGTAATCTTTCTGAGGTGAGGACTGCCTTTAGCAGGAGCCTGCGCAAGGCTCAGCCTATTTGTAGTCATATCCCTGCTTAGGGCTATTTGGTGCTACTGTGACATAAATAATACACTTTTTATTGATAAACCGATAAGAGGTTCCCTGGGTCTTAGTTCGCTTGGACTATATCCCAGTTCAGGAATCATCTCACAGGTGAGATCCCCTTCCAATCACATATGGTCCCGCCAGCAACAGTTACTTACAGATGAAAATAATATTAGGAAAACATTTACTGTAAGCTTTAGCTTAATTTAGTAGAATTTAGCAGCTGGAAATAACAAGGAGGAGCCAGCACCTTGCAAAGAGCCAGCACTGCACAGACCACCAGCAAGTGCTCCACAGACCTCAGTTTGGAAAGTGATGAGACAGATGGAAGTCATTATTTTGTTTTGAACAAAATACCATCTGGGGCCAACATTTGCTGTCTGTTACTTCTGAGTAAATCCAGAGAAACTCCATCATGTTCCTTAATAATCAGTCCTGGGACCAATCTTATTAAATATTTTCCTTAATGAACTTGGCAGAAAGAAGTAGGCGCCTGGTCATGAGATCTGCTGATGACACAAACTTGAGCGACTGTAGTGCTATTGCAGCGGAGGATCAGAATATCATATGGGAAGAGCTGGGATGACCTTGATGGAAGGCTGAGTGAGAGAAGTGGGTGAATTTTAACTGTAATGAAGAGTAAGAGACTGCACTTAGACTAAGGTGGAAGCTCATTGGTTGGAGGTAATAGTAGAGGAAAAGGGACCTGAATTAGTCTGAGCACAGTGGCCTTAAAAAGAACAACAGCAGTAATAATGTGTCTCAGGGAAGGTGTTTCCAGAGATAGAGAAGTGTTCATACCATTGCACTGACAGCAGCTGAGACACCATCTAGACTGCTGTAAAGGTCTGGTAACCCAAATTCAAGGAAGATGAGTTGAAAGTTGAAGAGGTGCAAAGGGACCATAGAGCACACCTCATGAACAGCAGCTAAACAGCTTGGCTTGTTCAGCTAAGGAAAACAAGTAGATTCATAAACTATATCCAGTACCTAAAGGGGGCCTACAGGAGAGCTGGGGAAGGACTTTTTACAAGGGCATGTAGTGATAGGATGAGGGGGAATGGCTTCACACTGAAAGAGGGGAGATTTAGATTAGATATGAGGAAGAAATTCTTGACTGAGGGTGGTGAGCCGCTGGCGCAGGTTGCCCAGAGAAGCTGTGGCTGCCCCATTCCTGGAGGTGTTCAAGGCCAGGTTGGACAGGGCTTGGAGCAGCCTTGTCTAGTGGAAGGTGTCCTGGCCCATGGCAGGAGGGTTGGAACGAGATGATCTTCAAGGTCCCATCCAACCTAAATCATTCTATGATTCTATAATACATCTGTACTAGTAAATTAAACATTCCCAGGATGGTTCTCTGACACTGAGGTCCACCAGGAAGGAATAAACCATGTCCAGGGTGGTTATATCCATTCCACTGACTAGGCCGTCCATGATCCATGATGACTTCAGGAACATCCTTAAAATTGCTTGAGACTATCCCAGCTGGCACAAGCTGAAGCTTTGCCATTGATGTTCCAGCAACTGCACGATTGTGACTGAGTGCTCCTGGCAGTGTTTGCAGGAGGAGAGAAACATCAGCAAAGGAGAAACCACATTCAAGCTGAAGGAGTAGGTGGCACCAAAAAAAGCAGCTATTACATGGACCTGAGCAAGTTTGGGGTAGAAATTAAAGACAGGGGTTTGCCCCCTCTGTATTTAGGTGTGCATGCCTGTACACATCTGCACTGGAGTGAAGGGAACCCACACGTGGGGTGACCATTTCACTCTAAGATGGTGTCTAGGCTACACCTTCAAGACAGTTGCCTTCTGGAGCTGCTTGCTTCTGTTGTTTGCTACCAAATGCACAAGTGAGACTTACACATCTCATTTATAGGTATCTGTGCCGGGGAAATGAATCCCACCCTAGAAGTTTTCCAAGTAAACACGGGAGCAAATTCTGGAACAGACTTCCAAGGTGTTCAAGGAGCACACTCAGCCACTTACCGACATTTGCCTCCTAGAAGAGGACTATGCATCAACACCTAAGCAACATGGTGTCTGAGACTGAGGGAGAGATCCCCAGCCAATGGAAATTGGTATAATCTTTGGAGCTACACTGATTTACAACGGCAATAATCTTGTTCATCGCTGTTTCTGTTAGCACAAACAATGAATCGGGGTTTTTTCAAAACACGTTGTCTTGTAACTGAGTGTGACTTTCTCCATTTACACTGGGGCTACTCCATTGATTTTAGCAAAGCTGATCATTACTATCACTCACATAGTAAAAGAATCAGAAATCAAAATTATAATTAACTCCAAAATGTATTCTTCTGCTTAAAAAATCCTTGTCCAGTTAATACAGTGACAAAAGGGAGAACTCCCTCAAGTTCATGAGCATCCTTTGAGGTTTATAAAGTTGACATTTTTTACACCTTGCTTGCTTGCACAGCACAGGTGGTGTGTCCCTCTGAAACGTGGCTCTGCTGCTTCTGCTAGAGCTGACCACTGGCCTGAGCAGCCAGTCAGATGGATGGGCAGAGGAGAAATGCCAATTAGTGAATCCATGAGCTCAGCTGAACCAGCTCAGATGTCTGCCCCAACCATGAAACCTGTTTATTTCTAGGAAGTCTCTGGCATGGATCAGAGAGCTACCAGGAGTGAGCATATATTGAGTGACCACTGAATNGCTACCAGGACTGAGCATATAATGAGTGACCACTGCATGATAAGAAACTCAACATGAGCCAGCAATGTGCACTCACAGCCCAGAAGGCCAACCGTATCCTGGGATGCATCAAAAGAAGCGTGGCCAGCAGGGCGAGGGAGGTGATTCTGCCCCTCTACTCTGCTTTCATGAGACCACACTTGGAGTACTGCATCCAGCTCTGGAGCCCTCAACATAACAAGGACATGGACCTGTTGGATTGGTCCAGAGGAGGCCACGAAGATGATCAGAGGGCTGGAGCACCTCTCTTACGAAGACAAGCTGAGAGAGTTGGGGTTGTTCATCCTGCAGAAAAGAAGACTCCAGGGAGACCTTAGAGAGCTTTCTGGTATCTGAAGGAGGCTTACAGAAGAGCTGGAGAGGAACTTTTTACAAGGGCATGTAGTGATAGGATGAAGGGGAATAGCTTCAAACTGGAAGAGGGGAGATTTAGATGAGATATTAGGAAGGAATATTTCCCTCTGAGGGTGGTGAGGCACTAGTCCAGGTTGCCCAGTGAAGCTGTGGCTGCCCCATCCCTGGAGGTGTTCAAGGCCAGGTTGGACGGGGCTTGGAGCAACCTGGTGTGGTGGGAGGTGTCCCTGCCCATGGCAGAGGGGCTGGAACTAGATGGTCCTTAAGGTACTTTCCAACCTAAACTGTTCTGTGATTCTATGACCTTCTTAGCTGGGACATGTGAGCCCCTAGGTAACTGAATCTCCACTTCCTATTGCAGGTTGTGGAAGATGTGGGGTTAAATCACAACATGCACAGACAAGAGACTCGGACCAAGATTTCCACAAGAGATAGTCTCCGAAACCATGAATAATTGCGTTGCAGCAGTGGCTAAGGGTGCAAGGAAGAAGAAGAGTCACTGTAGTATCTGTGGCATAGACACACACAACTTCTCCCCCCTGCACATGTATTTGTGTATGGCTGCAGGGGTAACAGACACAGCACACGCACGCAGATGTATGCGTATCCTTTGATCATCCTGCTTGCTTTCCTTGGAGCTATTCAGCCTCAGCTGCACGCGGCTGAACTGCAGTCAGGCTCTGATGACATGCACGTTAAATCCTTGCCTTACAAGACTGATGGAAGAAAGAACATTAATAAACGTGCTGATTTCCAAGCAGCACAGCACAACGGTCCATGTTTTCCAATGTTTCCTCCTCATTTCAGCCTTGCATTATCTTGCCTTTCAGACCTAACCCTTAGCTTGAGCCAGCAGACTTTTCTTTTTTTTTTTTTTTTCACAAGTGTTCCCAGTTTATAATTGGGGGACGGGGGAGACAAAAGAGACGACGATGATGATTAGCACATGCACCATGTGCCCCAGAGCAGGAAACAGCAGGGATGATGTGTTCGTGGTGCAACTTCTTAATGCAACATGTGCTTCATCTGTCTCTTTCTTCTACTCACTCCTCTGTGCTTTGATGATTTTTGGTGGGCTTTTTTGCTTTCCTGCCAACATTGCTCGAGAGGTAGGTTTTCCAGCCCCACTGTTCCTGGGCAGTCTTGCCGCGTGAACTGCTCAATGTCATCAGTGTCTGGGTTATGAAGGCATTTTGCTTTGAGGTAATACAGCCATATGGACTGCCTGAAGACAAGCCGTTTCATTTCCAGCTCTGGAGCTGATCCACAGTATGACTTCTGTGGGGCCAAGGGCACCAGAGATAAAGTTAGCTCTTTGCTGTCCTACAAGTCAGGTTACTAGTTCCTCCAGGCTTCAAGAATTGTGTAAATGGGACTTTGGAAATGCTGATGGCCTTTGTACCAAAGCAAGGTGGGATAAGTCTTGGATTTGCAGACGCACAGAAGAGAGGTTGAAAAGTCCATGCCAGGAATACTTGTCTTGGGCAAGTCCTCCTGAACTCTCTGATTTCCTACAATGAAATTAGAATCTTCTAGCTTCAGGATTCGGGTTTTCTAGACAATCTGCTACTACAAGACTTCCCAAGACACTCTCTTCATCCCTTCAACTTTGGGAAGCCAACAGGCCCTGAGACTGTGAAAGGAATGGTCTCTGGCTATGGGGCGATTTGCCCCGAACCTCTGGGCTGTGAAGGCTGCAAGAGCCCCTGCTAGCTGAAAGGACAGGACTGACACAGTGCTGTTTTTGTTAAGGTGTCTTCAGGGCCCCTTTGCACAACAAAGAGAAGGCTCTGTGAGTTCAGACATCCCACTAACATAAACTCCTTCTCATGGTGTGCCAGCCCAGCCTATCTGGAAACGAGCTTTGTGTCTCTCATTTCCTGGGTCACCCTTCTTTTTATTTTGTGTTTGCCACATGGGAAGCCAAGTGAGAATCTGTAATTTTCATTTACCAGACTTTGGACAACACAGAAAGACCTGATGCTTCCACTCCACCTTGAGAAAACTGCCTTCATATTTGGCTACCCCAGCAGTGGAACAAGAAGACCAGTGCCAAGTGAATACATCATTGCCACAATATATGGCTGCTGACAAACCATAAGGCTGAGCTGAAGATTTCAAAGCCCTGGGCCTCGACCAAGACACTGTGCTGAGATTGTACAGTGCTGGCTAGACTGCTGGGGATGCAGTAGATGGGTACCATGACATAAGCCATCATCCGGTGCTCTCCAAAAGCTCAATGAGATATGGGTTTACCTCCTCCATCCCTAGGAACATTGTTTGTGCTCTGTATTTTAGATGGCGAGTCCCTATTTCAGGAGCCTGATAGAAGCAGGTAGGCTACTCTGCCTTCCTGCAGTCCCAGAAGTCACACTAACTGGAATGACCATGCTGGGGTGAGACTAAGTTGTCTGCATAGTGTGCAGAAAGCCTGTTTACACTTACCTAGCATGCTGTCCATTTGCAGCTCTTTCTGCACTCTCCAGTTGTAGAGTCATAGAATCATAGAAGGGTTTAGGTTGAAAGGGACCTTAAAAATCATGTAGTTCCAACCCCCCTGTCATGGCCAGGGACACCTCCCACCACACCAGGTTGCTCAAAGCCCTGTCCAACCTGGCCTTGAACACCTCCAGGGATGGAAGCAGCCACAGCTTCTCTGGGCAACCTGGGCCAGGGGCTCACCACCCTCAGAGGGAAATATTCCTTCCTAAGATCTCATCTCAATCTCCCCTCTTTCAGTGGGAAGCCATTCCCCCTCATCCTATCACTACATGTCCTTGTAAAAAGTCACTCTCCAGCTTTCTTGTAGGTGCCCTTCAGATACTGGAAAGCCCCTATAAGGTCTCCCCGGAGCCTTCTCTTCTCCAAGCTGAGCACCCCCAACTCTCTCATCCTGTCTTCATAGGAGAGGTACTCCATCCCTCTGATCATCTTTGTGGCCTCCTCTGATTCCGCTCCAGCAGGTCCATATCCTTCTTCTGTTGGGAGCTCCAGAGCTGGACGCAATATTCTAGGTATGGTCGCACGAGAGCAGAGTAGAGAGGCAGAATCCCCTCCCTTGCCCTGCTGGCCACTCTTCTTTTGATGCAGCCCAGGATACAGTTGGCCTTACAGTATCCTTAGAGACTGGACTAAACCACTGACAGTATCAGTAACAGTATCTCAGGACCTGACTGGAAAAGCTTTTCTTCTTCTGTGGGATTCACCCCTCTGTTATATGTTACCCAACGTATTGTCCAGCAGTTCTTCAGAAGCAGGTTCAGGCTTTCTGGTGCAAAGGCCCGTATCCAACACAAATATACTGAGTGCAAGAGGCAAGCAGATGAGTGCTAGAGAGCTCTGGTCTTCCCACATGTTCACTCGGCCAGTTCAGACACATTTCCAAAAACCACAGTACCCAGGGACATTCCTCTCTCTGCAAGGGAATGTGCTTGTTAAGCCAGCGAGAAAAAAAAGCCATCTCAGAAATGAAACGGGTTGTTCTCCAGCACTTAGAGTGAGGGTTGGAGACCACTGATACAACCCTCAGTCCAGATAACATGTCTCTTAGTCATCAGACTTGTCTGGAGACCAAAGCCAGATCTGATCCACTCTGACATGGGGCCCAGCCCAGGAGCGACTGTGGGCAGAACCACCATGGTATCCCTCTGCTCAGGATCTCTTCAGCAACCAAACCCCAGAAAAAAATCCTCGATAGATCTGAGACTGTTCTACCTTTTGTAATTGTGCATGGCCCATGTGTTGGGTCTGGCTGAGACAGAGTTAATTTCTCCCATCGCAGCCCTCATAGTTCTGTGCTTTGTATTGGGAACTAGAAAGGTGTTGATAACACCCCAGTGTTTTGGATACTCCTGAGCAGTGCTCGCACGGCATCAAGGCTGTCTCTCCAAATACCCACACACCCCCCCTCACCAGTAAGCTGGAGGTGGGCAAGACCTTGGGAGGGCACATAGCCAGGACAGCTGACCCAAACTGACCAAATTGATCCTCTGCTCTGGTGAGACCCCACCTGGAGTACTGCATCCAGCTCGGGGGCCTCAGCACAGGAGAGACATGGACCTGGTGGAACGGGACCCGAGGAAGCCATGAAGATACTGCGAGGGCTGGACCCCCTTTGCTTTGCGGGACAGGCTGAGAGAGTTGGGGTTGTTCAGCCTGGAGAAGAGAAGGCTCCAGGGAGACCTTAAAGCCCCTTCCAGTACCTGAAAGGTCCTACAGGAGAGATAGGGGCAGACTTTTTAGCAGGGTCTGTTGTGATACGACAAAGGATAATGGCTTTAAACTAAAAGAAGGGAGATTCAGACTAGATATAAGGAAGAGATTTTTCCCTCTAAGGGTGGTANAGAGATTTTTCACTCTAAGGGTGGTGAGACACTGACCCAGGCTGCCCAGAGAGGTGTTAGATGCCCCATCCCTGGAAACATTCCAGGTCAGGTTGGACGAGGCTCTGAGCAACCTGGTCTAGTTGAAGATGTCCCTGTTCATGGCAGGGGAGGTTGGAGTAGATGGCCTTTAAAGGTCCCTTCCAACCCAAACTATTCCATGATTCTATCATTTTATGATATTCCATACCATATGATGTCTGCTCAGCAGTAAAAGTTGAGAGAAAGGAGGAGGAGGAGGGAGGGCAGTTGTTATTAAGACATTTGACTTCCAGATCAGCTGCCGTGTGTACTGACACCCTGCTTCCCAGGAAGCGGCTGGGCATCGCCTGCTGATGCGAAGTAGAGAATAAATCTTTTGTTTTTCTTTGCTTCCACACACAGACTTTGCTTTTGCTTTCTTTAACTTTATCTTAAGCCATGATTTTTTTTCCGTCTTATTTTCTTCCTCCACTGTCCTGCTAAGAAGGGGAGTGATAGAGTGGCTTGGTAAGCACCTGGCATCCAACCAAGGTCAACCCACCACAACCCCACAACACAGTGATGGCCTTAAGTATAAAGAGTCCCAGCAACAGCTTGGAGATTCACATCTCTGAGGTCCAAGGGATCCTTCTACTCATCAAACTACTACATACCAGACATTCTGCAGGGACTACCCCACAGTTTCCCATGAGCTTTGAGCTATAAGCATGCACAAATATCTATGCTGGAGTCACCAGCATATGCCAGGATTTGGGAGAGTGGTGGTGTGCACTGGTGAAGGGAAGAAGATAGGGAAACATGAAGTACAGGCCTTGAATTTGGAAAGAAGTAATAGGCCCAAGGAGGTGACAGAAGAGAATTGAAGTTAAGGGGTCAGATACGTCACTGAAAGGACCTTTAAGGAGGCAAAATTTCAAAATAGAAACAAATAAAATGAGGGAACCTGCTTCTACGTGTTGACTGGGGAGTGTCTCAACCCAAAGGGCTGGCTGTGGGATAGATGCTTCCTAGCAGCATCCCATTTCCACAGCCCGCATGCTGCAGGATTTATGGCTCCACACTGAACAATCCAATAGCTGCAGCTGTTTGGCCCATGAAATAAGCTAGGGACAATTTTCCAACCCTGAGCATGACTGGCACAACATGTTTTGCGTCCATACAGCAGAACTTTCTTACCGTCTTTCTCAGGTAACATGTTGCTGGGTCCCAACTTGCTGAAGCAGTCTCCTGAGCGTGAAACTTCCTATTGGCTTGAAAGTCATGACCAGAGTCTCTTCAATCTCCTTGCAAATCCACTGATTAATTGCCCTGGAGCTTTAAACCCCCTTCTCCCACATGGACATGGCCCTTCTGGACTGCAGCTGAACTCTTCAGGGGTGCATGATAGATCCAGCACATAAGATACCTGCCAAGATAGTTTTTGCAAAGGGTCCCTGAAAACACCATTACTCTGGTTGCCTCCCCGTTGACCTACAACACTGCACTCACTACCACAGAACAAACAGACAGCAGCTCCTGTAAGCCAGGAAGACGGAGTCACTCACCAGCCTTTGCGCTGTGCGTTGAACATCTGGTTGTTGATAGGGGAACGAATAAGCTAGAGGGCTGATGTGAACCAGATTGTTTGCACTCTGTCCAAAAATTCCTCTGCAAGCTTCCAGTGTCGACTTTTGGCTTATCTTTCACACATAGCCTCTCTGGGCACTTTCTGGGAAACCAGGAGAAGTAAGGATTTGCACCAGCTGAGAAGAAGGATTTGTCATGCTCATCGTGCTATGCTTTCATCTGAGCAGACGGGTTTGGGCTTGATTAAGGACACACTCCTCCATGTCTTCAGAGTGAGGAGAGGCACCCTCCCAAGCTCCAGAGCAAGTGGAGCAAGAGAGAACAAGAAGAAAGGGACTATGAAAAGGACTGTGTTTCCTACAGACGGTGGGGAAGGAGCCCAGAACTTCTCCAATGTGAGTCCTTCCCACGGGCTGTAGTTCTTCATGAGCTGCTCCAACGTGGGTCCCTTACACAGGGGGCTGTCCTTCAGGAACAGACTGCTCCAGTGTGGGTACCCCACGCTGTCACAAGTCCTGTCAGCAAACCTGCTCCAGCGTGGGCTCCTCTCTCCACGGGGCCACAGGTCCTACAAAGACCCTGCTCTAGCACGGGCTCCCCGCAGGGACACAGCCTCCTTTGGGCATCCACCTGCTCCAGCATGGGGTCTTCCACTGGCTGCAGGTAGATATCTGCTCCACCGTGGACCTCCATGGGTTGCAGGGGGACAGCCTGCCTCACCATGGTCTTCACCATGGTCTGCAGCGGAATCTCTGCTCCAACACCTGGAGAACTTCCTTCTTCATTGGCCTTGGGGTCTGCAGAGCAGTTGCTCTCATGTCTTCTCACTCCTCTCTCTGACTGCAATTGCTGTTGCACAGTAACTTTTTCCCCTTCTTAAATAAGTCATCCCAGAGGCAGTACCACCGTCACTGATGGGCTCAGCCTTGGCCAGCAGCGGGTCCATCTTGGAGCCGGCTGGCATTGGCTTTATCAGACATGGGGCAAGCTTCTATCAGCTTTTCATAGAAGCCACCCCTGTGGTCCCCCCACTACCAAAACCTTGCCATGCAAACACAGTACACCAAATAGTGCTTTCAAGACACCTTTCAGTTTTATTTCTCTATTGTTTCACAAATTACCTTTGGGGCTAGCACACAGCCTTGACTCCTCCCATAAAAGAGTGCATGAACGTCTACTGCTCTTTTGGAAAGTCTAGCTGAACTTGAGAGAATGGGAACTATATATCCTGTTTTCTGAAGAGCATCTCTAAAACACCTTCAAGACCAGATGTATCCACTGTACATGAGCATGGTCATGGTACAAGAGCAATCCTTGTGCGTGCAGAGGCCTCAGTGATGAGCTCAAGGGCCGTGGTGCTCAAGAGCTTAGTTTACCAGTAGTTTCTGCTGCACGACCACAACAGCCATTTTCTGTCTTCCATTGCTGAGGAAATGCTTAGGGTCTGCAACTTCAGATCCCAGCACAGGGAAAGAATCGAGGTCCCAGCATTATGTCTCACAGAGTCTCTTTGGAATTGCTAATGGAGGAGCCAGGAGGAAAGGAAAATCATTACGCTATAATTCAATGCATGAAAGAAGACTACGGAGACTGAGGGACCTCTTGAGTCATCTGGGCAAAATGTTGCTGTCACAGGTACTCTGCCATATGTTCCCGTTCACACCTTTAATGCTACTAAAAGGCTTTTCCAGAATTGCATTCCTCTGACGATTCAAAGCCATCTGCTAATTTTTCCACTTCAAAAGTAGCCATGGCCCAATTTACATACATTTTTATTTGTGCCAACAGAGACCTGAAACTTAAATACTACTTTCTCCTTCATGCATCTTTGTCATGCACAGCATAGAAAGCTCACCTCTCCCATCCACCCTATACAAGGACTTTAGTCTCCATACTATTTGAGAAACTCAGGTTTGGTGCCTAAAACTGAAAAAAAATATATAGGTATGACTACAGGTCATTGTTGACAAAACTGGCAATAGCTCTTAACATAATGTCATATAAAACTAGCTAATTTTCTTATTAGTATAATTATAAAAGTTCCGTTTCCTTCCTTCCTGTTCACACCTTCTCTCTAAGCTGAAAGCAAACATTTCTGTAATTATTACTGCCGAGCCCAAACAACTCAAAAGAAATCAAATCTGGCACGCAAAGCATCTTCATTTACCGTGTCTTTCAATGGCTTATTAAATATTTCACATACAAACACTCACACTCACACCCACACAGATGCTCGCACAGGAATGCGTTTTTTAACATCACTTTATGAGCCTCCCCCAACGCCAAAGAATGAGTAAAGGAAGCTGGAAAATTCTCTTGGATCATAAGGTTGAGGAGACACCATCCAAGAAATGTCGATGTTGAAAGACAGAAAGATCTGTCAAGTCAAACTAAGGTGGCTCCTGGACATGTTGTCTAATAACTTAAATTCATACTGCATTGTGTATCCTGAAGTGCTTTAAGACTCAGACTGTGGTTGCTGATTTTCTTTCGTAATTCGGCTGGGGAAGAGGGCAGTAGCCAAACCATGTCGGTAACACAGCAGTTTTCAGGAAGGAATGCAAGTACAGAGTGAAATTTTATAAAAAAGCAACCCAAACTTGAGGAGGTAAATTGGGTGGGATTCATCTCACC